>LPNX010462119.1:13274-42115 GCA_001517045.1 Pseudotsuga menziesii
CATCCACATTCTACATAGTAATGTAGAATGTATGTCGCATTGTAATGCTTTTCAAGGTTTACATTTCACTCCGACGTTATGAAGAGCTATATCACATTGCAACGTTAAGCCATGGTTTATTACAATGTTTGGTTGGTATATGTCAACAAAACCATAGGGAAGACACATTAATAATGTGATAGTGGACGTTTAATAAGAGTTATGTCGCATTGTGACATTTAACACAGTTTATGTTACATATCAGAATGTTATGTCGCATCATGATGTTTATCAAGGTTTACATTTCACTGCGACTTTATCAAGGGTTATATCACCTTACGACATTAAACCATGGTTTGTTACAGTGTTTGGTTGGTATATGTCAACACAACCAAAGATGTGACACATTAATAATGCGAGAGTGGGCGTTTAATAAGCGTTTTGTCACATTGTGACGTTTATCACAGTTATGTTGCATTAGCGACATTAATAAAGGGTTTTGTCACATTGTGATACGTCTTACTAATTGTAATATTGCGACAAATTATTTAAATGATATCATGTAATTAATTACAAATCGATATTAAAATAAGTAATTGTGAAAGTATTAAATAATAAAGTATGCTTAACATATAAAATAAATAATATGGGATATAATTAACTTTGTGATATATTTTTCATATATATTATAGGGAAAAACATTGTATTAATAATATTTTACCTATATTATGTTTTATTTAATGTTTTATATTAATTAAATAATGTGGTAATAAATAAATGATATTATTTATTAGAATTAATTAAACAATATTATTTCTATCAATACTTTATGTATGTCGAAATAGAACATGAAAACCATTGCATACATAGCTAGACCCAACTATGAAAAAAACTTACAATCCAACATTACAATGAATTACATAATCTCACAAAACCGATTAGGGAATGATTTGATAATGCAAGATGACAATTACACAGCTTTTGTGCTATTAGAATCTAATAAAACCTTCCACCAACATATTATTCTTTAATTAAAAATCCTAACGTTGCGATGTGACATT
Source organism: Pseudotsuga menziesii (assembly GCA_001517045.1). Taxonomy (NCBI): domain Eukaryota; kingdom Viridiplantae; phylum Streptophyta; class Pinopsida; order Pinales; family Pinaceae; genus Pseudotsuga; species Pseudotsuga menziesii. The sequence continues at coordinate 14,315 of LPNX010462119.1, forward strand.
TTCAAGGAAGATTATCATAACCATTTGGAAACCTCGGATGCCGTATTTGAATGCTTGCATTTCCCAATGTCTTTGTCACATTATGAAATTAAACAAAGGGTATGTCACATTGTCACAATTTGGCTCACGATTTGATGTTAGATCTTCATATGTTCTGCGACACAATACATAATATAGATAAAAACATAATAATGAACATATATTGACTTGGTACATCAATAATATGTTATGGAACGTTATTGCTAGGTTACTATGAATTTGTGATGATATACTTTATTCCATTTGTTTATAACATGTGAATTAAATACCTTCTTGTTAATTAGCATATTCAATATTAGCAACAACCACATTAAATTAATTAATGTGTCTAAATAACCTCATTATTTTATGTTTTCTTTAATAAAATTATATAAATAACATACTATATTTCATTAGTTTCACATCAATATTTTGACCAATAACCATATTTTGAGCAACACAACCATATATTATCATAACCAATGTGGTATGTAGTAAAGACACATAAACCATCATGAACATTACATCCCAACATAATCAGAACTATAATTGTTTCCAATGTGATGAATGATGTAATTTATCATAACCCTTTGTGAACCTCCTACATAGTATTTGAATGCTTGCATTCCCCAATGTATTTGTCACGTTGTGAAATTAAACAAAGGCTATGTCACATTGTCATAGTTTGCAAGGGTTTCATGTCACATCTTCGTATGTTTTGCGACACAATACATACTATAGAGAAAAAAGTTGGTTATGTCACATTGTGACGTTGATCATGTTCATTCTAATAATAATAAACATATGCTGACTTGGTACATCAATAACATGGTATGAAGCATTATGGCTAGGTTACATTATGAATTTGTGATGATATCTGTTATTAGGTTAGTTTGTAACATGTGAATAATAAATATTGGATATAATTAAATTCATGATATATTTTTCATATATACTATACAGAAAAACATTGTATTAATAATATTTTAAGTATATTATGTTTTATATTAATTAAATAATATGGCAATAAATATATTCAATATTATTTATTATATATTATAATTAAAATAACAATATTATTTCTATTAATACTTTGTAGATATGTCTATGCGCGTACCCGTTACTAGCAACAACCACATTAAATTAATAATGTGTCTGAATACGCCAATAGGCGTAAATTTATGCACATACTTTTTATATTAATGTTTTTCTCTATAGTATGTGCTTAAATTTACACTTATCGGTGACATTATTAATTTAATGTGGTTGTTGATAGTATTCTTTGTAAGTGAAGCTTTGGCATTGCAGGAGCGATAGCTACATCAACATAAGGGCAGTAAAATGTCAGAACTTAAATGCGAGCTCTTGAAGAGTTCACCACAGCACAATGGAACACACTCCTGTATCTTCCGTTGCTTAGAATCTGCACACACATTTCCATTCCAATATTAATTAGTTTGATGCCATACACCATGGACTCTAAGAATGAAAAATTAAATCATAAGACAAGATTAGTTAAGGTGCCAAGAAGATTGATGGAACCTGTAATTGGTCACCGATGTTAATAACAAAAGAATTAGGAATGGGGTTGATAGCCATCCAGTGTCCATTGTTCAGCACTTGGACCTCATCTTGAAGAAGAAGAGTGAGGACATAGGGATCTCAATGGCTTGGTAAACCGAATGTAAGCTCTGGATTGGGACACTTGGGATAGTAGTTTATAGCCATGTGTTGCTGGTGCTTTCCCAGTGCTTTAGCTAGGAAGTTGGCCTCCAGTTCCAGGCTCTCCGATATTGCCTCCATCAACCTTAGAGCAACTTCCCTTACCTCTCTGCAATACAGACTGGCCACTTCTCTGCCATATTCATCAAAATCTCTGTTATCAACGATTCAATATTATTGAAATTGAGATTACAAGATATAATTCACAGTTATTGGGAAGGGATTTCTATGCAAACAATCCAGGTATAAATTCAACAGTTTATATAACGGTTCCAGGTTTAAATTCATAGATTTATGTAACGGTTGGGGATGATGTTTAATTCCTTTTCATTTCTCTGTAAGCAAAGAGACGTATACATATTGAACAACCAAATGGATTGAAGTGGATCATAATTTACCTATAACGAGCAGGTTTTGAAGGCCAAGTGTGAACATGATCTTCTAAAGGATAACTATGATGTATCAGGTAGTCCCGCCAATTGAAGACTTGTTCTTTGGGAATGCTGAAGCTGGTGGATAAACGTGTTTTTCTGGACGGATCGTCGGAATAGTATTCCATTCGGTCTTCCACGAGCATTCTGAAAATTCCTCCGCTACTTCCAGCATATTGTTGATCACCGCATCTGCAATCCCATGATTGAATATTTGTTTGTACATACAATATTGAGCCATTGCATCCCAGCTTAATTTGACATAGTATTTATATGCAGGAAAAGAGCAAGGAATTATATGAATTTCATTTTATAAGAATATGAAAGCTAAATACCAGGAAGAAGTCGTATTCAGCACAGGCACGCCCAATTTGTCCGATAACCTGGGGTCTAGTGGAATTGCATAAGAGACCTTGGATATCCACGAGAGGTATATTGGAGTCCAGAGATGACTACTTCATCCAGCCTCGGTCGTTCGTTGGGAGGTCTGATGTAATGTTGTGGAAACTCAGAATAGCTCACTCCATTCGATACTAATGGCATTGATGCCTCCACTTTCTCGTTCGTTGGAGCTGGAGAACTTCTCTTCTCGTCAATTGAAGAGGACATCCCTATGTTAATATATCCATTTGATTGGAGGTATTTAAAATCTTATTTCGTCGGTTTCCACTTGCTTAAAGATCCTCCTAGTGGTACATGAGTGACGGAATATCTATGACGGTGGAGGAAGATATGAAACCACAATCTACCAATCTGATGATTAGTTTGTGGAAGAAGTTACTCAGTCAAATAGGTAGGATATTTCAAACTTTCATCTCCTTCTAGCTTGCAAAATCTTTCTATGAGTTTAGCCACATAGGAGTGTTCGTTACTAAGGTATATAACATCACAATAAAATCGCTCAAATTATTATAAAAACTACTGCTTGAGAGTCATCTTTTGTACATCAATTAACAAGATAAAGAATAAGTTGATAACAATAAGGCATGTTCCCAGCAGTACTGCTGTAGTTCTAGGAGTCTGACCGATAATTGCAGCCGACTTCAGTTCGAGACTTGAGTTTCATATACAGTTCTATTCATTTAGTTTAAAGTTCTTAAAAATATCAAGTTAATTTAGTTTAAAGTTCTTAAAAATATCAAGTTAGAGGAGTGGTTGATCTGTTTAACCATTGAAGTTTTTGAAAGCAGCACGGCCCAGCCAATAGTGTCATAGAAGGCGGATTATTTTGTTAGAATTGGACATAGCTACTGCTGTAGTGTGGTTAATTATTTCGTTATAATTCGACATAGCTATTGCTCCGAAGCTTCTTGATTTCGCCAATTTATATTTTACTTTTTAAGATTTCAAAGCTTCTTGATTTCGCAAATTTATATTTTACTTTTTACAATCTTAAGAGCAAAAAATATGCAGCATTGTACTCCTCCTTAATACATGGATCCTTACAATATGAAATATGAACTACACATCCCTAATTTATTATGAATATTTTTCAAAGACTATGACCTGTGCATATTTTTTTTTTAAATTATGAATTGAAATCCTCCTTCATATTTTCCCCAAGCATATTATAATATATAATCCAAGTTATTCTTAACAACTTAATATGATCCATTATAGGTTAACGTGATTGTAAATCATGTAAGAATTTAGATTAAAATTAATAACAATCTTTAAAAACAAAAATAATCCAACAACAGAACAGCTGACCATTCAAGTGGCAATAATAAAAGAACATGCACTCACCTTTGGAGCTGGGACACATGTAAAGTCTGGAATCGCACAGGTTAAAGTATTCATTAGTCTGCATGAAGCTCTCATTGCATAATACCCAGTCATAAATGAAAGGGGAGCATTTCCTGCAAAAGCTTAAAATACAAATCTAATTTTTAAATATTCTATGAAATATTAAATATTTGAGACATCCTATTTTGAACGCATATGAATGATATCCAGGTTAGAAATTTAAATCTTCTATGAATGATATCTAAGTTATACATTTAAATGGAAAGGAAAAAGCAACTGTCACAAAGTGTACCGTAAAAAAACTTCAAAGGCCTGAGCCACAAAATAAGCATAAGGGTCAAGCAAAAATTTGAAAACATAGATATAAATTTAGAGTTCGTGCAATATGTGTGTGAATCCACGCTATGTTTTTTTTAATAACCTGCAACAAGCAAAATGGACCATATGGTTAAATCCCATCTGATAACGAATGTTAATTGTTAGATAAATAATACTTAAAAAAAAATATGACCTGTGCATATAGCCTAAGAAATAATATGACTGTGTATGATATTGAATGATATAGCCTAAGCATGGGAAAAGAGGTAGCTCCCTCGTACTTCTGATTAGTTTTCTACCCGGTGAACGCAGAGGGATGACTTGTTTTGAACAAAGGTGAATTTTCCACACCATATCAAGTTTTCTCCACTGTTGGACAGTGGCAACAGGAAATGCACATAATATTGACAGCTCCATATGCAACTAGATCACGGTCACTCGAAGCCACTAAACAAACCCAACCATTTTAAAGCAAGCAGATAACATTTATGAGACGACCAAAGGATGCAAACTCTCTAACGGGTGCAGAAACTGGTTGCTCAACTCAAAGGCAAAGGAGTGAAGGAAGAAATTGGTAAAAGGAGAAAGATGAACAATCAAGAATTGAGAAGAGGGATGTAAGTAAAAGCAGGTGCTGAACTGAAGGAGGACGTTGTTACGAGGAGGTGAAAGTAGTTGACAGAGGATCGCTAACACATTGCCATGCTCTGGTTAGCTGTTGACACATTGCTACGGTCCCGGCATGCAATGCATCCACTGCAAGTCTGCAACTATTTCACTGCATCTACCCCCTGCATGCAATGCATCCACTGCAATTCTGCAACTATTTCACTGCATCTACCCGCATTGAATTGTGGGTTGTCAGACCGGTCATCAGAGTTGTCAGGTAAAGAGAAAACTAAAATGGTAAATATACAATAAGAGCGTAGATACCCAAGTTTGGGAAACACTTCAATATATTTATAAATCCATATCATAAAAATTTGTAAATGGTATAACACTAATACCAAAACATGATCGATTACATAATTCCCTGCTTAGAGGGAATAATAAGAAAATAATTTACAATACAAATAAGGGGAAGGAGAGGGAGATTCATTTTTACCATGTCCATCATCTGAATTAGGATATAAATCCATATCATAAAAATTTGTAAATGGTATAACACTAATACCAAAACATGATCGATTACATAATTCCCTGCTTACATGGAATAATAAGAAAATAATTTACAATACAAAAAAAGGAAGGAGAGGGAGATTCATTTTTACCATGTCCATCATCTAAATTAGGATCGACATTACGTACATAATAAACACTAAGGTCTTTGGTGGACACTCAAAAGTGTTAAACAGAACCAATAGTTATATCCTTTGGTGTCGATTCCTTTTGGAAAAATAATAGATGTCTTAAACTTGAAGCAATTTCCAAAATTTATCATTTGATTAAGGATACACAAAAGTATATGATGTCCTTCTAAAATAAATCAAATTTTGTCTAATGTGAATACCTATGAGCCTTGCACCAATATGATTATTTTGACACAACAACATTAGGAATTTTATAAGATAAAATTTTCTCTTGTTTGGTCTTATGGATTCCATCATCAAGTTTTTTATACTAGCAATGAGGAAATATTTTACTTTTTGGCTAGTAAAGAAAGTTGTTTTTATGTATTAGTGTATACTCTTTCTAAGATAAATTGGAACTATGGATAAGGAATTGTTATATATGTTTAAAACAAAAGACTCCTTTGGTTTGAATCATGGTACATACCCATCCATGATTTGATCAACCTAAGATGAAATTTTTAATGGTCTTCATTTTTTTTTCCTGATAAAGGATATAGTACCATAAGGATTGAATATCATATTTATAAGGATTGAATATAATATTTATTGTTTTCCATTATATCGTGTATAATTCATCATCATTTCTTAATTCATAAATATGTCTTGTATCATTTGCGGAGTTTTCTAGGTGAGACCTTCTAATGCCTACACACCATCGCTGGTTAGCTTTTAGCTACATGACATTTGAATTTTATGGAGCATAGTTTTGTTCCTAATTGGAGTTGCTAGATGAGGTGAAATATTTTCAAAAAATCTATTTCATCAACATAATTGTATCATATACTATTGTTTCTAGCGAAGCAGACATTATCCCCAAGAATGGTGGCAATTTGTAGCTCCCAAAATTGCATTTTCCAGAGGTAAAATCCAACACATAAATTAAAACAAGATTGGTGAAATTTTAGAGGTAATTCCCATTGTCACCTTGATATCCACCTCTCACTTTAGAATTGGTGCATGCGAACTATAAGATCGATTCCTTGATGATGCCTCTAATATAACAGTTAAACTCAAGAAAACAATCTTAGATCAAATAACAATGATGTTTTAAGTGCTTTTAAAATATTTTGGTTGTACTAAACAGAGTTGGTGCATGTATTCTTACGCAATGGGAATCTTATGTGAATAAAAGGTGTGAATGTGAAATGATTGAGAACAAAACAAGAGGATCCAAGGGACAAATCTTATAAATTAAATCATTCAAACATTGTACTAGTACTTAATGTAGGGATTTCAAATGATAGAATATCCATACATTATAAACAATCCATGGATCATGTAAGTAGATTAGGAAACATTATTATATTATATTAATGAAAAGATAATAGTATAAAAATAGTGGTCACTGATCCTTCAACTCTTAGTAATAAAAAAACAAGAGGCACAACTAGTCTTATTATAACATCATGGCTAACTCAAACTCCTTAAGAAGATATTAAATATACCAATGAAAGATATGGTAATACTAACCCAAAAACAACCTCTACTTGCAATGTTTTATACGATAATTGGTCAGCATAACAAAAATAATAATAGAAGGATCAATTACATAAGAATGGTTCCTCACCCCCCTTACGATAAGACATTAATCCCATGCAATTTACACCTAGAATCCAATCCTTTTGAAGAATTCTTCTTAATTTTTATTGATTTATGATATTCATCGTCAGGACAAGTCATAAATAGTCATCCTCCCATACACTAAATCATTAATTAAAGAGCTAATTATATCCTAAAAACCAACACCAAGGTCCATATTAATCTCATTATTTCATGTATCTAAAACTTGAATATGTAACCTCCAATCCTTTCAAATTTCATCATCTTATCAAAGTCAATATTCTAAGATTTATGTGGGAAGGATTATTATCAACATAGTTCATATTTCCCACAATTACCATGGTAATACCATCACAACTATGGAAAATATGAACTATGTTTATTAATTTCAATATTGATCCTTATTATTTAGTTCCCTAATATTTCCATACAAATAAGTTTATTATCTCCAAAATGTTAGATGGAAACTAGAACTTGTGTTTGAATATTCAAAGACAAGCTAAAAGTAATTGACTTGTGGAATGCAATCTGTTATTTTTTGTCATGTTGAGTTCAAATTTGCTCCATTGTTGGAACATAATTCCCATATATACCTTGGTTAATACTCTTTGCATAAGGTTCCAATGTTTAGTGTAAGTTGTTCCATGTGAAAAGGGTTCCTAGTACCTAGTCTAGGGTGTTTGTCCACATTTAACCACCTTTGACTAGTAGTTTGTCCACAACCATTTTTAACCCCTAGATCCACTCATTTCCTACATCTTAGGATTTATTTCCCCCCATTTGCATGTTTCTAGGAGATGAGGGAGAAATTCCCCTTTCTAAGGAGGTTGGGTGCACTATCTTGAGGATTTGGTCAATATTGTGCATTAATGACCACTAAGAGCCTATTAACACCACTATTGTACCCTCATGATGATTCCTTTCACACTTCATGGTCCATATAGGTTCATTTCACCTCATTATGGCTACTACTTGGAGTTACGCTTGGCACACTGTCATAGATTTGGGGAATTAGTCAAGATAAGCCAACATTAATGTGACTTTCTCAACTCACCACTAAGACTCTCGATTTTGTCTCTTGATATCATATATATATTGTACTCATGTTAATGAATAATAATAGAGAGTGGAAAAATTCCCACTTGAGTGATTTTCGTCTAGTTTTCTATGAAATATTTCTTCTCTATTATTGCTATCTCTTTGTGCAAATAATTCTAAGTGAGATTGTTTTTTCTCTCTAGATCTAGGTTGGAATGTCACATGATTCATAACATATTGTTGTGATGTTATGCATTCCAAAATATTACATCCACAACCCTTACACTAATTTTTTTTAATGTATATATATGGGAAGGTATAAGAATGATTTTACTACAATATATTGAATTTTCAATGTTATAATCATATATTTCAGGTTGTCGAATGGTAAAAAACATAATCTTATATTTCAGGTTGTCGAATGGTAAAAACATACTCATATTTCTACTAAGAAATTAAAAACATATGAAATTTCCATCATGATCAATCTAGGAATTTGGCACAACCATTAATCTCAATTTTTCTTAGTAGAATTTGATTGGTATGTACATTAAGGTTTTGTATACAACATATCCAAATTTCAATATCAAACACTGATATTTAAGGTTGCAGAATGGTTATAAATTACATGTTTACACTGCTAATGAAACAAAATCTAAGTTTTATTCATGTTGGGTTTGAGACTATTCCACAATCTTTAAAAAATTATATGGTCTGGTGAAATTTTCTGTGGATATTTCTATTGTACAACATATCCATATTTCAACTCAAGAATCCAATATTTGAGGTTGAACAATACTAAAATACTAACCCTTGTCACTAGAATTATGTTTTCAAGCATACTACATTTGAGACATTTCCAAAACCCTTAAACACCATAGTTATTTATGAAATTTTGTGGACACATATAATAATGTGTCCTATACAACACTATTGTACTAACCCCTATCATTGTTGATGAGATCTAACCACTATTTTCTAGCTCATCTACTTCAATAATTGAACACAACTATTAAACTCCTTATCGCTGACAATTTTTTGTGGGTAGGGAAAAGAGTGTGCTTATATAATGCATACAAACTTCATATCCATATCTAATATTCGAGGTTGCGGAATGGTTAAATACAAAACCCTTGTTACTACATATTATGTTTTTCAATGGGCTCAATTGTGGAAATGAACACCTTAATCTTAATGTTTTTTACGAAATACTGTGTAGGTAGAGAAGTGTGTTATTCACAACATATACAAATTTCAAATCATGATTCAAATATTTTATTTTTCTAATGACAAATGTGAAACACTTATCATCATTGATTATTAACAATATAAACCATACTTTTGAAAAATGCATACTAAGGTTACATAATTGATCCAAATGAACTTCATCAATAATACGTTAAAAAACATATCTTACTAATCATGAAAATATTTCAATATATATGACCACCAAGTTACTAAAAATATTCCTTAAGACTATAAAAGGTAACCTTTTCACTAAAAAAATCTACTATATATTTGTTAAATTACAAGTCGCACACTTAATATACCTAGACAAGATGCCAAATATTACAAGGACAATATTAATATCCGGACATTTTTTTTCAATTCCATTTGTACTTTTTGAATTTCTTCGCTTATTGGTAATATTTTGGTTCTAGTAAGCATTTATTTTTTAAATCCCAAAAAGTTTGACATGTAATTTTAAGGGCTAATAATTCCACATGATGATAATCCTTATGTTAATCTGCTTTCTTGGATGTAATTCAATGACCCAATGAATGGAATGGTATGCATTCAATAGAATCAGTGATGGAATGGTGATAATTTTAAGATATCCAACCACAATGAAACGTATAAATTATAGTTGGCCAAAAAATTGTTTTAATGAGAAGTAAAGCATAATATTTGGTCACGGGGATAATCCTTATTCCCAATAATATAGTGTATGGAACAAATGGGGCATGACTCTATTTAATTGGTATTTCTATTTAGGATGCCATTTAAGAAGGAGAACCTAATAGTGGTGTTACTAGTACTGGTAAATCATATTGTGAAGAAAAAGGAATACATATTAGTATCTCTAATATATTAATTATAATTTTTATGCAACAAATTAAGATGTTAGACACTTCTAGGCAATTGAATTTGGATGATCACACCTTAAAAATTTATGGGATATTATGTTGGCGCACTCATGATTTTATATGGTATACACTTTGCTGTGATAATAAGATTGTTCTGAGAAAAACATATAAAGAAAATTACCAAATTTCTAATATATAAGAATTAAAAAATTCTAAATGGAAATTATGATTTCTTTCATTATTATCTTATTATCTTAAATAAAACAATTTTGCAATTTATTTTTTTGCAAGGATTTAGACAAAGGTTATTATGCATTCCCACAATGTGGTTACCAATTAGAGGTAAGCCATTCAAAATATATAAAACAAAATGGTGCACAAAGGAAATATGAAGTTTCGTCGATCACAAAGAGGGAATTTATAAATGGCAAGGCACCGGTAGATTAATTAAATTTATATAGTGAATGTGTGAGATCAAAAGAAAATTCCATGGAATGAATACATTATATGAATTCTATAAACTATCCTATTGGAAGTACCTAAAGATAACACATTTGTTAAACCAAAGATAGATTTTTAAAATTATACCCACTTCTTTTTCGAAATATTTTTTTTTTACTAAAATGGAAAATAATCTATCAACAAAGATATAGACTTAAATGTATCAAATGCAAACAAATATTTATGAAAATATTATGTATAAGGAAGAAAAATATTAATATGCTCTAGAACTACTGAAATGGTTGTTGAAGGTACAAATTGTAAAAATTGCCATATCTACCTTTGAGATTCCAAAAGGATACACTTCTTCATTAAAGACATATTGTATTGTTTTTTGACATGTCATTGGTATCAAGTAAAATGACCATATAGCTTATTGAAGATATTATATTCTACCTTATGATTACAAAACAAAAATACACCTTTATAAACACATGTGCGCCCACACGCATATGACTAAATTAATGCTATAATTTACTGCTAAATTTTAATTTACTATCCTTTCCTTTTGCTTCAATATTTTAATCCTTTAACTTTAAGATCTTGTTGCGATGGAAACTTCCATAAATACCTACAAGTAGTTGTGGCAAGTTTTTCCAACTTTGTAAGGTAAATTCCACTAAATTTATTAATAATCCATGCATTAAAAATTTTAACATCAACAACAATGTTTTTGAATATAAATCATGAACTAATTATAAAACAATTATATTAAAAACATGAACTAATTATAAAACATTGATTGAATGTTATAATATTTAAATAATATGATATCTTTATATTGTGTTTTAGATATATTTTAATATAGGTGAATTAGTTCAAGGGATATTGTTATTGGTTCTAATCCTCAATGACATAAAAAGATTGCAAAAATTGTTTGCACCTTTGAGAAGGAATTCCCATCAATCTTATGGACATTCAAGTGCATTTTTTTTAGTGCAATTAGCTAATGGATTGAATTAACAAGTGTTCTACGTACCACGTGGATGTTTTCTTAAACGTGAAGGAAATAAAAGTACGCGTAAAGCAACATGCATGTTGAGAAGGATGCAATATGCAAGGTAGATATATATGAAGTATTAGAGTTAATCTACTTTTCAATATATTGATTTGATGTAATATGTAAGGTAGATATCTATGAAGTTTTAGAGTTATTTTACTTTTCAAGTTAGTTACGTCGATAGGCATCTATCAGTGGTATTTTGGGGGGAGATGGACTTGCTTGAGCGGATCATCAAGATCCTGCAAATCCCGCCAAGTGTATGTTCCAGATCATTCCAATCGTCTGATCTTTTAACACTGCTAACTAGCTGAGAGTTAGGAGTTTGTTAAGAGATGAGGTCGTTCAGAGATGAGGTCGTTCCTGAGTGGAGTCGTGGAGGAATCTGTTAGCCGCCAAGAGTCTGTTAGGAGACGTGGCGGTGGAAGAGATAAGCGCGAGTTTATGCATATCCCCTATTTGATCTGGAACATATGGGACAGGTTTGGTTTTCTCCCTGGCTACTTGCTCTGCTCATGCTTTCTCTGCGGGGTCCGCTGGTTCACCCTCTGCTGCTTTCACGCGGACAAGATCCAAAACCCAGAGATACAGTTTCCAAAACCCAGTTTCGCCATTCCTGTGCCGTCCTGGAGCGCGCCGTCGCTGGATCTGGAGCATTCGCCAAAACCCAGTTTCGCCATTCCTGTGCCGTGCGGGGTTATTTGGGCAGGCAAGGTAACACTGGTGTGTGTTTTACAGTTTCAAATCAGTAAAAAAACATTAGCACTACTGTATACAATAAAAGTGGAAAAACATTAGCAAGGTAACAATTAGCACTACTGTATGAAAGGTTTTTTTACAGTTTCGCCATTTCTGCTATCTTCTCTGTGTGTGTTTTTTCAGTTTCAAATACAATTCTATTTTGGTTAATATAAGGTTATTGAGAAGTGCGAGAACTGAATTTAAGTTACAAGATAACTTAAATTAATATAAAAAGTATGTGCCTAAATTTACGCCTATCGGCGTATTCAGACACATTATTAATTTAATGTGGTTGTTGCTAGTATATTGATTAACTTGATTTGTATGGTAGGTTGAAGATAGACGAGAATACAAAAAAGAAAAGAAAAAATTTAGAGGCAAATAAAGAGTGTTATGCATGAATAAGTAATGATCTTAAATGATTGTACAATTTTTTTGCTTATAAACAATTTTAATTGGTTAATCAATACCAACACAATATTTTGTTAATAGGCACATGGTATTTCCTAACATCATATGATTATCATATTTTTTCTCATGTATATATTGCAATAATATATGTATATTATATGTATATGTAGATATATATGTATATACATATTGCAATACTATATGCATGTGTGTATATGTGTATATGTGTGTGTGTGTGTGTGTATTTTCCTGTGGGCTAGATCAAGTATTTGAGTGCTGTAAGTTGTGAGTAGAAGGTTTCAGGGTCAAATCCTTGGGTGCTATACATTGCTATATAAGGGTCTCGATTGATGTCCCCATCGAGTTAGCTCCATAATCAGAGCAAACAAAATGAGGCCCATTCGGGTGGGCCCCTTGTGATTTATTCCAATGAATGTAGTAGCCCCACTTGAGAGTTTGTGAATCACATTTGATATATATATATAATTCATATGCATTAAAACATTGGGTGAAATGTTATGAGAAAGAGAAAGAAATTAGAAGTTTAAAAAATAATCTTTACCTGATAAACTATAAAAATGTTGGATAAATAATTGTTCTAATACATAGGTAAAATGTATATTAATTTTAAATAAAATATTACATGCACTTGAAGTAAAATATACATTTAGAAGCATTAAGGATCACTATAAGATGTGTTTATATGAAATTACATTATTGCTACTTGAACAAATAAATAAATAATCACTACATATAACTACATACAAGTAAAATTGTCAAAACAATTATCTTCTCATAATATCTACTAATATACAAATCAATTATTATTTTTTATTCATAATCACACGAGCACTCCATTCATTTAAATTATATAACAAATTACCCCTCAATGTATGCATAGGTCCATCATTTTCAAATGGAGAAGACATATGAGAATTGAAAGACACAAGAATATGGATTTTATGTAACATTTTAACAAATTAATTCTACACATGCTTAAGATAAGAATGTTATTAACAATGAATTAGATTATAACATAACTATACAACAAAATATTGAAATAGAATATAGTGAATTATTTAAGTCAAGATCATTCAAGTATAAGTAAGTTCAAATATTTAATATATATTTTATTCAAGAATATATAAAGATACATAGTTTTTTTCAACTCTTTCTCGTAAGTTTTTAAAGAGTAAAATTTATCGCGGCAAAGTCACTATAGGCAAGTGTTATTTCACCCATATGTGTGAAAGGAGGAGTAATGATTTTTTTATAACTAAAATAGTTAAATTGTATTAAGCCAAAAACCATAGCCTTACTTGTATGGTGAAGAATACACATATGTGAGAGGGTAAATTAATTAAGGGGGTGTCACAATCCTAAAGGTGGGGGAGTCCCTCACTATGGGTATTTTTTTTGTTAGTGTGTGTGTGTGCGCGCATGCATGTGTGGATGTGTGTGTGCTTGTATATGCATGTGCACACTCTCACACACATGCGTATGTGTGTGTGTGTGTGTGTGTGTGTGTGTGTGTGTGTGTGTGTGTGTGTGTGTGTGTGTGTGTGTGTGCGCACACGTGGGTGTGGGTGTGTGTGTGTGTGTGAGAGAGAGAGAGAGAGAGAGAGAGAGAGAGAGTATTGGGAGCTTGTTGGGCCTAGGGAAAGGAAAACAAAATTCACTTAGAATTATAGTTACGTATGAAAAGAAGCGACAGAAAGAAGAGAAAGGAGATGTAACATAGGAAGCGATAGAAGGAAGGAAGACCAGATGGAGGGAAAGAAGGAAAATGATGTGCGACAGAAGCAAAGAATGAAGAAGGAGTTAAGAAAAGAAGCAATTCAAGAGGAAACTATGAAAGCCGCGATAGATGGAATATGTGCAATATAAGGAAGGAATGCGACAAGGAAATATGCAATAAAATAACAGTATCAGAAGGCATGCAGTGGTATAACTGCTGAAAAAGGACAGTAGGGTATAACGGCTAGAAAATGACAGTAGGGAATAATAGCCAAAAAGTGACAGTTCAGGAAGATTGTGGGTACGAGGTTGGCTGGAGCTGGTGGAAGCCGCACGTATGAAGGTATATTTGTAATTCAGTTCGTTAGTTCCTATTGTTGTGTGTTCATTAGAATAGGAAAGACATCATGTTGGATAAATGTAGAAAGTCAGCTAAGAAAGCAACATGTAAAGAGTCTGTAAAGAGACTATAAAAGGAGGAACCCAAGCCGTATACGGGTTAGATCCTCCTCTGTAGCTTCTCCACAGTAAGAACCCAAGCTGTATCCAGGTTATATTTTCCCTAGATATTGTTATATGTTAGTTTTGCTAAGTGCATTGAGTCAAGAATCTACAACTGAGTGCACAAAAGTGTAGGAGAAGTTGAGTCAATCCAGGTTGTGTGCGGATCAATAGAAGAGTCAAGTAGAGAAATACCAGCGATGACATAGAAGAGAGCATGAGAAGAAGAAAGAGCATGTGTAGATAAAAAAGAAGATCTAGAACATAGTCTGCAACTTAGTGCACATACAAAGGGTGCATACATTTCTCATGCCAGATGAAGAGAGCCTTTGTGGTTTTTTCTTGGATGGGTTTCCAAATTAACTTTTGTGTCAAATGTATGAATGATGAATGTGTTTAAGATGCATGTATATATGTTGTTGTGAGTGAATGTCTATGTATTTGTTTATGGAAACCTAGTTCTGACAGCTACCCAATAAAGGAGAGATATCTCGGGTGAGACTGCATCTATGTTGCAGGTGTTGCTGACCAAGCCTTGCTCTGTCGGGAATATATCCCTTTGTTGCACTAAGAAAAATGGACTGAAATTGGGACGAAGGGGAGCAGAAAATCCAACACCTTGGTATGATATTAATTACTTTGGAAGATGTATATGCTTAGTTTTTTATATGCACTTATCTTGAATTTTGTAATTTTGATACAAGATGTCTATAATATAGAAGTAGAAAATAAAAATGAAGTAAAATATCATTTGTAGTTTGGAAATGAATTTGGAAATCCATTTTATTCTACATCGAAAAAAAAGTATGTCATGTTATTGTCAAGGGACCATGTTGGGCTAGGGGTAATGCATTGTGCACTAGATCCATTTGTTGGCATGCTAATTATGTGCGGTCATTCAAACTGTAAAGAGTCTAAGATGAAACATTGGCATGCTAATACTATACCATTATGCTAATGAATGACTACATTGTGATCTTGAATCCTTCCTGTAATATTTATGCTGATATTTTTTCATATTTAGGCCGACTTTTTTGAAATATTAGGAGTTTGATAATGAGAAAACTATTTATATTCTCCAAGTTCACCCCAAATCCATAAAGGTTTCTAAGAGAATGAAAATTGGAGAAAGACTCACAAAAAGAGTGTCTACATAAACCCATAATTTTTTGAAATATTAGGAGTTTGATAATGAGAAACCTATTTATATTCTCCCAATGCACTCCATCTCCATAAAGGTTTCTAAGAGAAGGAAAATTGGAGGAAGAGTAAAACAAAGAGTATCTACATAAAACTTCCCATTACATTGTCACTTTCTTTTGAGTGACCTAATGTGGGAATGATTCCAATATACATGTTTCCTTATAAGGGATAAATACAATGATATATAAGTGTGTATAAAGGATACAAATCTTACCCCATTACATTGCCACTTTCTTTTGAGTGACTTATTGGGGGAATGATTCCAATATACATGTTTCCTTATAAGGGATCAATACAATGATATATAAGTGTGTATAAAGGATACAAACCCCACCCTATTACATTGCCACTTTCTTTTGAGTGACCTATTGTGGGAATGATTCCAATATACATGTTTCCTTATAAGGGATCGATACAATGATATATAAGTGTGTATAAAGATACAAATCCCACATAAAATCAAGATAAACATGCTTGTTAATGGATTTGAGTAATTTTTTTTTGGGGAGAGATGATCACATTGCATATACATTTTTTTAGAGCCTAAAAATGCTTCTATGACACCTCATTTTCAAATAGTTTGATTTTTTTCCACATGGAAAAAATCATTTTACTATAAATATTTTAAGGTTTGCAACATGCTTGTTTCTGAGTACCATTTAGGTAGCTATTAATTTTTTTTTTTTTTTTTGCAATTACATATATTGCATTGCAATATTAAAGAATATTAGGGTAACTATCACTTTATTTCATTTTTTTTGCAATTACATATATTGCATTGCGAATGGGTGAGGATGTTATTAGTAAACAATTGGATTGATTTCTTATTAATGAGTGATTCCTTCATATGTTCTCCGGCATAAAACAATGGATAGGAACTAGTGGAGATTTGTACCACTTTACTATATTCACGGAGTTCAGAGGAGCATCATTGAATCCTCCAGCAACCTTCAAATTTGATGCTACATGGATACAAGATTAGGCTTATATATTTGATTCAAAACAACTGGAAACATTATTCTCCTATGTATTAGTTATCAACATCCTCTCATTTTCTCATGAAACTTAAATGCATTAAGTCCCTCACAATTCCAAGGATTAAGGCCCCAAAAATACTCAAATCTAAGGAACTCCGGGACATTGAGGAACAGTTGGATAATTTTTACATCTCAAATCTTGAGGGTTTTCATGATACTGGATAGAAGTTCCATATACTTGAGTAGGAAAAAAAGAGGAGGTCACTCCTACAGGAACAAGAAGTTACCCTCCATCTTAATAGCAGGGCTATATGGTTACTACAAGGAAACAACACATTTTTTTTCCAAAACTTCATCAAACATCTTATCCACACGAATTCTATCTGGGAAATCGAGGACAAACACCAACATTATGGTTACAAGTTTTTGATCATAGAGAAATATATCCAGTAATACATTGTTTTGGAGTGGATCCAGATACACCCCAAGATGACACGAAACATATCTATGATGTGGAATGCAATTCAATCTACATGGCAACTAATTGGTGACTGGATTGTTTGGAAGATTGGTAGTGGTCACAAGATCAAAATAGGTCTTGACCGATGGATTGATTGTGTTAATGAATATTGGTTGCCCCATCATATGGTTGAGAATCTACCCGATCAAGGTATTTTGTTCTTAAACTAGATATAGGAACACAGACCAGACACACCTAATGTACATGATTGGCTATCAGTCGAGGTTTGGGATTTGTACAAGATGATCATATCATTTGGGATAAATATGTCAGGTGTATTAAGAAGAATCCCATATTATTATCACACGAGAAACAATCTATTATCTGGTCCAAAAGTCCCTCAGGTGGTATAGATACCCCTAAGTTGGGATATCAAGTTCTTCGTGAAGAAGAGGATATCCCCATAATGGTATGGTGGCATAATGTGATATGGGGATTGAAATGTCCACTAAAAATTATATTATTTATGTGTCTTTATTTCGTTGATGGGTCCCTATATGGGAGGATTTGGTTAAGTTTATGGGAAGTATTCCTAGTATATGCTTACTCTGTAAATATTCCAACGAATCCATTTAACACTTATTTATAAAATTCTCATATATTTTGGGGATGTGGAAGTACTCACAACAAGTTACAGGTGTGAAACTTATTTGGGCAGGTGACATTTTTATGGACACCTTTTAGCTTTGGATCAATAATCCTAACTTTCAGGATTTTTGGGCACTTGTTATTATTATTATTTGGGGGACTTGGTAGGCCCCTAAAAAAATGGTCTTCCAGAATACTTTTATCCTACCAAAGATTTATGCTGCCAAAAGTTGGTTGTTTAGGAAAATTTTCCACATACTCATTTTGATAGATCTAAGAGCCATGATGACACTCTTCATATTGATCATATTCAGAAATGGTGCTTATTTGATAGGGATGGACAAGGGATCCCCGACTATGGGGGTATGGAGCCATTTTACATCTACCTCATTGTCATCACAAACAACAAAGCATAACTCTGCGTTTTTCTAATGATTCTCAAGTTGGATGTACATGATCAGATATCCTTGCTCCAGGTATTTGGGGATTCTAATATTGTTATCAACTAGTTACATTGCCACAAAAATCCATCCAACATATATCACATTCCTATTTATGAGGCTATTTGTCGACTAATTGGTGCCTTTAACGACATATCTTTTCAACATATCTACAGACACAAAAATGATGTAGCTGACCAGCTCTCAAATGCGAGACTTGATCTTGATGGGGATACATAAAAAAAATTTGGAGCAACAAAAGGACATCATCAAAGAGATATATCTAAGACCTATCATTATATGATGCGTCCACCCATTTGATATGGTCTATACATGATTTTACATGTTTATTTTGTAAAAAGGAAAATATAAACACTACTTTTTGTAAATATTTAATATATATGAACTGATAGAAGCATAGTACAACTAATATGTAACAAATGTATGAACAGTCTGGTTCAAAATTAATAAAATTTTGGACTGCGATCCTTTTTCCATATATATATATATATATATTATATAAGTTCTAAAGAGATACTCAATCTAGACACACTATTATATCCTTGTAATGACACTATACATTAACATTATTCCCAATTGGCAATATACTTTTTGATAAGATTCTTCCTTATTAAAATTTCCTCTTGAGCAGTTGTGAAGAGGCTAAACTATTGGGTGTCAACTACATGTAATACCATGATCATATGGGTATCATATTAATCATAAGAGATAATATGTGGACAAAAAAAAATGTCCATAATGTTTATATGATCTATATAATAAAATAGGTCTAGCACATAAGACATTGAAGAACGTGCTTATAATTCCAAAGACTAAAAGAATGTTTCATTGTAAAGAATTCCCTGAGATACAAAGGTAAGGTTCCCCATATAGAACCAACTATGGTGTTATATAGAATATAATAACCAATTCAATGGCCATGAAACATATAGAAAGGACATATATTAATAAATTCAAGGACGAAATACAATGTCTATGATTAAGCATAACCAAGGATGAATTCAATAAATGCTCTCTCTAAAATTCAAATATTGTATTTTAATGGTGGGAATAGTCAATAATAGCATGTTCCCATATGCTTTTCCATGAAAATGATCGCTTAATGTTGACTCGCATAGTTCTAAAATGAAAACAAATCAAGATGATGGATTTCTACATGAACCTATTGCTTGAAGAACTACAAAATTATGGGAAGATGTATTATTGGAAATATGTTGTACTCTTTGTAGGTTCCCATAGAAAATCATATCTAGGAGGTGATCACCCCCCTCCCCTCCACCCCNTATTGTAAATAAAAAAATATAATATAATGAGATAGAGAGTGGATAAACTCTTAGGTAGTTTGGTTTTCCCTATTAATGGTTTCTAGGGTTAATATCTTTGTATTGTCCGAGATCCGTTGTTTATTCTAATTTTTTAAATTCTATTTGGTATTTTTTTTATTACACATGTTGATCACATTATCCATGTACAATTATACCATGTATCAAACCCATTTCTGACTAAAAAGAAAATTATGTTGTATAGCATATGTCCATACAACACACATGATTATCACGGATTAGGAGTTTTCTTTGGTGAGCATGTTGGTGAGCATGCTGATTTGATTTATCCCCATCCATCTTGTTCTAGTAAATGTAATTTTCAAAAATTTACCTTGTTTTTTCTCATATTATATTTAATTTAAAATGTTGTAGTTCTAATAACAAAAGATTGCTTGACATTGTCTCTTTATAAATCACAATAACCTCATGATCCAAGAAAATGTGTCTTCATTATTTAAATATTTCTCCTCCCATATGATCACACTTAAAAGAAATTGTGATAACCTCATGACCCAAGAAAGTGTATCTTCTTTCTTTAAAGAGTTCTCCTCCCATATGATCACACTTAAAAAAAAATGGTCACCACATTCAATGGCATAAAATATAGCCACCATCAACCTAGAAAAAATTGACAATCAAACTTGATATGCATATGTGAAATAAAAAATTAGAATAAATATGAAAAATAATTCGATTCAAATTAAAAGGGTCATGTGTTTGATGGAGATGGATTTTGGGACCACTACATGAAGAGTAGTAGCAAAAAAATGGAAAACCATATGTTTTGATATTTTATTAGGAACATATAAATATTTTCCATCTACGGGACCTCATGCATATATTCAAGAAGATTTTATATTTTTTTTTTTGTGGAATCTCATCTTTGATGTCTCAAATAGACTCAAGTCTAAAGACTTGGGGACTCACTTCAAAATTTTCAACAAGCCTCATGAAGTAGACTTTCTTATCCCTTGGATTTGTTATTTTCCATTTAACTGGTGATTGTATGTTGTTGGATTAAGTCATATTCAATGGATATATGTTTAACCCTTTTTCTTCTAAATACAATCATGATAGTTTATAGTAGTTGCATCATCAAACTAGTTTTCTTTACAAGTCTTACTTTTGCTACTCCATTGCTTTGTATGCATCCTAGTTTTGTTATTGCACCTCATGGATTTGGTTAGATTTGGCATATTTCAAAGTGCTATGTAGCCTTGTTAATGGGAAATAATTTCCCTATGTCAACAACAATGGTTAATCCCCAAAATAGGCCCAATTAGATTATTTCTTGTTTGGTCTAGAATAACCCACCGGATTTATGGTTCGGTTACCTTTCGATGAGAATTAAGGGTTTGAAGGTAAACTTTGAAAATATTAATACTCTATCTTTTTCTTTTGTTTTTTGTGAGAGAAAACGAGAAGTCTTAATCTAATTCAATCTCATAATTAATATCTAAAGTTAACCTAATCTAAATGTAAAAAAATATTTCGATCTTTGGTATGATTTTAAGAAAATTGTTATTTATCAATAATCCATTCTATAAAAAGATTCAAAAAGATAAGTAATTGGTAAAATTTATAATAAATTCAAGAAAACGTTTTTCAAAACAATATAACCCTAAATAAAATATGTGTTGGGATAGTGACAAAGAAAACCTAATGCATAAATAATTCAATGCATTTGTTAAACGCCTTACTTTACATGTTTACCATTTCTTGAGGTAGAAGAATCAAAACTTCAAGTGTTGTCGTAAAATAAAAAATTCCTAGTTGTAGAAAATTGGTCAAAACTGACTTCTCAACATTAACTTTTTGAAAATAAATAGACTTTTACAATGAAGGTCCTTCTAAAAATTCCAATTGCAAAGATCAAAAGTAAAAAAAAAAAACCTTTCTCCCTCTAATTGCTTTCTCAAGCAAGTAAAGAGGGACAATTATCATAACTAATTTATAACTCAACTTGATTTTAACTTAACTCATGGGGAACTTGGGTTTAGTTGATTTTCTAATTATTTTTCATATTTCCTCCATTTCTCAAATAAATCATTATATACATAAAAATGAGGGAATCCATATTGTTTGAGAGGAGCTCTTAAGTCCGAAAGTTGTACTTGATATATTTTAATATATTTTCTCATATTTGATAGAGCACATAGAATTCCTGTGTTCCTTTGAACTTATTTCGTAATCAATTTCTATTTGTTCTCCTTACTAACATGATATATTTTTTGGATTTTGTGTTTATCTTGAGCATCTTGTAGAACCTTAGCAACTTCCTTGGAATCAAAGAAATTTTTATGCGTCTAAACAAAAGGTGGGAAATGACATTAATTAACAATGTATTCAACAAAGTCCCATATCTTTATGCAGCTTAGTCATTCATCCTTAATTACATTTTGGGAAATTTTGACAATTGTTCCCTGGTATGTGACATCCTGTTCAAGCTCATGGACTTCATATTCACCTATAATTTTGATATTATGTTCTTCATATATTCTATGATCTTGAGCTTGCTTGATGAAGTTGATTTGTTCTTCTATCTTTTCTTGTATCTATTTCCATCTCAAATATTCTTTATAGAGGATTGAGAATTGCATACTATATCCCTTCAATTTAAATTCCCTCGGGTAGAAGCCATGTGTAATGTGAAAGTGTGATTTTGTCTTCTAAAGAATATATTTCAAGAAAGTAATGTCCAACCCTTATCCTTGTAATATAATACTTGGTTCTACTCTTTGTTGCAATATCTTCATATTCCCATCTTCTGTGTTTGATTTATTAGGGACAATCTGCGTCATGGACAATTTCAAATGCAATCTGCTTGTTAAATTAGTGTTTTAAGTGTCCATAATCTTTTCTTTTGTAGTGAAGACAACAAACTTATCTAAATCAATTTTCTTTTTCTTGTGTACTTGTTTTACCAAGGTCTTTTTCCTTTTATAATATGAAATTTGTTCTTGATAAGCAATTTCATGTACATTTTTTGGTAAATTTTGACTATCCCAAGGAAGAAAATATTTCATGGTTCTTTGATTCACAATTTCTTCAATAATAACAATTTTACCTTTATCAATTGGAGTTTCTTTGGAAGTTTGACTGGCTTGTATAGGTTGACCCACAATACCACTGTCAACATTAGTGCTTGGTTAAGTTGCTGTTGTAGCTTGTTCAATGATATGTTTAGGTTGATCTAGCCTTTTGATTAATTTTTTATTCTTCCTCGACCTTTTGAAATTTTTCCTCTTGTTTATTCTTTTCTTATTATTTCTTATGTCCTTCTCCCCTCTTTTGTTTTCTTATGCTTCCTGATTTTAATTTCTCATCTCTTTATCTATTTTCTTCTTTTGTTTTTCCTTTTATTTCCTCTTTTTCATGTTTCTTTATTTTCTCCTCCTCTTCTGTATGTCTCTATTCTTTTTCTTCCTTCCTTGTTTTTTCGTTTGCTTTTTTCTTTTGTTCCTCTTCTTCTCTTTTCTTTTTCTGTTCCTCCTTTTCTTTTTTTCTTTTTTCTTTTTTCCCTCTGCTTCTTTTTTCTTTCTTTGTTTAGTATATGTTTTCTTCTTATGCTCCACCTCTTTCCATATAGCGTTTGTTTTTTTATCTTGCTCTTTTTTTCCTTTGTTCCTTTAGGCTTTCTTGTTCTTCATTCTATTTTGTTGCTTTATTTGTGGATCCTTTCTCTTTTGCTTGATATCCTTATTCTTTGGAAATTCTTCTTTAGTTGCCAGTTATTTTCCTCTTGTTCTCTAGATGCATTCTCTTTGGATGAGTTTTCTATCTCAATTTTGTCTTGTTCCTCCTTAAGATTTTGCTCTACATGATCATGTTGTTCTTTTATCTTTCTTCCAGTATCTTCTTTTGAATCTTGTAGCTATTATTTCCTCGGTATTTTTTGTTCCTCTATTTCTATAGTTTGTCCACTAGTGTCCTGTTGGGATTCAAACTTTCTTCTAATTAGTACTCCATCCAATGAATCGACATTTTATATGGTTTTTTAATTTTGATTTTTTTCCCTCATGAGCATAAGAACAAATCAAACCAACTAGATTGCAATGTTTTATTACTAACCCACGTGGGTCCTGCCAGCTGAATTGGCCCTTAGGGAACCTATTTTCAATCATCAATTAAGCTTGCTCCCTAGATATTTTAAAAATTTTGATGAAAAAATGTCCAATGTAAATGAGTTGAGGATTAGGAGATTCTTATTTTTCTTTTTTCAAAGCAACATTATTCCCATGTAAGGTAGGTTAATAAGAAATTTCTAATATAGACAATCTATTTGACACATGTTTTGGAAAAACACAAGGGTCGTTACTACAAAAATATCGATGTATATAAAATATTCTTCCATGTGCCAATTCCCAATTCTCTATATCACAAATTTTGATTCATATGACATTCTTGGACATTATTTATTGAATATAATCTTAAAAAGAGGAGGAAAGAAACAATAACAAATTAGATAATATTTCCTTTTTCTATTTATTCTCCCATAAAATTTGGAAATATACATGAGCATGGTTGCATGAAGTATTCCAACTCCATCAAATATGAGGAAAAGGATGATTTACATATACAATATTCAAAAGATACAAAGACATATAGAAAGTTGGAAATCCTTAAACATAATCCTTTTTTTTTTTTTTTCAATTTCCCTATGCAAAGAAAGAGATAGTATTCTGTCCAAATTGAAAATAATTCAGGTTGTAACAATAGAATGAACTAAAGGAACCCATGCATCTAAAAAACAAAACAATTTGGTTCCATGACATATAAATAAGGAGTTCAAAGATTTTTTGTAGGATAAATGCCATCATTCATAGTCCAAAATATTTTTCTCTCCACCCACCAGTTGGTTATAACCATCTTGGTATCATTCATTTTTTGGAATTTCTCAACAAAATGATTAGTCATGAACATAATAGGTTGATGGAAATTATAATATATTTTAAGCTATTTTTTTTGAAAATATTCTATACATGGCCAACATGATTATGAACTATTCCAATTCATATTCTAGTACATTGTATGGTCCACTGGATAACAAAAAAACAAGGTAAGGAAGGGGTTCTTCCATCCATATTGCGAATATGGGAATCTCTTATATGGGTAAATATTGCATCATCTACATCCCTTAAACAAGGATCATTGGGAGGAACAACTCCAGGGTAATATTCATCTGTGATTCTTCAAAATTTTTCTCCCCATGAAGGGAAATTAACTCGATTCCCAACAATAGCATCTATGTCTTTAAAATTTGGTTTTAAATTTTCAATTTTTGGTGAGTTAGTTTTCATCCCAAGGGTTCTTACTTGAGCCATCTCCTTTAGTTCTGTATCTGATATTTCGTTCAGATTCGTTTTGGATTTGGGTGACGGATTTAGGGATTTGATTGCAAATATTTGGGGTATCATTTCAATAAGGGATATATCCTAATTCAAACAGAGTAATAATTAATTAATCATCTTACTATTGAATTTCAGTTCAAATTTTAAACATTAGAAATTATATCTAAAAGCAAAAATTCACCTTTTCATTTTTAACCTATTCAAATGCCAAAAGATTAAAAGAGTGGTTAGGAAAACATACATGTGTTGGAAGAAATCAAATTAACTCGTCTTGTATCTTTCACCCCAAATGAAAAACTTGGTCGCGCGATTGTGAAAACTAAAATGGCATGGATAAAAGACAATTTTTATGCAAGTCGAATACCATTGAATGCTTTTCTTTCTGGTAATAATTATCTTACCAGTAAGGTAATGCTGTGAACATATTTAATTATATTTAAATTTAATTATGATAGGGCACATTATCTAAAGACATAAATTTATAGAAATAAAAGAGTTCATTATCGCAGGGAAATAATTTGCGAGGGAGGAGCCCATCTACTCGCCAAGTTCTTAGCCAGAAAAATTCTTCCTCTCCCTGGAAACACTTCTTCCTTTGTTAAGAATTCTACTACCTTCATTGACTGGGTAAAAAACATTGAGGTTAGTAAAGAAGATCTCTTGGCGAGCTTTGACATTGTCTCTTTAAACACAATGATTCCCATAGATGAGGCCATTGATGTCATCAAAGACATTACGAATGCCGAAACTGCCATCTTGGTAAGAAATTGTTTGAAGTATACTTTTTTCTCTTATCATGGTAATATCTATGAGCATATTCATGGTGTAGCTATGGGATCTCCTTTATCTCCGGTTATTTCTAGCATTTACACGGATCATTTCGAAATGAAATCCATCAACTCTTTCCCTGTAAGCCTAGATGAATGGAAAAGGTATGTCGATGATATTTTTGCTAAATGGCACCATAGGATAGAAAATTTGCATGAGTTCCTTGCTCATCTAAATAGTTTATCTCAGCATATAAAATTCACTATTGAGATTGAAAAATATGGAAACTTACCTTTCTTGATGTTCTTCTCAATAAGAAAGAGGGTGGGGGATTGGGATATTAGGTTTACAAAAAGGACACTCACATAGATAGATATCTTCATGTAAATTCTCACCATCACCCTGCCTAGAAGGTGGGCGTGATTAGAACGCTTGCTACAAGAATGAAAAGAATTGCAGATGCAGATCACCTAAAGGATGAATTAGACCACCTCGAAATGGTTTTTAAGAGGAATGGTTACCATGACAAACAAATCAATAAAGAAATCAAGAAGCATGATCATTGCAGAAAATATTTTGAGATACCCATGATTACCTTGCCTTATATCAAAGGAACCACTTATAGTCTAGCCAAAATCTTGAGAAAAAGAGGCATCACAGTTGATTATTCTCCCCAAACTCTATCGAAAGGATTGTTGACTATGCTAAAGATGCGCCATACCAAATACAACACAAAGGAGTGTATGCGGTTCCTTGTTCATGTGGTAAGGTTTATATTGGAGAAATGGGTCATTCTTTGAAATCCCGTCTCAAGGAACACTCTATTGATATCATCCATTGTAGAATAAACAAGTTTGCATTAGCACAATATTCACACAATACCTCTCATCAAGTTTGCATTGAAAAACCTTCTCTTATTACTAGGGAAGACAAATATAACAAGAGGAGGATAAGAGAGGTTGTGGAAATAGAAAAGAGAGAGAATAATTTAAATAAAGATGACGGTTTAAAGCTAAGCAATACTTGGAATCCTTTAATTAATAAAATTAAAAGGAAGGGGAAATGATAGGTCATTCCATTCTCTTACTCTTCCTCCAACCATCTATTTATTTCTTTGAAGCCCTTCATCCTTCATTGCTTTCTCATGTTCTGAGTTCCACCTTGAAGATGGACTCAACTATTTGGTAGTCCGAAATGTTGGTTTCAAAAAATAACATGGGGCTCCTCCCTCACAAATTATTTCTCTATGATAATGAACTCTTTTATTTCTACAATTCCCTAAATTCAAATTTCCATTTGAGAGTAATCACAACACTGCAAAATGTATTATGACATTTTTTTGACATGTTGTAGGTAAATGGTGAAAGAGCTTCAAGATATTGTTGTAGATAACACCATGATGTACATGGATTAGAGTCAACAAAGACCATAATCCACTCTTTTAT
>LPNX010462119.1:42408-72870 GCA_001517045.1 Pseudotsuga menziesii
ATAGTTATTAATTGTTAGCTAATTTGATGCAGAGGTCAAGATCCCTAATCCCACTCATGATGATGAGCATAGGGAGGAGAAGGATCAGGTTGGACCACATGAGGTGGCTGGTAGACATCCTGGTCATCGTCCACGTAGGGACTAGGATAGATATATTCAGGATGTTGAAGACATAATGACTAATTTGTTGGTTGATGTAGGTGTACATCCTGTCATGCGGTTGTATGAAATTTACGAGGACCTTGAGCTTACATAGATATGGAGGATTATTCCTTGTCATATGAGGATATTGATGCATCATGTTGTCAGTGCATGATTTTAGTTGGTTTCCTCCTTTACATGTCCTCCTCAACCTTCACCTCCTCCCCCTCCACCTTTAACATCTCATCCACCTCTTCCCCCTCCATGTTCGACGTCTCATCCACCTCCTCCTCCACCTTCATCATCATATATTCCTATAATTATACTCTACCTTCCATCTGATCCTATGTGTTCATCATCTCCTCTACTCGTGCACGACCAACCCTTCGATCCTAGTCTTCGACCTGACCATCCACCAGCTCCTACCACACTCATTTCTATTATAGATATTATTAGAGAGTATCGCACACTTCATCTTGATGGACCTATCCTTCCTTCTCTCAAACCTATTTCTCTTTCTGGTATGGGTATTGATTCCTATGTGATGCAACCGCTCATTTACAGATCTAAAAAATCAAGATTTATGAAAACTATCAGGCCTTAATTTTCTGTTAAATAGCTTGGAGAACTATCTAACCTCCTTTCTGCACTTCTACATTTCCGCACTTATGCACTTCCGTACTTCTGCATTTCATCCCTTTCGCACTTACGCACTCTCCACTTTTTTTCACTTCTACACTTCGAAATCGAAAAAAACCAACTTCCATCCTTAGCTATTTCATGTTCTTCCACTTTTCGCTTTCTGACTTTGGAAATCAGGAATCTAACTTTTCTTATTCTCAAACTTTTGGGATTTTGCCTTTTTGTTCCCACATGCCTCTTTCTGAACCATTGATCTACTGCGGGGTGGATCTATACTGTTGATCTATCTCCATATACAGAACACGACCGAACTATGCGGATCTACGTCTCTTTGCTGTGGAACTTAACTGCAATCGTTGATCTTCTGGTCTTTCTTCGGATTATAGTGAAATCACTGAATTTGATCATGAGTAGATCGAATTTCTATGCAGAAATGAATCCCAAACTTAGGGAATTGTTCAATAACATATCATAGTGAAAACACACGCACAAAGAATTAAAATCATGCTCCTGGATATTGAAAAGAAGACGCTGATTAAGCAAACATGTGGAGAGTATCAAAACGATGTTCCTCATTCAATCCACTAGTCGTAAAACACTCTCTATCTTTTCTGCATTCCACACACTCTCTGTAATCTAAACAAGATTCTTTGAGCTATCCTCAAACCTCTATGATCTATCCTAAGCTCTATGAGCTAAACTAAGTTGTCTAAGAAATAATCTCAAACTTATTTAAATACAATAGGATTATGTTTCCAGATCCTCTCAAACTTTATTCAAATTCTTAACTTAACCCTATGACTCATCACTAACTAACTGCTACACAGGGATGATTTTAAGGAACCATACTTATTTAAAAGTGTATAAATGTTGGCGAATATTACCAATTTTTAAAACGCCAACTATAAATGATTGGTGATATTTTTCAAAAAATATTCTAATTTTCAAGGATTTGATATCGTTTATATAATAATTTGGTGATTTTTAGGGTGAAAAAATTTTACCCCATCAAAATTGGGCGAAACAGGGCTTCAAAAAATGCAAAACGACAAATCTTTTTTGGGAGAAAAACATGGAAAAATAGCCCACTGGGATAAAATTCGCCCCTAAAATTATCCCTGCTGCTATAATGTCTCAACAACATTCAATTCAAACTTATCTATTACACATGGAAAGGATCGAGTATCTTTATCCAGATTTATTCCAAAATAAAAGAAATTACATATGTGCAAGACCCTAGGTCTTGACATTTATTTAAGTGTTATGAATTCATGGATGAATTCATCTTCCTCAGCCTATCCTCTTGCATCATACTCCCCAACTTGAAATTCTTCATGGGCTCTTGTCCATGAACTTCCTCTCTGCTGTTTTTCTGTAGGATTTCAGCAGATACCCAAAGTGTAAATTTGGGCAGTGTTCTCATTTTGAACAGTCGCTTCAGCCATGTCTTCCAGCACTGTGTTTTTAACTGCTCCTTTGGTTCTTCTAGCATCTATTCGGGATTCTTTGAACATTTAAATTTTTTTTTTTCTCTGACCTGCAAACAATTTGTCAACAGTTTCTCCTTCATCTACATATAAATTAATCAAATTTCCTATCACATAAGAAAACCGAAAATATATTAACATAAATACATCTTTCATCCAAGAATTATGTGCATGAATTTCTTTTCTCTTTTCTCCTTTCCTTGTTTCTTCCACATCACCATCCTTAGTAATTTCAATAATCATATACCTCTCACCACTCTTTATGACTTCACATTGTACTTCCTCCATCAACGCCATGATTGCATTTGACATTTCATATTGGTTTGTTCTTTCATTCAGCCAATTAGTGCACACATTGCTAGTCATTTCAATTTCAAAATCATTTACTTATGAAATTACTTTTACCTCATCTTCATCTTTCTAATAATTCACAATCCTCTTGTCAGTCATCATCAACAATTAACAACTGACTTCCTTTTTCTTTCCTCTTAATGGATGAGACTATGTTTCTTTCCATTCATTTCAAAGGAATAGACATTCCTCTTTCCCTCATGCATTGCTTCTCTGCTAAAATACCAAGTGCTTCCTAATAAAGCATGACAAGCATCCATTTCTATGATGTCATATTTTATCTCATTCTGATAGCTTCCAATATGAAACTTTACTTGGCATTGTTCACTCACAACAACTTGATGATCATTCTACAACCATGCAACTCTGTATGGTTTTGGATGTACTATCCTATTTAAATTCATGTTGTCCACCATTTATGTAGACACCAAATTATCAGTACTACCACTATCAATAATCAACTTACAACACTTACCTTCAACTTTGAAAATTGTCTTAAACAAGCCCCTCCTTTGAACTAACTCACCAATTACCTTTTTCAACAACAAGGCTTCACCTTGTTTAGGGTAATTCACAACCACTTATAGTTTCTTTGGAGATTCAAGTTCATCTTGCACTATTTGTGCTCCTCTTTGTCTTGCAGAATTCTCAGAACAATCCCATGACATATGGCCAAGCTTCCCACATGTGTAACATCTTACTTGTCCACATCTTCCTCTGCATCTTCCTCTTGAAGCATTTCTTCCACCTCTGTTATCATTAGTCATGTCAGACTATATTTGCTGATTTGAACTGCTAGCTTCATCTTTCTACTATTGTTCCCTTCCTCTAGAGCCTCTTACCTTTTCCTTTCCACTCTACTTTCTCATCAGCTTCTCCTTAGCCCTCAAAGAAACATGATACGATTCCTAAATAGATCTCAATGATAACAAACCCAGTTCATCTTGTATATCAAATCTTAGACCATTAATATACCTAGATACCCTCTCAAGTGTGTCTTCCATATGTCCTTATCTGATATTTACCTTGTAAAATTCCTCAATATAATCCCTAACTATCATTTAATTTTGTTTAAGATTTTTCATTTGCTTAAACAAAATCAACTTATAGTCCCTAGGAAGAAATTTACCTTTCAATTTAGCTGTCATTTTGTTCCAGCTATTGATCATGACTTTGTTTTTCAATATTCTCTCCTCTTGCACACCATCCCACCACAATGATGCATGCCTTCTTAACCTTGTGACAACAAATCTAACTTGCATGTCTTCTTTCACTTCAACATAGTCAAAGTGTTTGTTCATAGCATTGATCCAATCAATTAGCTCTTCTGGATCCAAGCTTCCACTCTAGAATGGAACATCATCTCTTGAACTAGAACCTGCACCAAAAATAGACCTAAACATTCTTACCTCAAGAGTTTTAGCAGTTGTTTCCTCCTCCTCTTTAGGTATCTCTTCATCACTTGTATCTCCAGTGTTCTCATGATGTATACTAGTTTCTAAGGCTTCCATCCTTGCTTTCATATTTATTGTCTCCTCTCTCAATTCTACGTTGGCGATAGGTTTTATTTGCCTTCCCCAACCTCTTCTAACTCTGACCTCCATCTCTTGGTACAACAATTCACTACTAGGTACAATTTTCTTGTCTCTAATGACTTTCTCTGAATCTTTTACTAATAGAGGAGTAAAAATAACCTTTCCTTTCATACAAAAAACTACTCCAACCTCATAAACTAACAATTCACACTATTTCAGAGACAAAGACTAATGTGATCACACTCTCATAACTTCATGAAGAATCCCTTTTCTGCTCTGATACCAATCTGATGGCACCGCTCGTTTACAGACCTCAAAAACCGAGATTTCTGAAAACTAACAAGACTTAATTTTCTGTTAAACAAATTGGAGAACTATCTAACATCCTTTCCATGCTTCCACACTTCCACATGTTATCCCTTCCGCACTTCTGCACTCTCCACTTTTCTGAACTTCCCACTTCAGAATCGGAAAACCCAACTTCCAGCCTTAGTCCTTACCTATTCTTCTGCTTTCTGCTTTCCGACTTCGAAAATCAGAAATCTAACTTTTCTTATTCTCGAACTTTTGGACTTCCTCCTTTCCGCTCTCGCAGGCCTCTTCCTGAATCGTCGATCTACTGCAGGGTGGATCTGGATTGTTGATCTGTCTCTAGATGTGTAACGCGACCTAACTCTATGGATCTACGTCTCTTTGCTGCAGAACTTAACTACAATCATTGATATTCTAGTTTTTCTTCGAATCAGAGTGAAATCACTGAATTTGATCATGAGTAGATCAATATTATATGTGTAAATGAATCCCAAACTTAGGGAATTGTTCAATAACATAGAAGAGTTAAAAAATGTGCACAGATAATTAAAATCATGCTTCGGTCTATTGAAAAAAAGACATTGATTAAGAAAACATGTGCAAAGTATGAAAACCTTGTTCTTCATTCAATCAACTAGTAGTAAAACACACTCTCTTTGTTCTGCATTCCACACACTCTCCACAAGCTAAACAAACTTCTTAGAGCTATCCTCAAACCTCTATGACCTATACTAAGCTCTATGAGCTAAACTAAGCTGTCTAAGAAATAAATTCAAATTGATTTAAATACAAGAGGATTAAGTTTTAAGTTTCCAGATCCTATAACCAAGGAACTCAAACTTTATTCAAATTCTTAACTGAAGCCTACGACTCAACACTAACTAAATACTATAATGTTTCAACATACTTCAATTCAACCCTATCTATTACATATGGAAAGGAATGAGTATCCTTATCCATATTTATTCCAAAATAAAAGAAATTACATATGTGAAAGACCCTAAGTCTTGAAATTTATTTGACTATTATGAAGTCATGGATTACTTCATCTTCCCGAGCCTATTCTCCTTCATCACTATGGCTCTGCTAGCAGAGGTGATGATATTTCCTTTGGATCTATTGGTGGAGGTGATTATGCATCTAGCTCTGGTAGGAGAAATACAGATGATGCCTCTACTGGCAGAGGTGGAGCACATATATCGTAGCAGTTATTGTGTTGGAGATATGTTATTATATTTGACATATTATATCATGAATTTGATGTTATATATGTTCATATCTATATATATACTGCATTTTTCATATTGATGTTGATGTTTATTTATTTATGTGGTGAAAAATGATGATCATGTAACATTAATTATGTTCACGTGTATTATTAGTTATGTGTGTTAGATGATGTTTAAATCTATTAGTTACAGTATATGTTACATGAATATGTGATGTAATGTTTATAATGGTACGTTCATGTTTATTTTCAGTTTTATGTTAATGATGGTATGATGGTATATATGATGGTGTTTATTTTTATGTTTCTTCGATGCTAACAATAATAATAATGGTATGTTTATGTTTATGTCATGAAAATGATGATGATGCATTTACATTTTTGTTCAAACTTATGGTTATGTTTATGTTAGTATGATGATGTTTGTGTTTATGTTTATGAGGGCATGATCATGATGTTTATGTGTGTTAGGTGTTGAAAATGATGATGAGCATATGATTATGTATTAAAAAAAATACTATTTAAAATCAGGTGGGCCTTTAAATCACCAAGTTTTTATTGAGTTGACAAAAACATCACAAATTTCATTGTAAATTATGAATGGATTTGTGGCAACTCTATGATTTATGATTGTTTAATAATTTGTCATAGTATCATGTTTATAATTTTTTTATAGTTTGTCATATTATTATGTTTATGTAATTATTTTTTTTTAGATTTTGTGTTCATATTGTTCTTATCTAATTTCTATGGATATTATAATTTATTGTAATTTTCTTGATAACATACTAATATTTGTCATGATATTATACATATATAATAATATATTTATTTTGTTGCAACTATATATTATGACAAATATATATATATATATATATATATATATATATATATATATCTTAATATTTGGGATTAAGATATTTTCGATGGATTCTAGGAGAAAT
Organism: Pseudotsuga menziesii; assembly: GCA_001517045.1. Lineage (NCBI taxonomy): Eukaryota > Viridiplantae > Streptophyta > Pinopsida > Pinales > Pinaceae > Pseudotsuga > Pseudotsuga menziesii. The sequence goes on from LPNX010462119.1 coordinate 49,049, forward strand.
GTCAAGGCCGAAACCTGGGTTTTCGACCTACGATGGGCGTCTCATTGCTGAGCATCCCATTGATTGGATCAGTAAGATGGATAACTACTTTGAGTACGATGAGGTTGAAGAAGATAAGAGAGTCATATTGGATGTAACGAGTTTGAAAGGGCATGCATCCTTATGGTGGGTTAGTGTGCAAGCTGAAAGAAGGAGAAAGAATAAGTCGTTGATAAAAAGATGGGATAGAATGGTAGCAAAGATGAGGGTTAAGTTCTTTCCCAAAGATTACTAGTTAATTATGTATGTACAGGTACAAAACCTTAGGAAAATATTGTTAACAGTGTGGGAGTACACTGAAGAGTTCTACAAAGTGAACCTAAAGGCAGAATATGTAGAAGAGTCAGTAGAGAAGGTTGCTAGATATGTCAATGGTCTAAGGATGGATATCCAAGAAGAGACCAGTGTGATATCACCTAGAACAATGGAGGAGGTGTATCAATGTGCCTTAAGGGTAGAAGAAAAGATAACGAGGAAGAAGAACTTCAATAGAGGTCGCGGTCCAACCAGAGGACGAGGACAAGTAGCTAGAAGAGGAAGATTTGGAGCATAGAGAGGAGAGTCTAGTAGCCATGACCAACAAGAGCAGCATGGTAGAGGAGGTGACTCTAGTAGAAGAGGACCTTACGAAGGAGGTAGAGGTAGAGGAAGAGGTAGAGAAGTTGTCATTAGGTGCTACAAATGAAACTAGTTGGGGCACAAGTCATTTGAATGTCCAGGAAAGGAAAAAGTAGGACAGCGAGGAGCCTATGTATCTCAGAATGAGTAGTAGCAAGAAGAGTCAATAGTTGCGAAGTTTTTTCCAGATACAGGAGAGTCATTGATGATGAACAAATTCTTGTCGAAACCTAAGAAGGAGCATGCAGAGCCTTCTCAAAGAAAATCTTTATTCAGGACTATGTGTAAAGTCCAAGGGAAGTGCTGTAAGATGGTGATTGACAGTGGGAGGATGACAATCTTGTTTCCACGTAGATGGTGGAGAATATGAGTTTGAAGAGGACCAACCATCCTATTCTATACAAAGTGTCTTGGTTACATAAAGGGCATCAAATCTTGGTAAGTGAGCAGTGTGAAGTTGATTTCCAAATAGGTCCATAAAAGGACAAGATTCTGTGTGATGTTATGCCCATGGATGTTTGTCATATACTGTTAGGAAGACTGTGGCAATTTGATAAGAAAGTGCTTCATGATGGTAGGAGTAACTGTCATAGTTTTGAGCAGAATGGGATAAGACATGTACTTCACCCTTTGCAAGAAGGTGGTACAACAACTTGACAGTCAACACCCAAAGTTTTGATGCTATCAGGAAAGGAATATTTGTAGCAGACTGAGGAGAACAAGAAAATCTATGTTGTGGTATGCAAAACGAGAGTGGTGACAATGAAGAATAACGTGACAGATCTACCTGAGGAGATTCGAGAGATGCTGAGTGAGTTTAATGACATCGTGGTGGATGATTTACCCAATGAACTACCACCAAGGAGGAATAGAAGTCATCAAATTGATTTTATTCTAGGAGCCAATTTACCAAACAAGGAAACATATAGGTTGACACCTCAAGAGAATGAAGAATTGAGGAACCAGGTCAAGAATTGTTGGACAAAGGATTGGTTTGGAAGAGTCTAAGTCCATGTCCAGTACCAGTAGTACTGACACCAAAGAAGGATTGTGAGTGGAGAATGTGTACTGACTCCAGAGAAATTGAAAATATTACCATCAGATATAGGTTTCCATTACCAAGGATGGATGACATGCTGGATTGCTTAAGTGGGGAAACATACTTTTAAAAACTAGATTTGAATAATGGATATCATCAGATTAGGATCAGAGAAGGAGATGAGTGGAAGACAGCCTTTAAGACAAATGATGGGTTGTATGAGTGGTTGGTCATGCCATTTGGATTTCCCAACACACCAAGCACTTTCATGAGATTGATTAATCAAGTCTTGAGAGATTTCATAGGTAAGTTTGTGATAGTTTACCTTGATGACATTTTGGTTTTCAACCAAACAAAGGAAGAGCATCTAAAGAATCTGAGATATGTTTTAGAGAGACTGCAACAAGAAAAGTTTCTAATAAATGTGAAAAAGTGTACATTCATGAAGCCAGAGCTAGTATATTTAGGATTTGTTATCTCAAGAGATGGGTTGAATATGGATCCATAAAAGGTGCAAGCAATCATTGATTGGCCTTCACCTAGGAACATATTTGAGGTAAGAAGCTTTCATGGATTGGCAAGCTTCTATAGGAAGTTTATTAAGAATTTCAGTGGTATTTGTGCATCTATGTCGAGACAATTAAGAAGGATTGACATCCATTTCAATGGACAACAGAGGATGAAAGGAGTTTTTAGTTATTGAAGAAGAGGATCACTGAACAACCAGTATTGAAGTTACCAGACTTCAAACACCCTTTCCAAGTGAAGTGTGATTCTAGTGGAGTAGCAATCAGATCTGTACTCAGCTAGGAGGACATGCCTATAGCGTATTTCAGTGAGAAGCTGAATGATGGCAAGCAGAAGTATTCATCTTATAACAAGGAGTTTTATGCTATTGTTCAAGCAATGAAGCATTGGAGGCACTATTTGATACCTAGATAATTCATGTTGTATTCTGACAACCATGCATTACAGTATATTATGCAACAACCTAAACTAAACTTGAAACATGTCAAGTGGGTTGAGTTCTTACAGAGCTTTACCTTTGTGTTGAAACACATAAGTGGATAGTCAAATAGAGTAGCTGATGCCTTAAGTAAAATATTGTTGATTGTGTAAGAAAATCAGATCCAAGTCTTGGGATTTGAGCATTTAAGGGATTTGTATGAGACTGACATTGATTTCTAGGAAGCTTGTACAGGGCTTGTAAGAATCTAGTGGAGGTGGATAGAGAGCCATGGATGGAGCACACCCTACAAGATGGTTTACTCTTTAAAAACACCAAATTGTGCATATCCAAGTGTTCCATGAAAGAGAACTTGATACATGAAAAACACAATGGAGGTATGGTAGGTCACTTTGGAAGTGATAAGACCTTTATACAGTTGGTTCATTTCTATTTTTGGCCAAGGATGAGGTTTGAAGTTGATAAGTTTGTAAACAGATGCAGAGTATGCCAGCATGCTAAAGGGAGAAGCCAAAACACATGATTGTATACACCATTGCCTATTCCAACTAGGCCTTGGGATTTTGTAAGTATGGATTTCATTCTGGGTTTACCAAGAACTCAAAAGGGACATGATTCTATCTTCATAGATGTTGATATATTCACTAATATGGCATATTTCATTCCATGCTACAAGACTAGTGATGCCACCCACATTGATAACTTGTTTTTTAATGAAGTTGTGAAACTACATCGTTTACCTAGAAGCATTGTAGTAGACAGAGATGTGAAGTTCACAGGTCATTTCTGGAGAACCTTGTGGAAGAAGATGGGTACCAGACTGAACTTCAGTTCAGCATATCATCCACAGTCTGATGGACAGACAAAAGTAGTTAATAGGAGTTTGGGAAACATGTTGAGAAGCATGATTGGAGAGAGTCCTAAGTAGTGGGACAAAGTGGTGGCTCAAGCTAAGTTTTCCTATAATGATTCACCAAACAGGAATACAGGGATGAGTCCATTTCAAATTTTGTATGGAATGCATCCAAGTGGAGTGTGTGAACTTCGCTACTTAGGTCAACTAGAGAAGAGGAGTGCTGATGGAGAAGAGTTCGCAACAAGGATCGGTGAATTGCAGGAACAAGTGAAAGCAAGGTTACAACAGAGTAACACCAGTTACAGGCCATAATAGATTCCAAAAGGAGAGAGAAAAACTATGAAGTAGGATATTTGGTCTTAGCATATTTAAAGAGAGACAAATTTCCAAAGGGAGAGTATAACAAGTTGAAGATGAATAAGAATGGACCCTGCAGGATACTCAGAAAATTCTCAGCAAATGCTTATTAGTTAGAGATTCCTACTGGAGTGGGTATTTCACCAATCTTTAATGTTGCGGATCTATATCCTTATGTAATAGGTGACAATGGAACCTTTGCAGAAGGTGAAGATCCTACTGAAGACTTATAATGGGTGGGGCGGATGCCTGTGGCACAACCATTGGAAGTTGAGGCCATTCTGGACACAAAAGTGGTAAAGAGGACAAGGAATAAGGACTATCAGGAGTATTTGGTCAAGTGGAAGAAGTGACCAATAGAGGATTCTACTTGGATGAGTGCTACAAAGTTGGAAGCCAAGGGTTTCATTATAGTTGATCTAATGAACATGGGTTCATAATTTTCAGCTTTGCGAGTCTGATGCAGGAGCATCATCGTATGCCAACAATGTGATGAGTTGGTCACATGCTATGGCATCTTTATAACCGTTTTGTTGAGTCATATTATGTTAGCGCAAGTAAGAATAATTCCGTATCATGACTCCCTGCGTGGAGATCAAGCTGCCAATTGTTTGTTTCAGACAACGACGTTGCCATCATGCTTTGTAGTGTTTGTCTCAGTGGTAGGACCACTCGGGATGGGAGTAGAATTTTGTCATAAATAGTCATTTTGGAGATGTAGATGGGGTTCTTCTCTTCAGCATTGAGAAATTATGAAATTACATAGAGGAAGGACAAACTGAGGTTTGGTTTCGTTTGTAAATATTTTGAATAGAAGAAGAGAGATCCAAGTTGTGTGTTTATTTCATTGCTTAATAGAAATATTAGCCATGTGTTGTTGGGTTGTTAGCCTTTATGCATGTACTGTGTTGAATTGTATTCTTGAATTGCCGACTTCGGCGATTTTTTTCTAAAGATATGTATATTTCTATGAAGTCTTTTCAATTCACGCATCAATTTATAGCTTGAATAGTCGAATTAGAGTGTAGATGCATGCATAAGAGTGTTAGGCTAAGTAATATTGAATATTGAAAGATGGATTAATCGATTCCATGTTCAATCAGCCCAACCCATAGGTTTTCTGGAATTAACAAGTTTTGCAAGAAATGGACGATGTAGATCAGGTTCGCAGACAAAGATTTGACGACTCAGGAGGGATCTGCAACGGAAGTTGCAAGAACGATAACAGTTCCACAAAGTTTCACATGGCCCACATCAAGGAGAAGATCGACAGTCATGAATAAGGTTGCAAAGATTTGACGACTAAGAAAATTGCGGAAATAAAGATTGCGAGGAAAACGTTGCAGAAGAGAAATTGCGGGGGAGCAAATTTGGAAAGTTGACATCCTGCATCCTGCATCCCTCAAATCGCTTGAGGAAACGTTGTTGCGGAAGGAGAATTGTGGGAAGGTTTGTTGCAGAAGCTCTGTTGTAGAAACATAGTTACAAAAAGGTGGTTGCAGAGTAAATTTGTGGGAATGAATGTTTAGAGAAGAATTTGGATGAGGGATAAATTTGGAAGTCTTGCTAAGTGTAGGAGCCATAAGATATACTAGAGGTGTTGGTTGGGTTGGTTGTGGTTGATTTGACCCTGCACCAGATAATCTATATATTGTACCCCATAGGTCATCAAAAAGTTGTGGTTCACACATGCATGCACAAACAACGAATAATGACACTACAAAGTAAACACAAACAATTAATTTCATTTTAACTTGTGTGGTAAACATATAAAATAATAATAAAAACATGTTTTAGACATTATACGTACCCTTGGAAGGTTTTTATGGTCATGTGATTTCAAACCTATCAACTTTTTGTCTGTAGTGAAGCAGCATCGTAGATGAGACCCATAACAAGAAGGCACCTTCACGCCCAATATAAATTCTGCCAAATTAAGATCCTCTTTCTTCAAAATCCATGGGACATTGCCTTTTTTTAAATTAAAAAGAGTGGCCATCCTATCCTTTATTTTCTTGTCTTGGTCAATGCTTCCTTTTAGTATTTGAAGAAATAATATCGTTCCTGACTTTCAACTTGTCACTTTTTTTGGAAGATATGTGACGCCAAAAAGAACATGAAACATTTTTAAATATATGCATGGGATCTAGTAAGTGGGAAATATTAAGTTGCTCCCAATATGGGAGCTCATAAAATATCGATTTCTTATTCATCCCTTCAGGCATTTTATCATCATAGTCGTCAAGGAATTTAGGATTATTGTAGTGCTCTTCCTTCTCTAAGGGCACTAAATCAATTACTAAGTCAATTTCAATGTAAAACAACTCATTTAGAGCATGGTTTAATAATAATTAAAATATTGTTTTGCATCAATGTTTTGTTACAATTTCTGTCTGTTTAGTATTTGCATTCATATCAAAGTATTCTAAAATTTCCATAATGAAATATTTTTAGCAGATCTAGAAATTGTGTTTCACATGCAATGTTTCAATCATGGTTTATTTTTTAATTAAAATTTATAATCTAATTGAATAATAAAAGTTGTACAAGTAGAATACATGGATAAAGTATAGTTGTAGGTACTTCATGTAACTCACGTAGTTCCTTTTTTCCAAACCTTAGTGACCAAACTAATAGAGCTAGCCTGTCGACTAGCTCTTATCATGTTGTCCCTAGGAAACCAATAGGTTTCCTAGCCCCTGACCCCACAAACCAATAAACCTGAGAGAAATTTTCCTGGGTAGTATTTTCCATAGATCAATAATGCAGTCTCACCAAACCAGTTTCTTTTAGTTAACCCCCTCATCAATCTTTGAGCTTCCTCCCTCCTCAAAATTTCGATTTCCCCCCTCCTTGGAATCTCTCCTCTTCAAAATCAAGCTAATTCACATAATCTCCTCCCGAGAAAACCCCAAAAAAATCCGCTTCCTCTTCCATGATACCTTGCCTTAAGACACATTTTCCTCCTCATGCCTTCATTCCTACTCCATCGCCTCTCCTATAATGTTTCGGGATTATAAGTCATTCATACTCTTACATTATTCAAAATATTTAATAATGATTCAATGTGTTTATCTGATTCATGGTTGTCTTGAGAAGTTAAATGCTTTAATGCTTAATTAAGTTGGTACTCCTTGAGTTGACATTTATGTTTATTTATTCATAGAATTATTATTACTTTCATGTTTACATAACTTTTCTTTTAATGGTAATTAAATGCACCACTTCAATATTTAATGTTGTAGATAACATAATAATTATCTTGACTTTCATGGAGAGGATGTTTACGTTCTCATTACTCAATCTATTCTGAGCCAAACATCATGTTTCAGTTTTTCAAAATAAAGATGAAATAATCATTAAAGTGGATAATATAATAATATTAAGTGACACAATCATACTTCTTTTGGTTAAACCTCTAATAAAAATGATAATAATATATATTTTACCAATCATGTAAAACAATTTGGATAGTTAAATAATTATTTTAATCATATTCAATGTAGCTTAGGTGTATCTGACAATAGTTATAACATTATTAATATTATTATTAAATTAATAATAATCAATAATAACAAGTAATATAATTATTATTATTACTATTAATGGTGAATAATAATAGTAACATTCATTTGTTTAATCGATAAGTAAATTAGTATGAACATAGTATCTTTATATTAATGAACAAGGTACCCTTAATGGGTTAAGCAATCGTGCTTAACAGTTAGACAAGACAATTTTTTATTGTTAATGTTATTTCTATGACACCTTACATTGATGATACTTTCAATTGATGAAAATTACATTAATCGTTTATTACAGTGTTTACATATACTGACTAACTCACTCATTTTACGCATTAACAACTTAACCATTCATTACCTAAGTTGATTAAAACATCCTTAACTAAGTTACCTATGATATATATACCATTATTCAAGCATGACTAGTTTCTTGTACATCTATACTATTGTACATGTATGAGGTGTGCATGTGTGGCTAGCATATGCACAGATCGAATATGCAATATAAACAAACATCATCCTTCCTATGCATACCTACTAACTAATAATAGTAATCTCTCATGTAGAAAGAGCAAGCATATATATATATATATATATATATAATTACTTAACATTGTCAGTTATTTAACAATTAATCCACTTTTTATGATCTCACATTTATATATGTGTGTACTTATTAAATTATCCAGTCAACAAGAAGATGGGTACCTACTACTACTAACTCGGTATCAAGGAATACCCAACCCTCAGTAGTACTAACCAACACATCCTCCCATCCTAACCTACATCTGCATCCTCCATATCCTTCCTCTGCTAGTATAGAAATGGATGTCGACTTCACCGACCTAACCACATAAGGACCTGAGAGAGATAGTGTCATATGAACAATGAATCTAGCCTCTCCTAGCAGGAATTTGACCATTTTCATCACAAAATATTGGGGAGTGTGTCTCAACATGACCCTCCCATGACCTCGAGTATCATAGAAACATAGGGTGGAACATACGTCCATCCCTCTCAACATCCTAGGTCTATACCCTATCCAAACCATATTGTGATGCTATTGGGATTATTGGAATGTGTCATCGTATCATCAATTTGGTAAATAATTATTTTTGTGAAATAGATACTATATCACACTTCATATCAAGTATCTGACTATTACACAACCCCCTGAATATTAGTACTTTGCAAACATATATTTATAACAATATCTCCATTCAATCATCAGCTAGTCCATATTATCAACATCATTTCTTTCATCACATAAAATCATTAAATCAATCACATCATGGGTTGGTATCCACGTACCACATCATATATATCACATTTCATCAAGGACTACCATTAAACATACACTGTCGTCAAGAAAGAAAGGAACATCATGATAACTACAACATAGTAATCGCATAAAAATAATCATAACATCGTAATCATAGTATCAACATAATCATAGTAACAAAACAAACACAATAGAAACATATAATGAGGTCTCACATGCCAAAAACATAGTTTACTTAGTCTAGCTAAGTCCAACATATAATAAGCAAATACAATGCAACATGTCTAACTGATAAACACACCTAGTCAAAATATGGGGCGTTACAATAATCAAACATAGGTTTCACATTTGAATAAAACATCTCTACAATTTCCTTCTCCTTATCTCTATCATATGCCCTAATCTAGCCAGTCGTTGTCATTATTTAGGCATTTGGGTTCTCTCTGGTTTATCATTGAAAAGAAGATGTTGCTCTTCTATAAGGGCGGTTTTCAGAGAGGAACACCCTAGAGAAGTTGTGCACTACATTTCATAGGTATTTAGACCACCTAGTTTTCATATAATGTCCACAACATTTACATCCATGATAAACTTTTGTTACAAGACCTCTGATGTTATGGTATACAGAGCACGTTTTCATTGTTGAATATCGAGATAGTTGCAATGAATAAAATATGCCAAAAAATAATTGCTTTGAATATAAACAAATCAAACAACATATTTACCTGAGAAAAATCCCAACCCTGGATAATCATGTGTGGTGTATGCACATATTCCATACAACATAAAATTCCTCTTTGATATGATGGGTCTCAATACATCATATACTTGTAACCCTTCCCATAATTCCTTAAACTCTTTGATTAATGGTCATAGGTAAACATCCATATTCTACACTTTTCTTCTACTAGGGACTATAAGAGCTAACATAACATGTTCATTCTTTAGGGACAATCATGGGGAGATATTGTTATTGATCACCACTACAGGCCAAATAGTATAGGTGTTGACTGATTTGGAATATGGGTTGACGCCATCAATGGCTATGCTGAATATGAGGTTGCATACTTTATCCTTGAATTTATTGGGACATGTATCCTCTATATGCTTCATGGCTATTTAATCTGTTGGGATTCTCAATAATTCTTCCTCACTTTGATGTAATGCATGCCATTCCTAAAATATAGCTAATTATTTGCAATGAAAAAAGCTTTGAATCCTTGGGATTATATAGGCATGTGCCTCAATATATTATGAGGAGGACCATGTGCTTTAACCTTGTTATTCGATAATGTGTACTTGTCATGCCCACATTTTGGACGTATCTCTTTGTCTGCATATTCACCTCTATATAAAACAAAATCTTTTGGACATGCATGATATGATATGTACTCAACACCCAAAATTTTCAACAATTCATTTCCTCCTTGCAGCTTCCAAGCCAGAGCAGAATCGGAAAAAAACTGGTAGTTTAAAAAATACATAAAATATTCATATTTTGTAATATATATATATATATTCATGTGCATACATATGAATCCAAACCATTAATACACAAATCTGCAAAGTTTCTGATATATATAGCAAGTGCTAGTGCAAATAACCAAAATAGCATTGAGTGCAATACATCAATTAAGAGGCTCCAATTGGCCCCTACAATCCAAAAAATAAGCATAGTACTACTATTAATGAAAAACTATTAAACAATAACATGAAAACTAGGGCCTAATCATCCTCATCCTCATTTGTCATACTCATCTCAATAACACTCCAAAATTGCCTAAGAAACTTAGGTCTCAAAAACTCCAAAAAGATGGGATGAATAGTATGAGGATAATAGAGGGGGGGGGGGGATTTAAATAACATCACAAGGGGCGTAGGGTCAGGTTAGATACATTAGATTAGGGTATTTTATGTTTTTTTTTTTTTAATTTGAATCCCATGGGTCCCTGGATGCTTCTATACGACACATTACGGAACTGGTCAAAACTAGGCGGTTCAATAGTTTTGGGAAGGTTCCATACAGAACCGGCGGGTTCACTGGCATTCTGAGCTTAATTTATGGCTCAAGTGGTTTGGGGCCTGCACCAAACCAACAAATTCTCTAAACTGGTCGGACCAATCAGTTTTTCCTGAACCAGGCCGGTTCTAATAACATTGGTGTCATGTAGCAAACAATATTTGAAAAAATATCTACACAGGAAAAACCCACATAATTTAGAATGTGGATGATTCCACAATTATGATGGAGAGTTGAAATATTTCAATGATGGATTTGTCGAGAGACCGTGGTTTCCCTTGTCATACCTTTAGGCATGTGTTTCCCCCCCTCACCCATATCCCTCATCTTGAAGCTCTCAGGGTTTGGTCTTCGTCGGCTCCTTTGTAGAGGCATATAGATTTAGAAGTCGATGAATTAGATTCCAAACATAGACGTCTGACCTATGTCAACTCCCACCATGGTTCATCGGAGAATGGGTCCACTGGTTGCATTTGCATCAATAGTGGAAATCATTTCAATGGTCATCTAACAATGATGGATGACTGTCAAAATTGCTCAATATGGACAAAACATAAGGTTCCCTTATAGAAAAAACATTATTGTGTAATAAGAAGGTTCTTCTAGAGAAAATTCCTTACTGTGTAACAAGGATAAATCGAGCAAGATGATAATGAAAATATTGACCTCTCTACATGTCAACTTATTATGTCCATGAAATATGAAAAGGTGGCTATATATCCCAAGGGAATATAGGAAACACATTTGCCATGCTAAACTTAACATAGAAATTATGTTTTTTTCTCTTTGGAGCTTCTACTTCTTCTTCCATACTCTTGTGGAGTTACATAGTCTATTGTTTCCATGTTTACCTTTTATATGGAATGAGTGTTTATGCCACAATGTCATTGTTTTGTAGAGGATTGTTCATTCTAGTGATTGTGATATTTAGGAAGGATGTTATTGTATTATCTTGTTACGAGTGTCATTTCATTGCTCAAATCTACTTAGTAATAGTTTTGAAGTTAGGATTATTATGGCTGTTGTTGATAGTTTGATCATTTGACACTACGTAGGGCAAGTTTAAAAAGAAAACTAGTGATCAATTCCTTTATTGTCATCATCTCATAGCTTAGATCGAGGGTAGTGTCCATTATTGTGTACCCATACAACATATTTTGTACAATTTTTGTTTTTGTAAACACATTAATCAAAAGTTTGAATTATTAACAACTCAACACTATGTTCAAAGAAAGTTATTAGTTACACTCATTACTGACTCACAATTCAATAGAGAGCTGTTAGTCAAGAGTTGTATTAAAGGTGTTTGTCTCATAATTGTAACCATTTATGCTACTATCAATCAATGGAATACAACTCTATTCTTTCAAAAGAAAACCACATAGAGTTATATTTCTTCATAGTTTAAGATTTGCAAGTGGAATCCACTCTTGGATGAACAAGGACCCCACCCTTGTTTTTATTTTTATTATTGTTTTTTTAAGCCCATTTTGAACATTGGAGCATTGTTGTAGTAGTTCCATTTCAGACACTAAAACAATGCATCCATAATTTATACATATGAATCAATGGAATGTCTCTTTTGCATAACAATTCCACTTGTGCAATTGGCTATGCACACAAATATTATGCTATTAGTAATTAGTATAACATTTTTCTAGGAAATTTCTGTAACTTCTATTGATAGTCAGAACTGAAATTACATTTCTCATTTGCTCACAACACGCAGTGGTTGTAAACATTAAAAAAATCACCATAAAACCCATTAATTTAAAAAAAAAAACCTTATTATCTAGTGCACCAGGTTTTCCGCACCCACCGATGTGCTTTACCTAAAACACACTTAAACAGGGTTTAATTAAAAAAAAAATCATGATGAAAATTTCATTTTTACCACTTCTCATTGAATTTTCTCCCAAGAGAACTAGTGCGAAACCTTACCCACTTGGACGCTCTAATATTTGTGGTCCACATGGACACAATCATCATTTGCATTGGTTGTTGCTGTTAGTTTGAATTTTGACAAATGGTGTTCAAAATTTAAATTTTCCATACATCGCCAGGATGCCTCCCCAAAGGGCCGTCCAGCAAGTAAGTTGTTTCTTACCTCATAATTCATTTTTTTAACGGATTAAATTTTTTTATTGACACCTTCATTTTCTGTATTTAAAAAAAAACAAAAATTCTATGCGGTGTGACCAAACCATTTAGCTCGCATCAAATTTTGGTGCACCCTATAAATTTTTACAGGATGCACTGGCACCAGTACAAGCCGAATGGATCGATCACACTACACAACCGTAAATATATAAAAAATATAAAATTTATAAACATAAAACATAAAGTATTTAAAGAAATAACTAAATTATGTGATGCGCTTAGGTCATGTTACGACACCAGTTTCGGTGCTCTGACATGGCATAGGCACATCGGTAATATACACACTCAAACATAAAAAATAAAAATGAACTTTAAAAGGGTAATTGGTGCATTCAATATTTTATAGAATTGGTTTTTCGATGCACTTTAGTATATTACGAATGCACCGATTAACATTATATAATAAATGAACAAATTAATTATACGGTGCGTCTAGGGAATTTAAGAGCAGCATTAGTGGTGCTCTTATATTTCATAAGCGCACTGTGAAGAATTTTTAAAATTCTAATAATAGTTGTGAATAAACGACGTGTTTGGTTGAAGTAAACACACCATTACCATTGTGCTTACTTGAATTGAACGCATCGACAACATATTAATTAACCATTTTAGGATATTTTAATGCCAATGCACTCATTCCACGTCAGCACACCAATGTCGGTGCTTTGACATGAAATTAGCGCACCATAATTACATTTATTGAAAATGGTTAATGGTGCGTTCATAAAATGAGAAGCACAGTTACACTAATACGATTTTGGAACACCATTACATCCATTTTATAAATTGTACTGGTGTTTTGGATATTTGACGCACCGTTTAAATTAATTTTAAATATGTTAAAATAAAGTATCGGTGTGGTAGGATTGTAATAGAGCACCGTAAGTGGCGCATTTGTGAAATAAAGAACTGCATACGGTGTTCTTCTATTATTATGGCACCATTAGTAACTATTTATTTTTTCATAAAAAATAATTATTGATGTTACTAAATATTATTTTAATTGTATGAAATATGTGAAACAGAGACATGAGTGGCGACATGCTCCTCAACAATGGTGTGATCAAATTGACCAATATAACATGGTCAAATAGTGGGAGGTTAGGGAGAGGGAGATGGATTTGTACCCTCACCCCATTACTTCTCATACCAGATATATCTTGAGGATTGGTGGCCTCCTAAATTTCTATCAGGAGGCTACATGCCTTAAGGGAAACTCTACATTATTATGTCAATTCATCTGATGTTGGGATCATCAAAGGAATGCATTTTGTATTGGCTATTTAATCCCAATCCCAATGAGGAGGATATTTATTTCATCACTGGGCTATCTTGGAGAGGGTATTATTTATGCTAGTTCCTCGGTGTCCTAGTTGGTGCTGCAACAGAGAGTCATCTAGATTACTCTATGAGATATATCAATGATGTGGTCGTCCATCCGTCTAATTTTTAGGTGAGTGGTGGGAAGCTTTGGATCTCTGTTTTTAGTTGAGAGGATGTTAGGTTCCTCTCTATTATCCTTATGATGCTGGTGCACTCCACTTCCGATGGGAAATGCATTAGTTTCCCCTTACTCTATTATATCGACTCTTTAGTGTAGAGACCTCGATGCATTAGGTGGTTTGCAATTTTTTTGTGGCAATTTTGTTCTTCTTTGGATAGATGTCATGAAATCATTGATGGGAGGTTTGACTTCCCTTTCATTTCATATCTTTTTTGTTTATTTTATGAGAATTTTTTGGCCACCAGGCCATCATTTGAGCGCGTACCTACAAGGATGAGGACAGAGGTATGTATTCGTATGCAGGGGGAGATGATGCCCAAGAGGGGGAAACCTGATTTTCCAGCTAGGATCACCTCAGATGTGCTAGAGATGTTGGCTAGTGAGGACAAACATGCACTTGAAATGGTGCCATATACATATGTCATCATGGGTTGTAGAGGGTTCTTGAAGATCTTCTTCACACCGAATGAGCCACCTAATGAGAGAGGTAATATTAATTTTATGTTTAAATTAATATAGTTTCACTTTATTCTCTTTTTACTTAATGCAAATGAAATATGTTATAAATATTAAACTTTTAAATAAAATTTTCTAATTATTATTATGTACTATATAATTTTGCAGATAGTAGGACCAAGCACAACAATGAACAGGTAATTAAAAAAATGAGTTTGGGAATCAAAAAGTTTACCATTACTCTATCAATTTGTTAATTGATAAATATATCCCCACA
This sequence comes from Pseudotsuga menziesii, assembly GCA_001517045.1. Classification (NCBI taxonomy): domain Eukaryota; kingdom Viridiplantae; phylum Streptophyta; class Pinopsida; order Pinales; family Pinaceae; genus Pseudotsuga; species Pseudotsuga menziesii. The sequence goes on from LPNX010462119.1 coordinate 64,148, forward strand.
ATCCATTAAATTAATAAATTAATTTAAATTCATGATTGTGTGTGTGTGCTTCGTCTTCCAATACCTCTCCCACTGTCTTCCAACACCTAGGCTCCCATTGAAATTTGTTTACAAAGAGTATGTAATCAAATTTGGAGTGGAGAACTTGTTTCTTTGCATGAGAGATGTGTAGGAACTTTTAATTGTGGAGTAAGCCTCCAAAACCATCTTTGTTATCATATATTCATTTTTGTTTGTCATATGATAAGTCTATTGAGAAATTTTGCACAATAGAGTTATGTCTTAATTTGGCATAAACAAAGTTAGAGTGTTGTGAATGAATCTTCATAAAACATATTTTTCTTGGAGTTGGAACTGTTAGATTAGTGGATTTTATTCCAATTGATGGGAAAGGGTTTTGTAATTCTTCCTAATTCTTCCTTCCATTACTTAATTACAGTCTATCATGGAAGAATTTTCTTCCCTCAAAAACTTGACCTCATCCACTATTTTTTTTCTTCCACCATCTATTGAGTAGCTAGGTCTATTGGAACATTTGAGATCCTTCCAACGCTCCTATTCTCTTATGATTTTCCTGAAAGAGAGAAATAACCTCAATTTTTTATTGCTTTTCCTTCCCCATTGAAACCACAATAGCCCACAACTTCTATTTCTCTCATCATCCCAGCAATTAGGAATTGATTCCCGATAGACATTAAATCTAAATCCTTCTTTATATTCTCAATAGAGTAAAAAAGTTTTGATGTATTGGTCATATATCCTGTTGCTTAAAACTTGTTCCAATGAAATATTATATTTAGGTGGGACACAAACTATCTCAAAAGTAATCTACAAAACTCCCAAATCTTGTGGTTGCATTTCTGAATAAGGTTTTTGAGCTAGTGTTATAAGATTGGGGAAAAAATTCAAAAAACATTTGCTACAACCTCCCCAATTAGTAAGAGAGGTTTTTGAAGATGTTCATTATAACTAATAAATTTTGGGTGGGCAAGGATTTAGCAGAGAGTTTTTTTTGTGTGTGCATATATTGTAGACACGTATTGGTGAGTATAAAGTAAAAAACATCTGTGTTTGTATCAATATTATGCATGAGTGTCATTTTACGTTGCACTAGTGCTCGTATCATTATTATGCACTCGGTTGTTCAATGGTTTACCAATGCTCATATAATGTTAGAGCTACAATGCTCTGATATAATAGTATGCATCAATGCTATTATCAAAAAAAATCCTGCACTAGTTTCTCTCTTTTGTGTTGCAAAAATTTCTGAGTGCTGGTATAAATAGTAAGCACAGGTGCATACATAATTTTCAATGCATAGATGTGTATAGTATATAAAAAGGCATCAATGTTTATAATATATAAAAATAACCGGTGCATATAATATATTAAAAGTGCTAGTGTGTAATTTTACTATGGGCACTGTAATATTTTGGACTGATAAATATAATTCTAATATTTTGGATAGATAAATATAATTCTATGTTGTCGGTTAAATCAATGGTACTTTTGAACAATTGTTACCATTAATGATTATTTAAAATTAATAAGCACATGTGCGCATACATCATATAATTAATGGAACACGTGAGTTATTGTATTTTTGTGGCATGCAGTGTATAGTGACTTCAAAAGAATACAATGCACCAATATGTATAATATTTATTTAATTAATTTTGTTTTCTCAAAATTTAATTTAATAATCTTAAATAAAATTTATTTTTAAAATATTTGTTTATAGTTTAATTATAGGCACTCGTGCATATAATTAATGAAACACATGAGTTATTGTATTTTTATGGCATGAAGTGTATAGTGACTTCAAAAGAATACAATGCACCAATGTGTACAATATTTATTTACTTAATTGTTTTTTCTCAAAATTTAATTTAATAATCTCAAATAAATTTTATTTTTAAAATATTTGTTTATAGCTTAATTATCTTCTTTCCACATAATGATTGCATTAATGCATTATCCAATCGATTACACCTCTTTTATTTGTAACAATGTAAATCTTCCATATAGAATTTAATCAACAAAGCAACTATTCACCACATTGAACAATGCAATAAAGTAATAAACACATTTTATTATATATGAATAAGAATCCATCGTCATTTAAAAAAGGGACAAAGAAAAAATGCATAATAATCAAAACTTAGTCATTATGTAATTGTTACACTTATTGGTAGCCTGCAATCAATACCCAAATAGGACAATATGTCCACTACATTTAAAAAAACTATTACTTTCATAGTGGACAAAAATTTGAAAACATACTACTTGCAGTAAGAGTTAATTATATTGGTTTTCATTCTCAATGGAACTTGTAGTTGATATTGTAGTTGAGTTATTTGACCTAATGTTTTTTTCTTCAACTTGTTTTTTTCGACGTTCCCACTTTTCATTTTCCACATGCAATCATAGATATAACGTGTAATACATATATGTACATGTGTATAGTAGAATATAATGTTTTCATAAATAAAAAAGAATACCATAGCAGTGATGGTTTCATAAACAATGCACATTCTTTCAAAACCATGCACCATGTCATTTCTCAAAATATATTGCATTGCCTCCACTCCATACTTTGTAATTTCTTGCATGTTTAATACACCATGATAGAGCATAGATATAATTCATATAAAGGATTCATGTTGTTCGAAATAAGTGTAAAATAAGTGAAGTTCAATTAAAACATGGATACTTATAAATTGTTCAATTAACCCTTGATACTTCAACATATACTAACAACCCACACTTGACCTAATGCTGATGAATTGTTTGGATGGATCTTCTTTGTATGTTTGCACTTGTTAGAACAAATCCATGAATGAGTGTAAATCAACTATTTAGATATAAATATCACAAAGTGTGAAATCTTTAGTAAGGTTCAAAATCGTAAGTACTCACAAACTTTGTTGTCAACCATTTTCTTCATTGTTGTCCTATCTTATATGCTGAATGGGTTCCATTTTCTTTTGTTTTCTTTGACCAAACAATTGAAAATTAGTATTTCATGTAACAATTATATTCAATATACATAAAATAATAAATCAATGATTGCATATACCTTTGATGCACGTTGTTGTTGGGCTGGCTCCTCTTGTGATGCAATTATGTTCATTTATTTTACCATATCCTTGTAAACGTTTTGGACATCCCCATCAACATGTTTTGATGATCTCCTCATTTGTACTTTGGAATTTTAATAATCTTGTTGAAAAACAAAAGAACAATATTTTATTTTAAATGGACATGAAAGTAAATATAGCAACACAAATTAATTTGGTATTTTTTGGGACATATTATAGAAAAACATGTTTATTAATAGTATTTTTTTAATGATTTCATTATTATTATAAGTTTTGTCTATTGCAAGTGTCATGGGTCTCATTGACCATTGCTCGAAAAAAGATTGGTGTATTTTATATATAGCCTAATTCTTGGAGTCATTGGATTGATTTTTGTACTGTAAGTGGAAACTCTATCTATACGTTCTTTCCACTATATCCCTCATATTTTTTAAAACAAATTCCCCCTCTCATTAACTTCTAACAACACTCGATATGAACTAAGTACCAGCTCATCATCATACACATCCTTCATAATTTTTATCTTCTTTAGACATAATTCCTTTCCCTTGGTATCACTCCACATGGAACATAAAAAAAATGTGAAATCAAGTGTTTTTAGAACATGTTAACTATTAATGTTAAGAAGTTCAATTTTAGTTAAATGTCAAAGAAAAAAATCATATTGATTACATTTTGATCCACCTAATTCCTCTCTTTGCAACATTTCCATAAATATTTTATGATCCTTTTCACTTAGATTGTGAAGAATATTATCGAGTTTCTTCAAAAAAATTATATGTATGACAAGAATTAACCAATACACATCATTAATTCAAACCTACAAATAATTCAAAAATATTAAATTTCTATTAAAACTTAAATAACTTGTTTTTTTTTGGACAAGCTAAGCATTGTACTCACTATAATAAGTTGTTTTCCTTGAACTTATTTGTATAATCCTTTTTTTTAATCCATGAATCATTACATATAGAAATTATGAAATAATTTTACAAAAAAATATTACGATGGGCATAATATAAATAATCATTGATGCAATATACATACATAAGTGTGTTGATAGTACAACATCTTGAGTCATTCTCTAATCTTGTGAGTAATATCAAGTCAAGTATTCTCATAAAAGGTACCCTATGAGAATGGATCTCCAATTGTGGAGATGATCTTGTGTTGTATAAATATTATGGACCTCCATTTGTTGAGGTGGTTATACTATGTGATATATTGCTAGTCATGGTCACTGAGTTCTATAAGTATCCTTTAGGGTTTGGCTACCCCTAGAGTGAATTACTTTAGAATATGACTATATAGCCTAAGGTAATATATATTATCATTAGTATATATGGAGTAATTCTTCTGAGTATGATATGATAAGATGGATAAATAATACACATATGGTCCATGCATTAATTATTTAATGATAATAAGATAAATCATAGAGAAAGAGAATTCAAATTTCTCATGCCAATGTCTGAGTGAACTCAAGTTATAAAGCTTCAGTAAAATATGAATGCCTCAATCATGCCTTAGTCAAAGTATCACTTGAACTATTAAAGAATGTCATCAGTTAAGTAAAGAAGAGTTTAATGTTCATCAATCAACATGCATCAGTTAACTAAAGAGATCCATGCAAAATTTAATAATATAAGTTATGCATGGATGGCACTAAAAGTGAAGCACTAATGACACTTAAGCTAGCTTGTTAGCTAAGTGATCAGCAGTTAGTCAAATATTGAATTCAGTTCAAGTCAATCAACATTTAGTTCAAGTAAAGTTAGCATTCATTTCAAGTCAGTTAAAATTCAATTCAAGTAAATTAACATTCAGTTCAAGTCAATTAACATTCATTTAAAGTAAGTTAACATTCAGTTCAAGTTAGTTAACATTTAGTTCAAGTAAATTTAACATTCAGTTCAAGTGTAATGTCCCTAAACGCCGTAAATAAAAAAAAATTGTAGGACTAATAATACTGCAAGATCTTAAGGGACATCTTATTCTTAACTGCATAATCATAAACTTGATAAGAACAATGCATAAGTTTTGGTTTTGTTTTCCTTTCAGTATGATTTATATTTTACGACGATGTTTTAATGCCATTCGTTTATATTGTGATGTGATGATAGTTATGTATATTTTATCTGGTTAGTTAATGTTCTATGATTATTTTTATTCATGTTTGACTCCATGTTACGTTATCTAGTTTATTATGTTAATAAACAATGATGCTAACTTACCTTTGTATTTAAAGGAGAGGAGTGGCGATATTTTTCCATGATGACTCACTCCGAAAGGTAAGGAAATCCCGTGATACTGGGATCACTTAGTTTTTGCGAACTAATGCATGATGTATCTATTCTTACTGTAGGTAATTCACCGCTAAACCTATGCTACGAGTGTGTGACGAAAAAGTAAAATACCTAGCACCTAAAGTTGTTAATCCTAAAAACTAAGGGCTTTGGTATGGTATAAAAGAAACTCTACAAAATTGTATGGGTCTTGAACTATAGAAAGTGGGTGTACAAAAAAACTCAATGTGAAATGTATGTAGTTAAAACTATAGAGGAAAGGGTTTATATCTCATTCATAGTGGGGGATAGCTGGTAGGTTTTAATGCACCCATGTGAAGGGCAGTATGGCTCCTCCATGATGGCATAAGCCATAAACCCCTTTCTAGGGTTTTACAACCCATTTTTGTAGTGTATTTCATTTATTGGTAATGGGGGGTGAGCTCCATCATTGAGCTACGCACACAAGGGTGATAGGTTACAATTTTAGCACAAATGGTTGACAGGTATGCACACATCATTTATGGTTTAAGTCGTTCACTTTTTCGTTTTGATTTGATAATGGTAATGCATACTTCTAATGACCTCTTTGTTTCTCTTTGTAGGTTTGGATGAGAGCGGGTGCTCTACAACTGTGAAAAAGGGAAAAGGTTGACATCGTTTTTCTGGGTAAGCCCATAAGATGAGGGCCTTTACCCAACTAATTTGTCATTTACAGGATTTGCAAGGTTTTTCTGTGGGAATTTTGTAACCAGCTTCCCTATTGGGATTCGCCAGGGTTTGGATAAAATGATGAGGATCCTTCGTCTTTAAACTGTAGATTTGGCTCTAGTGGTTCTCAACCCATTCGGGCATTTTGTACATGGGCACGACTGTGTAATATTTATAACTATGTCTTGGATAATTATAATGGTGCTTCGTTTGATTTATCTTGGATGTTCGTTTTCTATGAGCACTGTGGTTTGATTTAATCGATGGTTAAATTTATATCAGTGTCATTGATCTGCAATGGCACTATGATAATGTCATTTTGATAGTTGTTTGTTGGATGTGGAAAATGGTTGGGGTTTTAAACCCACATTGTGTTTGATGGAAATGGTTCAATGTTTTAAATGTATTTTACCTATGTTGATTTATTAAATGGTTTATATTTGAGCTTTTTCTTTTGTTAATAAAGATAGGGGAAAATCCCTAGCTTCGTGCCTGATTTGATTTCGTAGTGGATTTGTATCTAGTGTTTATGAATTTGTTGTAAAGTTTATTGGGGTGTGTTATGTTTGTTGCCGAAGGAAAACCTAGATTTGTTTATATGTTTGTATGTTTTGTTATAATACTTGGTGTAGGATGATAATGTAATCATTGTTTTGTTTTAATACTATGGTTTTTAATGGCGGTTGTAATGGCGTGGCCCTAGCTTGCTTATATGGCGCACCCTGTGTGTCTGTTGAGTTTATAAGTTATATTATGTATGGACATACTTATGGTAATTGTTTAATGGATTTTCTATGTGGTTCGACATTTTTTTAATATCCCTTGTAAATAATCCCAACGCCCTTACCCAGAGCTTAGGGGATTCAATGCTGGATGATTGTCGTGATATGGTTTAAGTTGTAAACGTTTTCCTTCTTGGATTTATGGTTCTGTTCATGATGTAATTATTACTATTGTAGCGTAGATGGTTTAAGTTAGAGTGTCATAGAGGCATCCTGTCCAATCCTTAACAGGATTCGATACTGGGTGAATGTATAATGTTTATGATTTTCTTGTGTTTATATTAAGTTATTCCTCTTCAAATGTGAACACACTCTCAACCTTTGTGTTTAGAGGAATGGCGACGAATCTTATTGTAGCGTGGTTTGTTTATATGTTTTAATTATTTTTTTTGTTGCTGGAAAATGCAATATGCAGACATTCAGTTTAGTTTAGCCAATGCTTTGTACAAGATGGATGGGGAATGATTCCTTAAAAGAAACAATAGTTTATTGGCTATCATGGATGACTGTATTTTTACTTTATTTCAGGTTTATAAACAACAATTCCTAAACAATGGTTTATGTGATTTAGTTGTTAAGGGATTCGACCCCTCGTTCATGTTTATGAATATTTATTTTGTCTGTTTATTGTTTGGTTTAATGTATAGAGTAGCAACTGTTGCGCATCCTCTATATGGTTTTTTTGGTTGGTTAAGGGATTCGATCCCTGGTTATTTGATTAGGAGTATTTAGACTATTTATTAGTTTTGGTTAATGAGTAGTTTTTTTTTTAAAGATAGAATGGATGTGTGTAATTTGTTTATTTAAGTCATTTAGTATATTTCGTTGGATGGATAAATTTATTCGATAATGTTTTATTATTTTAATAAGGTCGTAGACCTTTGTGAATTCTCTGTAATTTTATACTTAAGGATTTATTTTTACTCTATTTTTAAAATGAGACCGGTGTTGTGATGTAGGGTTTAGTTTCAGCATGGTTTGATAGAGGTCTCATTATTAAATTTATTTAGAAAACTAAGGTTGGATCTAGACTAAACCCTAGCATATAATATAAACTTTTTGAAGCTATTTTAATACAACTCTAATAGGAACTTTACCCTAAAATATGTATAAGAATTAAAAAGTGAGATCCTAATTTATCTAATAAAACAAACTTGAAACATTTATTCAAACTGGTGGAGAGTAAAATTACAGATTTTAATCCAAAGCATAATGGATATAAATAACAACTTGTAAACATAATTAACATAACTTGGAAATGTAGAAACCTCTTACCTGCAACTATGCAACTTGCAATGGCTAAAGGACCCTACACACTTAAACACCCAAAATTAATAAAACACTAGTTATCTCAGACCTTACGGATGATAACCAGATAGCTTTGGAATTACCAGGTTCCTCTTAACCATGACTCAAAACTTTTCCTCGTTCTAATACAAATCCCCCCGATTTGGCTCCAACATGCAAGTGATTTAGAACTCGTAAAGGTGGGTTGTTGTTGTTTGAAAAATCAGGCTTTTTATAAGGATACTTATCTTTGGAGAATGTTCTCCAATTTTATTGAGGAATAATAAAAATCAGATCCCTAAGCCTTCCCTGGCTTGGGTCTTATAGAAAATATTTTAGGAAAGGAAATTTGGTTTTAAGCTTCACTTGAATCAAGAATTCATTATTTTCTTAAAAATAATCTTCAATTTGATTTATATGGAATTAATGGTTATTTTGTTTTAACTAGGGAATTTTTACCAATTCCTAATTGAGCTTTAGAATATAATATTTATTTAATTGTTAGTTTATAATAACTACATATACTCTCACTTATTATTTTAGTTATCTTTATTTCC
>LPNX010462211.1:0-10722 GCA_001517045.1 Pseudotsuga menziesii
AAAGATATAAAGTGGTCCAAAGGGGCTAATGAGTCTGCAGCGGGACAAGGGAAGGCCATACAATGTGTGATTCACCTAGTGTGGTGAAATCCGTTATAACAAGTAGTATACGCTCGAAACGAACAACCACTTCAACTAATATTACCCATAATAATACCAGTGACAATGGTACACATAGCTATTATGGGTGTGTTGTAGGTACAACAAATCCCATGTTATTCTTACACGAGAGCCCAATCACACATACAAAGGTAACTTGGTAAAATCCTTTGTAATTTAAGTTGGATTCCATTACATTTTTCTTGACTTCTGGGATTCCCTAACTTAGCCAAAATTCTCAAAAATCCATGCTTCATTTGTATATTTTCAAGATGTGAAAAGTTAGTTTTGTTTGGGATTGATTTTCGATTCCGCAACCCACATCCCGCATCCCGCAAGTTGCGGAATGCAGGATTTTTAATGTTAAATGAAATAAATTTTTCATCCCACAAAATGCGAAATGCAAGATGTAGAATATTGTTTATAGTTATGCTTGGGGAAACCGCAACCTGCATCGCGCATAAATGTGGAATGTGGGGAGCGGTTTGTCATTCGTTATATTATTTGGTTTGCGTGTTTCTGCAACCCGCATCCCGTAAAATCCAGAATGCGGGATGGGGAGAGGATTGAATAAATTTTTGTTCTTTTACGATTCCGCACCTCGCATCCCGCAAAATGCAGAATGTGGGTTACAGATTGATTAATAAAATTTTGATTTTTCTTTTTAATCCCGCACCTTGCAAAATCTAATCTCGATCATTGTTTTCACCCCCATCCTACAGCCTGAATCATTTCCCGTGAAGTATATTTATGGTGGTATTATTCACGGTTTCTTCACTGTTTTTACTGTTGATTGTTGCTCTACAAGAATTTACCTTCAGATTTTTAACAAGCTCTTTTCCAGCATTCACTCTGGTTTCAGGTTGGTTATCAAGTCTCATTTCCAAATTCGAATTGTTTACTATTGTTTCTGTATAACTTAGTTTTAAATTTCAAGTTCGCATACTCAACAGAACATGGAAACATCCAGAACACCTCGAATTACACAGAGCAAAAACCTCTAGAAGGACATGATTACCAGATATCCGAATTTCAATGTCTTCTCTGACGTCAGTGGTTGGGTCAGTGAAACCTACCAGCTGGATTGGTCCTGAGTTTACTCCATTTTTTACAACAATGACCTTTCAGATCTTCAGAATGACCAACTTATTTACGAGAGAATTAGGGATTTTGGTATACACATGATTGTTGCAAGACTGACTGTCCTCCCTTATAATGATGCAGTTAGATGGATTGTGAACCATGCTAATTCGAAAGACCGTTCTTTTAACACTAGCATTGGATTGCAATTGTCCAATTTCCACTCTGAAACGTTTGTGAAAATTTATTCCCTCAAACCTTTTAAGCAGCTCCTTGATGCAGATTTTGTTAAAGCTTCCAAGCCTATGTTCAATTTTGGCCAAATTCTGAAATCCTGGATGGCTGAACCGCGCAAGTTTTCCTAGAGAAAAGATGAAATTTACCCCATTGAATGGTTCAAAGAACCTTATTCCCTGCTCGCGGGGATGCTATGCAAGCTCTACAGTCTTCCCAATTGTTCTTACTTCAAGGAAGAATGGCCCCCCGTTGACCACCATGTCATAACTATAGGCAAATTCCTCCCCTGGGATGCAATCCTATCATTAGAACTTAAGACTTCCATACAGGAATTCCAGAAAGCGACTACCAGGAAGAAGCCCAACTTCTTCTTATCTTCCTTCATTGTGGATATCTTTTGCACGGAGTTCCATTACCCAAATATGGGGCGGGATTGGGTATTACCAGCTCCACTTGTACACATTTACCATTTGGAGTTATGGGACTCTAATTATGTAACCAGGTTCTATGACATCTGTCAGAGTTTCCTTAGATGAGTTTATTTCCTAATTTTTAACAAGGAAGCACCTGCGTTCTCTTCTGAAGCCAAAACCCTTATAGTCACAATGGAATATTGGTATGTTAGTGACTCATTCACCTATATCAGAATTTTCAGTAGAAATGCTGCTCATATGCTACCTAAGGTGGTTCCTGATGGGTTAGTCCTTGAATAAATTTCATTCCAAGTGGTCACTGAAGGGATTTATAAGAAATGTGTAGCGCCTAAGAGGAAAGCCTAGCCCAAATTTCCTCTAAACCTTGGTTCCTTGAGCATACCTACTTCTACTTGGGCAACAGAACTTAGTGACCACATAATGTCACTCAAACTGGATTGTTCTAGTAAAAGGCAGCATGATCCCAAGGGGATTGTTGATTTCCACCTCAAGTAGAATCACTTCAAAACAACGGTACACTCATGAGGAAACCCCATATGACTTCATCTATCAGAGGGTTGACACTTTTTCTGGATTTTTGGCCAAGGATAAAAGCAAATAATAACAAAGTCATATCCTACAGTACCAGAAGAAAATTAGGGACAGGGTTCGACATTACAAAACTATGGAGCTCGACATTCAAGAAAAGGTAATGAAATACAAGGAATAAAAGGAGGCTCTAGCAGCTAAGAACATACCCATGGAAACCAGTTCAGTTACAGACAAAGGGAAATGCCCCATGGAAGAAATCCAACAAGAATTTATTGATCAACAAGGTAATTCCTATCTACATACTTTGGAGCAGATCAAACAGAAGCTGAGCAGAATGACTTTAGCACTAGACACTCAAGAAATTACGAATCCTCAACCAACTAAAGTTGCTCAGGTAATTACTGTTGTTAAGAAATATCAATTTGAAGAAACTCAGATTGAAGAGAAACCTTTCAAAAGGTTAAAGGTTACAGTTTCTTCCATCCCTACCTCTACCATAGACTTGACACATTCAGAGGAGGAGGATGAAAGGATTTCTTCTATCCCTGTTACTTTAGAAGTTGGTAATGGCAATGATTTACATGATCTTATCGATATGTTAAATGGTAGCAATGACAAATATTCATCACCTCCCACACAACCATAACATTCATACTAGCCTTGCCTATCATCTTCATCCTTACTTCTGTCATCAATCACAGCTTTATCCTCATTATCTACTGGTTCTACTATGACACCGTTTATGTATCAACTTTATCAAGATGCTACATGTTTACCTGAATCTATTACACCTGCTCCTATAGATATTCCCATTCCATCATCTATTGTGCCTTTAGTTTTCAAAATCCCACTACATATTCCTTCTTTCAGCTCACTATCATCACCTGTGTATGAGAAAACCTTAGCATTATCACCTTCATCAGTCATAACAACTACCCTGAAAATTTCATCTGTTGAAACTTTTGTTCCTGACGTTTCTTCAACCCCTGAAGTAACTCTTACTCAGAGTGTTACTTCCTCTCCATCCACTTCTCATATTGCTATGACCATTCATTCTGACACTACAACTCAAACTTCCTCTCTGATATCTACAGGAATTAATATACCCCCCATTGATGAGATGAGGGATGAGTTCAATAAATATCTTGTGATATATTTGGGAGAATATCGTTACAGTAAAGCTGCTAAATCAATGGTGAAGAGGGGTAAGAAGAGGAGAAGGGATCAGAGGTGATATGGACATATCCTGTGCCAATGAGGTTGTATGGACACAATCATTAGGCGACCCATAGGTGGATGCCACAGATTTTGCATCTATTTTAGGATCTTTTACAAGTGCCAATTTTGATGCTTTTAATACTTTGAACAGAGAATTTGACAAGCAAAAGGAAGAAATTGTCATCCTGAAGGAGGAACTCGAATAGATCAAGAGACAACATGGAGGCAGGTATGATTAACTTCAAATGAAGAATGTTGCTCTTCAATATTAGCTAATGAGGGAAAATACCTCTAATGCCACTTTGGTGAAAAAGGTAGCCTTGTTAGAAAGACAGTATGAAGATGCAACTGCCAGTGCAGCTTTATCCTCGTTTTCTAAATTTTCTCAGGAATAATTCAAAGAGATGGCTATTCGGACTAATAGGGAGCACCATGGTTTGGTCAGTGAGTTGTTTAAAACCTTAGGTAATATTTTTGAAACTCAAATGAATTTTGACAAAATTTCTGTTGTTATGGAAGATTTAGTTGAAAAGAGGCAACAAGATTCCAGGGCTTATGATGAGGTCACAGATTGGAAAAGATAAATGAAAGATAAGCTAGATAATGTCACCTTCCTTACTAACTTCCAATTCAAGAAAGTCATAAATATCTTAAGAGGCTGGGAAGACTTGGATGAAACCATTGTTGAAGCCATAAAGAAAGCACAAGCCATTTAGATCAGAAGGTGGTATGCAGCAAACAACATCATGGATGAATTATCCTTTCTTGCAATGGTACTTATTGAAAAGAATGTCCACCAGGACTAATGATTGAGCAAGTGGAGCACCGAAGAGATGAAGAGGAGGAGAAGATCAAGAAGCTTGAACATGTTAGAATTCATGATGTAGATCAATTGATCAAACGACCATTCGCAGTGGAGGGACATATCCAAATCTTTATTTGATTTTGGCATAAACTGGCAAAAAATGAGATTGAAGATCACACGTGCAATGCTCACCTTGGCATTCAATCCACCAGTTACCCTAATATCGAGGAATCGCTACGTATTTGGAAAGTTTGGAGAGATTTTATGGGATTTTAGTTCTATTTAGGTTTTTTTATCCCCTTTAGAGGGAAATCCATTCTTTGTAATAATTATTTAAGAGGTTGTTGTCAAATGTATCAAGGACTTTTGACCTTTGGAGGAAGGAATATTGGTATAAGAGACTGAAAAACACCTTTGTTTTTCTTAAGGATTATGTAATTTATTACAAAATTCCGAATAAATATAGTTTTGTTGTTTCTTATCTCTTGTATTTGATTTGATTGAATTTCTTTGGTAGATCTTAATTTCCTTATTCCAAATGATCAGATGGTTATGTTATTCATTTGTAATTGATTAATGTGTTTGCTCATAACTGAGATTCCTCTTAGTTACTTGTTAATACACTTATAGAGCTCTAAGGAATTTCTTCTTTAACCATCTTTATCTATTTCTGTCGGTGATTTAATAGTGAAAGGCTTACAGCTTATATGTTGGTTTTTCAACTAACATGTGCACATGCAAATTACCTTGAATGATTTAATCTTGAATTGTTTTTATTTAATGTTCATTAAACAATTGTGATTTCAGTAAGAAGATTGTCATCTCGTTTATATTTCTGTCAATGTGGTGATTTACTTGTTCTTTAGACACCTTAAGACAACCTGTAATCAATTCAACATCCTTTACCAAGTAGTTTATATTTAGATTAGGTTTTCCTTTCCTAGATAGGTTTTAGTTTTCCTTTACCTTTTTTTCAACTACCTTGTTTTCCACTCTGGGAAACAGATCCTCTGTGGATCAAACCCATACAAGCCAGCGGAGGCTACAAAAGTATTCGTGTGAGATCACTATCCCAAACAGCTCAAGGATTAAGCAATACTTGCGTGGGATTTCTCAAAGCCTTTGGCTAGGTTTTCTCCATGTGTTGTAAGCCTTTAGACACCCTTATCAGCCACCTACACATTTGAGGCTTGAACAAATGGCGCTAGAAGGAGGGCCAACATATCATGCCTAAACGAAATACTCACACACCTCCTCCAACAAGAGGTCCAATTATTACTCGTAGTCATGCCCATGCATCTACATTAGAGGAACAAATAGCACAAGATTCAGACGCAGTCCCAGCTAACCCTGAACAAGAGTAGACTACCCCATTAGACAAATATGTTCTTGTATCACCCATCCTAGGACCCATAACAATTGAACAGATGTTTAAGGGTAATTCCCATAACGTTGCTGAGATCTGAAGACAGTTCACTGAAGAACATCAAACCCAGGATTTTCCCCAAGGTAATAATCAAGATAATCTAAGCTCAGGACTAGAGTGGTTAAAGACGTCGTGACCTTTTTGGTGAACCATCTACCCCTGGGTTAGATCTAGATTCCCTTTTCCAGAAGTCATCTACTCCTCGATATAGTATCCTGGAAGGAGGAACACCCCCATCTCCTCCCTCTTCTTCATCTTCCTCAAACGAATTGTTGGATTTTGAATCCTCGAACTCATTAGCAGAACATCATAACAGACCTTGGTTGGATGGGGATGTCATGTTTATTTTAGGAAATCAACATAGGTTGCCTAAAAACCCTGAGAAGTGGCTTCCAAAATTTAATCTAGATGATAAAATCCCTATGGAAGACCACATCAAATATTTCATGTAGACCATCAGACTTAGGAATGTCATACATGAAGACGTGGTTTGCAAATTGTTCCCTTACTCATTTGAGGGAAAGGCTTCTACCCGGTATCTTTCCTTAGAAGCTAGCTCCAT
Organism: Pseudotsuga menziesii; assembly: GCA_001517045.1. Taxonomy (NCBI): domain Eukaryota; kingdom Viridiplantae; phylum Streptophyta; class Pinopsida; order Pinales; family Pinaceae; genus Pseudotsuga; species Pseudotsuga menziesii. The sequence goes on from LPNX010462211.1 coordinate 6,393, forward strand.
CCCATCATGGGATTTTTTTTTTGAACTCTTCACTCAAAAGTTTGGGGCTGAAAAGACCACAGAGGAGTTAGTCATCGAGATTTCTTCCATGAAGACTAAAGGTAAAGAAAGAGTCAAAGATTACAATTACTAGTTTTCATATTTAAAGAATAGGATCCCAAGTATAGTACTTCCTGGTGAGGAATTACTGGTAGCATAATATATTAAGGGTCTCCCGACCCAAATAGCCATGTGGATTAAAAGGGCACAGAAGGAGTCCCTACAAGATGCCTTCTCCGAAACCATACAAGTCAAAAGGGATATGTTCTGTCTCAATTAAAACCCTAATGCCACACCTAAACAAGCATCTACCTCGCGCAAGAAAAGGGACAGTTCCCCTAAACCCATTTCTACCAATCAAGATCCATTTAATATGAGTGAAGTGAAGAAGCGCCTCCAAAGAATGTCTAACGATATGGTGGACCTTAAGAAGACAAACAATGAAAATAAATCAAACAATAGGGGATTCAATAGGCCACCTTTTAGGATGCCTAACCAACCTTTTCAAAATCCACCACCTCCAAATCCTAGTGAGGGATTCACCTTAGAAGAGATATTTTCTTTCTTGAAAGCCTTAGCTGTAGGGACACCTGACATTCCCGAACCTCCCCAAGAGGAAGAGGAATATGACCAGTAGGTCAGCATTATGAGTTTCTTCTCAAATGAAGAGGAAGAAGAACCTGACACAATTTTCAACCTACAATAAACTCACAAAACTAGGTCTAAAGGACCATTTCCGCAGGAATCAACACCTGTGACACAAGTTCCCAGCAAAGGTAAAAATCAAAATCAGAAAGACACTCTCATTCCTGAACTAGAATACAATCTAGCCAAGGATTTGGAGAGAGTCAAGGAAAATATATCTTTATTCGACCTTCTCAAAATCCCTTCCATAAGGGACTCATTTCCCAAAAGCATGATAATCAAACAACCCAGAGAAGCTTAGAATAACAATATTGACTCTTCTCCCCAACCAAATCCTGGAAGCAAGGGTACTCCACCCTTCTTACTTACGTTTGAAATCTTTAAGAAGAATGTACACAACTGCATGGTGGACTCAGGTGCTTCATCAAATGTCATGCCTCTTTCTGTGTGTAAAAAAATGAATGCTACATGGGAAGCCTATCCTATTTAAATCGTGTAATTAGATAGATCCAAGGTTAAAGTTGTAGGCAGACTGAATATTTTTATGCTCATATTATCTGTAGATCCTAGGATACATCAAACTATTGATATTTTAATTGCATATATCCCAAAGACTTACGGTATGTGGTTAAGTCAAGATTGGTCAGAAAAACTAAAAGGTTACTTTGCTACAGATTGGTCTCACCTGTGGCTCCCCCTCAATAGGAAACCTAACAAACTCAAAGTTGAAAGATAACCTTTCATGAAACAAACTATAACTGATCTCAACAGTCCAATGAATCTTTCTCCTTTTTTGATAATCAGATTGAACATTTCACTTTTGACACCTTCTTTGGAGACCTACCTACTGATGTTTCACCAGCAGAGAATGTGTAGAAACAGTCTCAGATAACTCATCTCACATCTGTTCCATTCTCCATCACTATTGTACATAATGTATAAAAATGTAAATACCAACTTTAGAATAGATCCTATTGTTTGGAATTTTTTTTTATGGCTCCAGGTCCAAGGAGGGAGTAGGCATAGGATGTGTCCTTATTGATCCTAAAGGGTTCAAAACAATGATCGCATGTAGGTTGGAATTTGAATGTACCAATAACGTGGATGAGTATGAGGCATTAGTCTAAGGACTCAAGAAAGCTATTGATATGGGAGAAAAAAGCAATTGAATGCATAGGAGATTCTGAAATTATCATGAAATAGGTATGGAATCAGACACATTGTCTATCTCCACGTCTAGTTAATTACCACAGATTAATCAGAGATATGACTAATTCTTTTTCAGCATTTAATATAAGATATGTTCCTAGATCATAGAACTTTGACGTAGATCCGTTAGCCAATACTGCATCTAGAATATCTCGGCCGAAGTTTTGTCTCCACAAAATTTCTCTATTGAATTAATGTACAGACCCTCTATACCTGATAATATCACAAGTTGGAAAGTGTTTGATGATGACCATAAAATACTAAACTTCCTGTCAGCCCAAAATACCTTCGAAGGTATGGCTATCGATGAAGATGATCATGAGAAGTCTCTATCTGAACCTTCCAATATCATCCCGAAGTCTGTCATCAGTTTGGAGAAGTTTTATGAATTACAAGATAAATTCAGACAAACCACCAACTGCAAGACCCAGAGCTCAACCCTGAATTATGCACCGGTCAATCTGGGAACAGAGCATGAACCCCGATTTATCAATCTTGCCAATACATTGTTCCCATGATAAAAAAAGAAGTTTTATTAAATTGTGCAGGGAATTTAAGGACATTTTTTCCTAGACATATGATGAACTCAGGACGTTCAACACTACTATCATGCATCATAACATCCCCATGAAATCAGAGGTAAATCCATATCAGCAGAAATTGAGGAAAATGCACCCCAGTTTGGAACCTTCTGTCAAGAAAGAACTCAACAAGCTGCTCTCAGCCAGGGTCATATTTCTCATCAGGCACATACAATCGATAGCTAATTTGGTTCCTATTCATAAGAATAATGATGAAATCAGACTCTGTATGGACTTCAAAAACCTGAACCGAGCCTCTGAGAAACACAACTATCATGTTCCTCCAATGGAGCAGATCCTATAGAAAGTGGCCAGATCAGAGATGTTTTCACTGCTAGATGGTTTTTCTAGCTACAACCAAGTCCTGGTTGCATCGAACGATCAACTTAAAACTACATTTTGAACCCCTTGGGGAACATTCACATATAGATGAATGTTGTTTGGACTAATAAATGCAGGAGCCACGTTCCAAAGAGCTATGGACATAGCTTTCATGGGATTGATCCATAATTCTGTCATTGTATACTTAGATGATGCTACCATTTACTCTAAGAAATGACAAGATCATTTATCTGCTTTGAAATAGGTGTTCGAAAGATGAAGGAAATTCGGCATTTCACTCAATCCCAAGAAGTCCATCTTTGCGGTAACACAAGGTAATTTATCGGGTTTTATCATCTCAAATGAAGGTATGATTATTGATCCAGAATGTGCTGAAGCAATCTCCAATATCGGCCTCCCTAACTGATGAAAGGAAATGCAGTCATTATTGGGTAATATCAACTTTGTTTGTAGATTTGTTCCAAATTTTGCTCAAGTTGTTAAACCCCTACAATTTCTAGTCAAAAAGGATGTACCATTTAAGTGGTCTAATGGCTAGAAGAATGTGTTTACTGAGATTCAGAAATCCATAGTAGAATCTCCTGCTCTTAGGCCTCCAGATTTTAGTAAAGACTTTATACTTTATACTTTTTCTACTGAATTTTCTTATGTAGCTGTCCTTACACAGAAAAATAATGAGGACGTTGAGATCCCCATTACCTTCATGAGCTCGACATTCAAAGGAGCTAAAATCAATTATTAACAAGTTGATAAACAGGCCTACATGGTATACAAATCAGTAAAACATTACAAGCCTTATATTTTAAAGTCAAAGACTAAGGTGATCATCCCGTACGTAGTCGTTCACAATGTCCTTGTCCAAATGGAGTTGGGAGAAAAAAGAGCTCACTGGATGATCGCCCTCCAAGAATATGATCTAGAGATCAAACCTATGAATATAGTTAGAGGACAAGGGTTGCGCTAGCTCTTCTCCCATTCAAATGATCCTGAATATCAGCACGCTGATTGGCTATTAATTCTTGCACATGATCTAGGAACTAGGAATCAAAATCATCAAATAATAATTAACAAATACTCATGAATTGGAAATTATCAGAACCAAAATTGGTTTCCTCTCTGTATATTTAATAAACAATAAAGGGTTACAATTCCAATGCTGAGCAATGGCTTAACTCCATTAATAATTTGAATACCTAAGGAGATAATTTGAATTCAGTGAGTGAGTCTAGCTTAACTGACTCTTAGCCATTCAATCACACTCAGTTAACCACTTGACCAAAACCCTAATTGACTCACCAAACCCTAACTGAAGTTGGAGTGCAATAAGTGACTGAATCTCAACTGAAGGAGATCAAACACATGTCATAGCAATCCAACCATCAAGTGCTAGTGCTGCATGACTCCAATGAACCCCAATGAGGTTAACTAAAGCTGAACTGACCATCAGAAGTTGGTGGAGGCACCTTGTTGACTCCAGTTCATTAAATAATAATAAATAATCATTAAATAATATA
>LPNX010462211.1:10876-162364 GCA_001517045.1 Pseudotsuga menziesii
AAAAAATATATGCATAAAAATGCTAGGGCCCTGGAAACTAAGGCCATAGGTCACCCTGTACAATGCTGAAACTAAAAACAATGCTCAAAACAAACTAAGTGAGGAAAAGAGGGAAAACCCAGTGGGAAAAACCCCCCCTCAAGCTGAACACTGAAAGTAGTCTGGATCACCCTAATGAACTCACCCACAACAGTGAACGGAGGTAAGTGAACTTCTTTTCTGAAAAGCTCTTGGTGAAGATGTCTGCAATATGCTCATCAGTCAGGCAGTATTGCAGAATGATGGTCCTATCATGCACTAGCTACCTAATGTAGTGCATGTGAATCTATACATGTTTGGTCCTCTGCCTGGTAACTAGATCTGTGGATATCTTAATAGCACTCGGGTTTTCACAAAAGAGGACAGTGGACAAAGTACTACCAAGATCAAACTCTGAAAGAATGCCTTGCAACCAAACTGCTTGGATGCATGCATTCACCGCTCCTCGATACTCGGCCTCTGCTGAAGATAGTGCTATGGCAGCCTGCTTTTTGCTTGACCAGAAAATAGGGCCACCACCAAACATGAATACATATCCAGAAGTTGACTTTCTATCAATAGAATCACCCGCCCAATTTGAATCTGTGTATCCAACCAGCTCTAGCTCGGAATCTGCACCATAATGAATGCCATAGGTCCTAGTTCCCTGAATGTACTGGAGGATCCTCTTGGCTGCCTTCCAATGAATATCATGAGGCTGATGCATGTATCTTGATACAGCATTCATGGCATAACAAATATCAGGCCTATAATGTGTCAAGTACAACAAGCTACCAATCAGCTGTCAATAGATAGTGCAGTCCATGGGAGGTGTGCTTTTTCCTTCTTCAAGGCTGATCCCTGAAAGGAAAGGGAATGGTGTAGGCCTAAATTCAGCCATGTTAAAATTTACTAATAGTTCTGAAATGTATTTGTACTGAGTGACCATAATCCCATCATAATTTTGCTCGATTTCAAGCCCCAAAAATTGTTTTAGAAGCCCCAAATCACTCATTTCAAAGGCATTGTGGAGAGCAGTTTTGATGGCTGAAATGGAGGAAATTGTGCTACCTGTGATCAGTAAGTCATCAACATATAAAAAAATGATAATTATATGACCATCATGATGCTGTAAATACACATTTGGATCTGATCTACATCTCTTAAAGTTTTGCGAGAGAAGGAAGGCATCCATCTTGGAATACCACTCTCTTGGGGCCTGTTTTAACCCGTATAGTGACTTCTTTAGCTTGCAAAAAAAAGATGGATCAGTGATGTATCCCTTAATATGCTTCATGTATATCACCTCATGAATATATCCATGCATAAATGCTGACTTAACATCCATGTGATGCACCTCCCAGTGCTTGGATGCGGAAATAGCCAAAACAAGGCGGATGGAGTCCATTTTTGCAACCGGTGCAAAGGTCTCATGGTAGTCCACTCCTTGGACCCAAGAGAAACATTTTGTTACCATAATTTACTTATATTTTTAGGTGCTTCCATCAGCAGCAACCTTTGTCTGAAACACCCACTTGCATTGAACCAATTTCCTTCCCGGAGGAAGAGGAACTAGCTCCCAAGTAGTGTTTTTCTGAAGAGAATTCATCTCTTCATCCATTGCAACTTGCCATCTCGGATAATTCCAAGCATGGTAGTAGGATTTTGGATCTGAAATAATCATCAAATATCAATTTTTGGACGGCAAATTATCAGAACAAGAGAGCGCAATACCTGCTCTTTGGAAATCAGACCGGGTTCTCCTTGGATCATCCGGATTTCCAATGTTGTCTCCTGCGGAGGAGAGTGTCTTTTGGGCCCATGTAGGAAGATGATTTTGCACTTCAGGTTATGATTCAGTATCTAATTATTTCTGCACACTGATATCAGAAATCATAGGATCCAAATCATGGTCATCACCCCCAATTTCATTATCCAAATATTCAGTGGAATAGGAAGGAATTTCAGCAGTTTTCTCCTTCACTAGTTCCACCTTTTGAAGAGGCTCATCGAAATTGACACTTCTCTAGATAATGATATTTTTGGTATTGATATCCAGCATCTTCAATCCTTTAGATTCATCAGGATATCCAATAAACATACATTCTATGCTCTGCAGTTGCAAAGCCCTTCTTTTATCAAGCAGAATCCGAGCCCATGCAGTGGACCCAAACGCCCGTAGGTTCGACACATCTGGCTTGTGTCCAAAGTATGCTTTGAAAGGAGTCTTTCCTTTCACTAATGAATGTCACACCCTATTTTGAATGTATTCTACAGCATGCATGGCTTCAGCCCACAAATTTGTAGCAAGCTTCTTTGACTCCAACATACAGGTGGTCATCTCTTTGAGAGACCGGTTCTTCCTTTCCGCTACTCCGTTCTGCTGCGGAGTGTAGGGAATTGAATGTTGGAACTGAATACCAATTTGGGATAAAATGTACAGAAAATCATTACTGACATACTCCCCTCCATTATCAGATCTCAATATCTTGATCTGAAGCCCAGAGGCATTTTCGATCAAGGCCTTCAATTCAGAAAAATTTTCACATACCTCTGAATTCTTTTTGAGAAAGAAAACCCATGTATACCTTGAAAAATCATCAATAAAGGTAAGGAGGTACCTTGATCCATTCATGGATGTGATAGGCATTGGACCACTGATATCAGAATGTATCAGCCCCAATATGCTTGTAGCTCAATTTTCCTTCCCCCGATCGAACTTGTGCTCAAGGTGTTTTCCAATCACACGGCCCTTGCAGACTCCCGTGGTTGCCTTGATGACCAGGAGGCCTTCAACCATGGATTTTTTCTGTAATTTATGCAAATATTTGAAATTAATATGGCCAAACCTCTCATGACATAGCCTACTAACCTCATTTCCATGAGTTAGCAGAGCGGTGGGCTTTGCATCCGCAACAAAGTGAGAGAACTCATAGGCTTTTTCATGATGATTTGCATGGCCTTTTGCAATGAGTTTCCCGGATGCAATTTCTGTTATCTCAACATCATTTGGGCTAAAAAAGACTCTCTTAGGCATTCCTGTATGTTTCATTTGATAGACACTAAGGATATTTGATGCTAGAGATGGTACATACAAAACTTTAGAAAAAAAACCATTTTCTAGATCTATAGTACCTTGTCCTTTGGAAATGATGGTGGAGTCATCTCCCAAGTGGATGGGGATGGATTGGATGGTCTCCAAGGATGAAAAGGAGTCTTTTTCATCCATCATGTGATTCAAAGCTCCACTATAAATCAGCAGTGATTTGTACTTTGAAGTGCTTGCCATGAGGGCATGACCTTTCTCATGCTGTGGTTCCCGATCTTGGTGATCTCTCCTCCGAAATATTTCTGGAAGATTGATGTGATTCCTCTCAAGGAGAGAGGTTGCTTCATCAAGATTTTTCTTCATGCAGGCATGTTCAGGGTGAAAACCCTTCCCGCAGTAATAACACCTGACTTTTTCTTTCCCATTGTGCCCTTTTCCTTTGTTCTTCCTTGAGCCGGAAGATTCATCATGCTGCTGATTTTCAACTCTAGGCTTTGGAGCATCAAATTTAGTTTTCTGATTTTTCTGCTGCTTTCCTTTACCCTTCACATCTTTGGGCCCCAAGAAATCGAGGGCTTGATCATGGGAAGATCGGATGATCCCCATCTGTACAAGCTTGTCATGTTCACTAGTTAGGGACTCAATGAAGGCATTGAGTGTATGCATCTTCCATCCGGGGGTTGTGAGCTTCCCCGCACGGAATGTAGAAACAAAAATTGAATAATCAGCCCCGAGTTTGGAGAGGATGGCTAGGATGAGCTGATCATCCTCCTTCTCAACTTTGCATTGCTTCAAGAGAAAAACAATATGCTTGAACTTTGTAAAGAAATCATTCAGAGTCTCGAAATTAGAAGGTTGGAGAGACATGAGTTCATTTTTGAGTTGGTAAACTCTCAAGTCATCATGCTTTCCATATAGAGATTCCAATTTGTCCCATATTTCTTTCGGTGTCTTCAGATCCGTAAGATGGAAGAGAAGGTCATTGGAAATAGAGAGGCACAAGAAACCAAAGGATTCATCCTTCTTGTTCAAGAATCTTGATTTTTCTATGGCGGATCCAGGATCAACTTTAGTGTCCATGGCGAATCTATGGAGTCCTTTGGATTTCAACTAAGTTTCCAAGTTTCCATTTTATTTTTCCATGTGTGGAAATTGTATGGAGTCAACAGAGGTACTGAGGAGGCCATCTGGATTTGCTTGTAGTGAATGCTTCACCTGTAGAAACCTGAAAATCAAATCAGAAAAGGAAAAATAAGGTCAGACAACCTGCACATTTTAGGCTTTCATCACACCCAGCATAGTCAATCAAGCAAGATTTATCAACAAGTTCTTTACTTGGGATATTGAGTGGTAATCCTTGGCTTCTGGTGCAGTGCTGGAATTTTGAGCTATTGCTCACTTCTCATGGAGAAATCTGTCAAAGTTCTTTTTTTTTGAGAGATTGTTCTTCATCCCACCGTATGCTCTGATACCATATTAATTCTTGCACATGATCTAGGAACTAGGAATCAAAATAATCAAAGAATAATTAACAAATACTCATGAATTGGAAATTATCGGAACCAGAATTGGTTTCCTCTCTATATATTTAATAAACAATAAAGGGTTACAATTCCAATGCGAGCAATGGCTTAACTCCATGAGGAATTTGAATACCTAAGGAGAAAATTCGAATTCAGTGACTGATTCTAGCTTAACTGACTCTTAGCCATTCAATCACACTTAGTTAACCACTTGACCAAAACCCTAATTGACTCACCAAACCCTAACTAAAGTCGGAGTGCAATAAGTGACTGAATCTCAACTGAAGGAGATCAAACACATGTCATAGCAATCCAACCATCAAGTGCTAGTGTTGCATGACTCCAATGAACCCCGATGAGGTTAACTGAAGCTGAACTGACCATCAAAAGTTGGTGGAGGCACCTTGTTGACTCCAGTTCATTAAATAATAATAAATAATCATTAAATAATCATTAAATAATATATTTAATGACTGGAGGTGCCTTAACTGACTGTAACTGACTGGTTGAACCACCAGTTAGCAATTAGGGGCATTAATGTCACACAGATCACTCCCAAAGCGCTCCAGTTAGCCTCCTTGACTGTAGGTAGGCGTGGGTGTGACTAGGATGATGGCAATTAATGCTCCACTGATGTCAATTAAACTTAGGATAGTGGTTTAACTAGGCCAATTTGACCAAAAGAGTGTGTATGATGGTAAATGTCTCCAACATTGGGAACAAGAAGAAGCTAGTCCAACAAGTTTTGTTAATGCATTTGAAACCGCGACATCTGACTGGTATGACCACATCAATTTTTTTCTTCATAATGGGTTTGCTCCTGAAACTGTTGATCCTAAAAAACGTAGATCATTAATACTAAAATCATCCCCTTATCAACTTATTGATAATGTTCTGTTTTGAAATATTTATCATGGGGTTTTTCTTAGATTCCTGGAAAAGGACCAAAGTAATGACTTCCTTTTTCAATTTCATGCAGGACCTACAAGTGGGAATTTCTCAAGTGAAACAACAACTCACAAAATATTCCAGGAAGGTTTTTATTGGCCTACCGTATTCAAAGATGCTCATGCATATGTCAAAAGATGTGAACCTTTACAGAAGTATGTTGGCAAAGTCAAGAAACCTTCCTTTCATCTGCATCCAGTGGCAGTCCAATTACCATTTTAGCAGTGGGGATTGTATTTTGTTAGATGTATCAACCCCGTATCCTATTTACAGCACAAATATATCTTGACATCCACTGATTATTTTACAAGGTGGGTTGAAGCAGTCCCTTTAAGACTGTGTAACACAAACCAGGTAATTTCCTTTCTTGAAAACCAGATAATCACCAGGTTTGGCACCCCCGAGTATCTTGTTTTTTGCAATGCTTCATACTTCCAATCCATTGACCTGATGAGCTATGCCCTTGAAAAGGGGATCACGCTGAATTTTTCTGCCAATTACTATCCTCGGGGGAATGGGCTTGCCGAATCCTCCAACAAGAACTTGATAAGAATCCTAAAAAATACAGTGGCTTCAAATCATAAAAACTGGCATACCCAAATTTATAATGCTCTTTGGGCAGATCGGGTCACCCCCAAGGAAGCCATTGGTAACTCCCCTTATTGCCTTGTTTATGGCAAGGAAGCAGTTCTCCCAGCTAATCTCACCATCCCTTCACTACAGTTGTCCCAATCCATCCAAGAAACTTATTCTTCCCCATTACATCAGAGGATTGATTCTCTTCTCAAACTAGAAGAAGATAGAGAGAAGGACAAGAACAAATTCTACCAACATCAATAGTTGGTAAAGAAATGGTTTGATAAGAAGTCCTCCTCTGACAGAGACTTCTCAGTGGGAGATTTAGTGTTGAGATGGGACAAGCAACACAAAGACAACAAGGAGTATATCAAGTTCCGATGCCTTTGGCTAGGACCATTCATTGTTACAAAAAAGAGTGGTCCTAGTACTGTTCGGTTACAAACACTGGAAGGAATTGTTGACTCCTTTCTAGTGAATTTTTTCCTGCTCAAGAAGTAATTTGTTTGAAAAGATGTTTCAACCCTATAGATAGGTTTGGTGTGCTATTTTATTTTCTATTTTCTGAATGTTTGCTTGATATTGGTGACCTTTTGGTAATCTCTACACATTTGGAAATGATGGGCAATCAGTTTTTCTCAACATTCAATATTCTTGACGTAAGTGAATTCTGTCAATTCCCATTTTCCCTAACTTGTATAAGGAACTGTTATATGTGAATGATAACCATAATTGTAGAATTTTTATGTTAATTCACTCTCATCCAGGACAATATATTTTACAAGCTTGACTCTGATGATAGAAATCATGGAAGAAAAGGTTCATCTTGTCTAAGGTCTCATTAGAGAACTGCAACATATCTTTACAACCTGGTCAGTCTTACTCTTTTGGATTTCAATCATGGCCATATATTTTATTATGTGGATTGCAAAATGAGGGGTCTCATTAGGAGCCAGCTCATTAGGTTCATAGGTGCTTAGTGGGATGACATCTTTTCCATATAGTATGGGGAGGTGGCTTCCCGTTTTCTGGAAGATGGGAGATCCTATCATAGGTCGACTTATTCAGGATCTGCAAAGCATCAGTGAGTAATGCTACCATTATGTTGAAACCAAGCCATGGTAGTGTCTTATAATCCATATACAAAATAAAACCCCATTTAGTCCCAAAAGAAAGATTATCGTACATAAGGATGAGGGGGTCCTATCCAAGGCCATCCTTACTATGATAATGGGATTGATTTTGGACTGAAACTATCGCCAGATGGTTCTCAAGACATGGTAGTTTCTTTCAGCTGTATAGCTAGAGGACAAGAGGGCTCCTTACCAAGACAGCTTGTTCAGTTTCCATGTCAGGTTTGTGAATTACACTAATCGCCAGAACATGGGGCAGTGGTCCTATGTCAATACAATCTTTTTGTTTAAAAATAAATAAATATATAATTGTTTCAGTGACGTGTGTATGAAAATCCAAAATGGTTGAGGTTTTATCCCAGTTTCAACTTAAACTTCGTGCCTATGTCATCCTTAGTCTGAGTGATCCTGATCCTCTAATGCCTTATGAATTAGAGTTGCATAATCTTTAAAATGACTATGGATGGAAGCGCATTAATAATTTTGATAATTCTTTATTGGTTGCATTCTTATATTAGCATTTCTTGAAAGTTAATCCTTTGACTGCTGACAGGTTTGATTGGAAAAGGTTATTGTTTTGCAAAGATAACTGGTTCTTCCATCCAATCACCATTTGTTGTAGGTACAACAGATCCCATGTTATTCTTACACGGGAGCCCAATCACACATAAAAAGGTAAGTTGGTAAAATCCTTTGTAATTTCAGTGGGCTTCCATCACATTTTTCTTGACTTCTAGGATTCCCCAACTTAGCCAAAATTCCCAAAAATCCTTGCTTGATTTGAATATTTTCAAGATGTGAAAAGATAGTTTTGTTTAGGATTGATTTTCAATTCCACATCCTGTAAGTTGCGGAATGCGGGATTTTTAATGTTAAATGAAATAAAACTTTTCATCTCGCAACCCACATCCTACAAAATGTGGAATGCGAGATGTGGAAGATTTTTTATAGTTATGATTGGGGAAACCCGCATCCCGCAAAAATGTGGAATGCGGGGCGTGGGCTGTCATTCGTTATATTATTTGGTTTGTGTGTTTTCGCAACCCGCATCCCACAAAATGTGGAATGCAGGATGCGGAGAGGATTGAATAATTTTTTGATGTTTTGCGATTCCGCACCTCGCTTCGTGTAAAATGTGGAATGCGAGTTACGGACTGATTAATAAAATTTTGATTTTTCTTTTTAATCCCGCACACTGCAAAATCTAATCTTAACCATTGTTTTCACCCCCATCCTACAACCTGAATAATTTCCCGTGAATTATATGTATGTTGGTCTTATTCACGGTTTCTTCATTGTTTTTACTGCTGTAACTTGTTTCTCTACGAGAATTTACTTCCATATTTTTCCAGCATTCACTCCGGTTTTAGGTTGGTTATTAAGTCACATTTCCAAAGTTGAATTGTTTACTGTTTTTTCTGTATAAGTTAGTTTTAAATTTCTATTTCGCATACTGAACAGAACATGGAAACATCCAAAACACCCTGAAGTACCCAAAGCAAAAACCTCCAGAAGGACATGCTTACCAGAGACCCCAATTCCGGTGTCTTCTCTAACACCAATGGTCGGGTCAGCAAAACCTACCAGCTAGATTGGTCCCGAGTTTACTCCATTTTTGACAACAATGACCTTTCAGACCTTCAGAATGATCGACTTATTTACGAGAGGATTAGGGATTCTGGTATACACATGATTTCTACGAGACCGGTTGTCCTCCCTTATAATGATGCAGTTAGATGGATTGTGAACCATGCTAATTTGAAAGACCGCTACTTTAACACTAGCACTGGATTGCAATTGGCCAATTTCCGCTCTGAAACTTTTGTGAAAATTGATGCCCTCAAACCTTTTAAGCATCTCCTTGATGCATATTTTGTTAAAGCTGCCAAGTCCATGTTCAATTTTGACCAAATGTTGAAATCCTGGATGGCTGAACCGCATAAGTTTTCCCAGAGAAAAGATGAACTTTACCCCCATTGAATGGTTCAAAGAACCTTATTCCCTTCTCGCAGTGATGCTATGCAAGCTCTACGGTCTTCCCAATAGTTCTTACTTCAAGGAAGACTCGGCCCCCATTTCCCACAATGTCATAACTATAGGTGAATCCATCCCCTAGGCTACAATCTTGTCATTAGAACTTAAGACTGCCATACAAGAATTCCAGAAAGCGGGTGCCAGGATGAAGCCCAACTTCTTCTTATCTGCCTTTATTGTGGATATATTTTGTGCCTAGTTTCGTTACCCAAATATGGGGTGGGATTGGGTATTACCATATCCACCTGTACACATTTACCATTCGAAGTTATGGGACTCTAATTATGTAATCGGGGTCTATGACATCTATGAGAGTTTCCTCGACTAAGTTTAGTTCCTAATTTTTAACAAGGAAGCACCTACGTTCTCTCCTAAAGCCAAAACCCTCATAGCCATAATGGGAGATTTGTACATCACTAAGTCATTCACCTATATCAGAATTTTCGGTAGCAATGATGCTCATATCCTGCCTAAGGTGGTGCCTGACAGGTTAGTCCTTAAACAAATTTCATTCCAGATGATCACTGAAGGGATTTATAAGAAATGTGTAGCATCTAAGAGGGAAGTCTGGCCCAAATTTCCTCTAAACCTTGGTTCCTTGAGCATACCTACTTCTACTTGGGCGACAGAACTCAGTGACCACATAGTGTCACTCAAACTAGGTTTTGCTAGTAAAAGGAAGCATGATCCCAAGGGGATTGTTGATTTCCACCTCAAGCAGAATCACTTTAAAACAGGGTACACTCATGAGGAAACCCCAGATGACTTCATCTATCAGGGGGTTGACACTTTTTCTGAAGTTTTGGCCAACAGTAAAAGCAAAGAAAAACAAAGTCATATCCTGTAGTACCAGAATGAAATCAAGGACTGGGTTCAACATTATAGAGCTATGAAGTTGGACATTCAAGAAAAGGTAATGAACAACAGAGAAGAAAAGGAGGCTCTAGCAGCCAAGAACATACCCATGGAAACCATTTCAGTTACAGACAAACGGAAAGGCCCCATGTAAGAAATCCAACAAGCATCTATTGATCAACAAGTTAAGGCCTATCTACAGACTTCGTAGCAGATCAAATAGAAGTTGAGTAGAATGACTTCAACACTAGACACTCAAGAAATTATGACTCTTGAGCCAGCTGAAGTTGCTCAGTTAATTATTGTTGTTAAGAAAGATCAATCTGAAGAAACTCAGATTGAAGAGAGACCTTTCAAAAGGTTAAAGGTTACAGTTTCTTCCATCCCTACCTCTACCATAGACTTGACACATTCAGAGGAGGAGGATGGAAGGATTTATGCTATGCCTATTACTGTAGAAGTTGTTAATGGTAATGATTTACATGATATTATCGATCTGTTAAATGGTAGAAATGGCGAATATTAATCACCTCCCACACAACCACAACATTCATTCCAGCCTTGCCCATCATCTTCAGCCTTACTTCTCTCATCAATCACAACTTTATCCTCATTATCTACTAGTTCTACTATGACACCCTTTATTTCTCAGCTTTATGAAGATGCTACATGTTTACCTGAATCTATTACACCTGATGCTTTGGATATGCCCATTCCATCATCTATTGTGCCTTTAGTTTTCAAAACCCAACTGCACATTCCTTCTTCCAGCTTAGTATCATCCCATGTGCATGAGAAAACCTCAGCATTATCACCTTCATCAGCCAGAACCACTACCCTACAAGTTTCATCTGTTGAAACTTATGTTCCTAAAATTTCTTCAACCCATGAAGTAACTCTTACTCAGTGGTTTACTTCCTCTCCATCACTTCTCATATTACTATAACCATTCCTTCTCACACTATAACCCAAACTTCCTCCCTGATATCTACAGGAATTAATATACCCCCCATTTACGAGATGAGGGATGAGTTCAATGAAGATTGTGTGATATCTATGGTAGAATATCATTACAGTAAATATGATAAATCAATGGTGAAGAGGGGTAAGAATAGGAGCAGGGATTAGAGTGATATATCCTGTGCCAATGAGTTTGTATGGACACAAAGATCAGGTGACCCACAGGTGGATGCCATAGATGCTGCATCTATTTTAGGATCTTTTACAGGTGCCAATTTTGATGCTGTTAATACTTTGAATAGAGAATTTGACAAGTAGAAGGTAGAAGTTGTCATACTGAAGGAGGAACTGGAACAGCTCAAGAGATAACATAGAGATAGGTATGATGAACTTCAAATGAATAATGTTTCTCTTCAAGATGATCTAAGGAGGGAAAAGACCACTAATGCCACTTTGGTGCAAAAGGTATCCTTGTTAGAAATATAGTATGAAGATGCAACTGCAAGTGCAGCTTCATCCTCGTTTTCTAAATTTTCTCAGGAAGAATTCAAAGAGCTGGCTATTTGGACTAACAGGGAGCACCATGGTTTGATCAGTGAGTTGTTTAAAACCTTAGATAATATTTTTGCAACTCATATGACTTTTGAAAAAATGTCTGTTGTTCTGGAATATTTAGTTGAAATGAGGCAGCAAGCTTCCAAGTCTTATGATGAGGTCACAGACTAGAAACGATACATGAAAGATAAGCCAGATAATGTCACCTTCCTTACTAACTTCCAATTCAAGAAAGTTAGAACTATCTTAAGAGCTTGGGAAGACTTGGATGAAACCATTGTTGAATCCGTAAAGAAAGCACAAGCCATTTGCAGCAGAAAGTGGTATGCAGCACACAACATCATGGATGAATTATCCTTTCTTGCAATGGTACTTATTGAAAAATCATGTCCACCAGGACTGATGATTGAGCAAGTGGAGCAGCGAAGAGATGAAGAGGAGGAGAAGATCAAGAAGCTTGAACATGTCAGCATACATGATGTAGATCAATTGATCAAACAAACATTTGCGGTGGAAGGAATGATCCACATCTTATTCAATTTTGGCATAAACTGGAAAAACATGAGATTGAAGATCACAAGTGAAATGCCCAGCTTGGCATTGAGTTCGCCAGTTACCCTGATATCGACGAATTGCTAAGTATTTGGAAAATTTCGAGAGATTTTATGGGATTTTAGTTATGTTTAGGTTTTTTTATCCCCTTTAGAGGGAAATCCATTATTTGTAATAATTATTTAAGAGGTTGTTCTTGAATGTATCAAGGAATTTTGACCTTTGGAGGAAGGAAGATTGGTAGAGGAGACTGAAAAACACCTCTGTTTTTCCTAAGGTTTATGTAATTTATTACAAAATTTTGAATAAATACAGTTTTGTTGTTTCTTATCTCTTGTATTTGATTTGATTGAATTTCTTTGGCAGATCTTAATTTCCTTATTCCAAATGATCAGATGGTGTTGTGATTCATTTCTAATTGATAAATGTGTTTCTCATTACTGATATTTCTCTTAGTTACCGTTTAATACACTGATAGAGATCTAAGGAATTTATTCTTTAACTGTCTTTATCTATTTGTATAGGTGATTTGACAGTGAAAGTATTACAACTTATATGTTGGTTTTTCAACTAAAATGTGCACATGCAGGTTACCTTGAATGATTTAATCTTGAATTGATTTTATTTAATCTCCATTAAACAATTATGATTTGAGTAAGAAGATTGTCATATCCTTTACATTTCTGTCAATGTGGCGATTTACTTGTTCTTCAGACACCTTAAGACAACCTGTAATCAATTCAACATCCTTTATCAAGTAGTTTAGATTTCGATTAGGTTTTCCTTTCCTAGATAGGTTTTAGTTTTCCTTTCCCTTTTTTTCAACTACCTTGCTTTCCACTCTAGGAAACAGATCCTCCGTGGATCAAACCCATACGAGCCAGCGGAGGCTACAAAAGTATCTATGGGAGATCACTATCCCAAACAACTTGAGGATAAAGAAATACTTGCGTGGGATTGCTTGAAGCCTTTGGATGGGTTTTCTCCATGTGTTGTAAGCTTTTAGACACCCTTATCAGCCACATACATAGTTGTGGATTCAACATGGTGTTAATCCATCACATGGTATATAGTATGCTTTCAAAACCATAACAAAATCACCACAATTATGCATGGTCAAATGGACATAGTATTTAGATTACTTATGTTTACAACATACATCTCGTTAGATTGCAGGGTTCCATATAAGTTATCAATGTTTACTTCCATCATTGTCGCATGTTCAGCTAGTTTTTACAGTTTCCTTCTTGTATCCTAACCTCTTTCTTGCTCAACAGAATAGCAGCGTTGTTGTTCCTTTTTGTTTTTTATTTTAATTCCTAGTAATAGTGTGGAAGTTTGTTTGGTTGTTGTTGAAATTAATTCTCAAATTCAAGTCAGGTTAGTTAGATTTTTTGATTATAAAATATTGGTGTGAATCTAGTTTGAGTATAATCCCATTATGCAAAGTGTTGAGAGTTTCCATTTATTTGGATCCTAGAAGCTTGGAAACAAGCTTATTACAACAATGATAATGAATCGTCACATATAATGTACTATGAGTAGTAGAAGTAAATCACATAGCCTTCTATTACTAGTATGGTTTCAGTATAAGTATCAAGTAAACATCATAGAGTGCTACGTTATATTTGTATATTATTAGATACTATGTTTCCCTTATCTATAGTAAGATTATATTCAGTAGCTAGTATATCTCTTTCATACTTATTGATTACATATTAATAAAAAGATACAAGGTATAAACAAGAGTTACATAGTACCAGTAGGGACCTTATGAACCCTATCATTACTATAACTAATCATAACATATTGTGACTAGTTATGGATTAGATTATAAGGGCTAGTAATTCTCTACAGTTGTCTATAAGCAATATAGATAAGCTACTAGTAATACCGTTATTATAAATAGGTGAGTTAATCCTTGTAACATGAAGAAGTTACAGTATAAACATGATGACCTATATCATGTCGTATCAGTATTAAGAATATATGGATTATCTTAGTAAGTGTGATTGGTCTGATATCATAGATTCCTATTCATTACACAACTTATCTCTACTAATCACATATCCATATTATATTATTGGCATTCTAGGTTACCAAGTTACCTGATTCTTTATGTTCACCATGTTCACCCATGAATCTATACCTAGAACCGGTGTAATTATGCAGTGCAGTGTGTACTATTAATAACAAAAATAAGATGAACATGTTAGTAATAGTTATACAAGTTACCTTGTTGTTAATCCCATATAAGTATCTAACCCTAAAAATTGGCCATAGTGTTATGGTTATTATCTATATATTCCTTGTTTGATCAAATTCTAGATTGATATTGGTGTATGAACATGACTATGTGAATATAATCAATCAATTAACCTGCATACTTCAACGTGCATATCTATAATAGACATATCTTGTTGTTTATTGATGCACTACAATGAAACAATACCATGTATGAGCTCATCATAGAAAGGAACAAGATGGATATACTGGTCATAAATCATAACACAACCCATACATTACCTTTATTCAATATGTTTATATTATAGTGTGTTAAAGAAGAGATTCAGTTAACAGACGCTTATTGTGGAACCTTAATCAATCATAGCTCTTTCTTAGCATCCTTGTCATTAATTTAAAGCATAGTATCCTTGTTAATATTTCTATATTCATTACACTTATTAGATATGGCATTATGTATACCCTTATATATGTTAACATAGATAGGTAAGATCCATCTACGCTATTTATTCAATGGTCTTGCTCGATCTAAACACTATGTAATAGAAATAAAAGGGGTATTGATCACTTAAGCTAATGAGTCAATTAACATACCTGGATCTTACAAAACCATAGATAAGCTTATATCAATATGATTCATCAATCTCATTACACTATTCATCATAACCACGCACCTAGTACAATTATTCCCATTAATTTATTGAGTAAGCACATCTATAACTTGTAGAGGTTACACATTTGTTGATGTAATTGTAACTTCGGAATGTATTCACTTGTATTTCTTATGTAGTGTACCCCGATGTTTATTCCGGGAAGTGTTTGTAATGTAATTGAGTCATGTCATGCCCCGATGTTCTGATCGGGAGTTTTTATAATGTAAACAAGTCATGTCAAGTCATTGTGGGTAACCCTCCTATTGATCAAGGGTTAAAGTCCCCGTAGTTGCGGGGCCATAGGGTTGTTAGAATCACCTAGTGAATTCGGCCCTAGTGAGGTATTGTCAAGCCGAGAATTAGTATAAATAGATAGTGAGTCTCTCCATTTAACACACACTCACTCACACTCAGTTGTAGCGCATAGCTGAGGGAGAAGAAGTTGTTGGGGCTAGAAAGGAAGAGGCTACTGTTGTCGGAAGATCATCTTACTGTTTTGGGGTTTTACTTTTGGTGTTGATTCTATCTCTGAGGAAGTTGTGGGGTTTTATCCATTTATGGTTTCCCCAAGGAAAAACACTGTGTTCATTGTCTCTTGTGTTTGATTTTTGTGCTTGTTATTCTCTCAGTTAAAGATCCTAATATAATGCTAGCTTAAATGTTAAAATCTAACAACATTTACTATATATACATATTCATGTATAAATCCTTTGTAGTTATAAAAAGGAAGGAACCAAAGAGGATTCCTGATAAATTATGCCCTACCTGCAGGTGAGTATTGAATGTAGAAGGGTTATATAATTTTCTGGATAATATCTCACTATGATCGGAGTGTATGGGTTGGATTTATCCCATTGGATACTCCTCATACTCCTTAGACAACTAGTTCAGATTGATAAGGCACAATTTATAAAATCCAAGAAGAAAATCCATATCACCGAACCCATTTCTATGGAGGGGCATACTTTATAAAATAAAAAAGGTGGCAAGGAGGCTACCCAAATCCTATAAAATTGAAATTCCCTTTAGGCAAGCAATATCAATATGATCCATATTTTGTTATAGTAGAAAATAAGAGAAATAAGAAGATAGGGCCCAATGATCATGAAAGAAGGCCCTTAGAGGATAAACTTGATAATTTTCATTCATGGATGGAAATGAAAGGAATGATGGATGCTCATGAAGACATCACTAGAGAAATAGAAGAGCCTTTCCCTTCTCCCCTCCCTGAAAGATCCAATAGTCTGCCTTACTTTAAATTCTACAATATTAGGGACACAGTCATTACCAAGGAATATGTAAAATTCATGGCATTGACCCAATGTAAAGAACAACAATTTGAGATAAATAGACAACCGAGAGACGGTTTACCAAGTTATTTACCTTAACCCAGTGAATTATGTCGAAGTAGAAAGGAAAACACGGGTCGTTTATTCAACATAATGAGCAGTGACAATATTGTTAGTGAAACTACTTCTTTTACTGGATCGATGGGTTCCATAATGGGTGCTTCAATTGTGGTCCAATGTAAATCTGGTGGTGGAGGATATGTTGTTGTTTAAACCTAGTAAACAATTGGATTTTAATCTCTAATGAATGCTAGCACCAAGAAAGAAGGTGGAATGGGGAGGAATGCTAAATTTGGTGCATTTCCCCTTTGCTTATGGATTTGGATATGCCTTAGACGATCTGGATGACATTGGAAATTACTCAAATGTAGGCTCTGGATCTAGGACTATATACTCTGGCTTTTGATATGGCGAGTATACTGAATCCTATGCTCTTGGAACTATATATAGAACATGTTATCCATCTAGAAATGGATCCTCTTGGTAAACTCGCTCTCAAAAGGGATTTGGAATGGACTCTCTATTACTCTTCTGTTCATAACTATGTGAATATATCATATTTAAAAATGATATTCCTCAAAAGCATTGACTGTTGTCTAAACTAGAACCAAATTTTTTGACTTCTTAACAACATGTTATAGTCTATGAGAGGGAACCAACCAATGGAAGGCCGGCATATGCTGTACAAGAGAGAAATGAAAAGAACACTCAACATTAAATGATACCCAATGAATCAAACATACCACCCAACTTTCAGTTAAAAAAATTCTCCAATAGAATGTGTGGAATATTCCATCAAGCATGAGCAAGGAGGGGGCTCTAAATAATATGCAGTACAAAACATCCATTAGGAAAAAGAACACAATATTAACAAGGAAGATCCGCAAATAGAGGCCTCCAAAGGCCCCCATGCCATCCACATAGGAAAATTAAGTCCAAATGAGCTAGAGTGCTCACATGGAAGACCCTCCAAATGCCATCGTATCATGCCAAGAACTCCATGGGAAAGGATACCACATGTAATCTAGATTCCAAATCATTCCAAAATCACTAGGGATCCTTTCAAGGAAATGATCCATGTTACATGTGTGAATGAAAATAACCATCAAACTCTCATATACACATCAATAATCATGCACACCAATAGCCAAAAATCATGAGAGGAAACATCACATAGTTAATAACCCAAATGTATCATGAAAATACATATTCTACTACATCATCACAACATGAAGCAACAAATATTAGCATCAAGAAACCTAGGCCATTATCAACCAAGTAACTCTATTGAATGTGTGAAAATTTAACAAGTGTACAACCATGCAAAATGGCGGGTAATTTAGGCATGTCTGAAACCTAGGAAATGCAAGTAACATCTTGAGCGAATAATCCTCATGCCAAGTTCAATGAGGAGAGATATAACAATGACATATTCAAATAGTGCACACGCAATAGTGAGTATGATATGTGCTTGATGAGTATAGAAACAAAATACACTACTAAGCATTAGATGGACAATTAGTTTCACAATATTTGTTTGTTGGTGTCTTTACAATTAAGGATTAGAAAAAGAAAAATACATGAAACATAATTTAAGGGTTCCTAAAGTCTTAGTTTTGTATATGAACTGTGATGTTTTCAATCCTAATATGTCGGTGAGAAGGATGTCACAATACTTAGATGTTTCATAATGAATGGAGAAAGTGATGGTTACAATATATGTACACCCTTTTCTCTTTTCTTTATATTCAATCAGATTAGATTGCAATCTATGTTTCCATGATTGATTTGTGCTCATGTTTACATGTTAATAATGTGTCACCCATAAGTACCAACTTATGTAAATATTTCTATGCAAAGAGATAACCCCAACACAATTTTTATAATTATCAGTAATGCAATGTTTTTCTCATCCAATTATTGTAATCATCCTCCATAAATATATTCAGAAAGAATTCCTATGGATGGGTAATATGTGGAACAAGTAATGATATGTAGAAAGTACTCATTATCGTATTAGATAAAGAACCGAAACTCTAAAACCTTAAATATCTTGAAATATATTATGAAGCACTATTCGAATTCAATCCATCATATCGGAAGACCTATGAAAATATTAAAATATCAACTTTCCCTTTGATGCATGAATCAATTAACCCTAAAAGAGGAAATAAATATTATATGGAAACTAGAAGAGTCTTAGATATCAAGATAATTCTATCTCTGTGCTGCACATATTCTTTGGATTTTTCTTGTTGTATAATACTAGATGTTCAAACAATATTCATAAGTTTGTTTTACCTTTTATGACTTATTTGCTCAATGAAAACCTTAACGTTTCTCTATTTTCTTTCCTTTTAATCAACATTATTAAAACTAGGTCATTAGAACTGAATTGGCCAGTTTTGACCGGCTTTTCCCATACTAGCCCAGACTGGTGCACTAAACAAGTGTTTGACCAATTTGTTCCTAAGCCACTTGTCTCAATCCCAAGTTGTAGGAAACGTTTAGTACAGGGACATACCAAGTGTGTTTTTGTACCAAAACATGGAAATGCATGTGGCACAACCTTGAAATGTGTTTCCATACTGACACATCCCATGTGTGAGAAACATGTTTCATATAGATGGAAAGTGGAAACATGTTTCTTAGCCATATCAACTTCCATACAATGCATTGAAACACTAAATCAACCTATTTTGACCAGGTAAAATCATTTTCTTGATAGACTTCCCTTCTAAGCTTCCACTTCTTCCTATAGACTATTATCCACACTTCAATATTATTTGTGGCACAAAATTTCTCCTTTTCTTGCTATATACTAACAATTTATAACTCATAGGTTCCTCTCCAACAAAGGGGTCCACATCAATAACATGTCCAAAACATCAATTTGTTCCTCCATAGTGTTTTTTGCAGGTCTTAGGGTTAACAAATCCCTCTCATAGCCAAATTATTTTTTCTCACTTATTTAACTCAGATTTTGCTCTTCTTATATTGACTCTAGAAAGAGAAGTCAAAATTTTATGTACTATGAATATGTGAGGGAACCAATAGAAATGCACGTCATATAGTCACATGTAAATTTTAACACAACATATCTAGTAAAAAAGAAAGAAAAAATCTTATGAACCTAGCTAATTACTATCATGTAGCCATGTCGTTAAAATATGGCAATATTCCACCTTGGCATTATTGTCTTACCATATAAATTTTAAATATATACAAATATTTCTTAAATGTTTTACCTTTGTTGTAAAATCCCCCCAATATGTATTTCTGATACACATCAAGAAACAACTACATTATATAGTATTGCATGCAGTTTTAGGGGTTATGTTTCTTCACACATGGTGAGCAGATCTTTGGAAAGAAAACAAACTTATAAAGAAAGGAATGCTTTTTCCTTATACCTCCTTTCTAGTTTATAAGACACTAATAGACACTTCATGGTATGCTTTGAGGTTGACAACAAAGTATGGAAGGAAACTCCTTCCTCTTGGAGAATCCCATGAGCTATTGATCCTTAACAACCTCCCCTGCTTCCTAGAGTCTCAATTCTTCATGTTTACCTAACGTTAGAGGTAAACATTGATATTGTCTGTGAATACATAGTAAACAAGATTAACATTCTAGAGTGATTTTTCGTTGCTCCACCTAAGATGATTGCAATGGGATATTTGATGTGGATAATCCTGGTGATGAAGTTGATTAAATAAAAGGAGTTGTTTCCAATGGAAGTATAGTGAGGGTGTGATTTCTTTGGGATTACCCAATTAATTCATTTATATTGGTATATGTTTTATATGTCTTTTTTACTTTTCTTTAGAATTATCCGTCTATGCCTATGAGATATCATAGGGAAATTATTATTGTCTCTCTTGGTTTCTATGTTTATTATTTGGTAGAGTGTGTTGAAAGTGAATAAAAAGATTGAAATTCATCCTGGAATTTTTGTCAAAGATGAAAGTGGAAACATCAAGTGTACACATATCTTTTCAAGAATAATGTATTCTGAGCAAAATGTGTTGTATTTTGTTGTTCACGGAGGCCTTATTGGTGTGAGTACAACAATAAATCCCACACTGACATGTGCTGGCAGGATTGTGGGACAAGTCCTTGGAATAGTTGGAGAACTACCCGATGCATTTGTTGAGCTTGAGGTATATTTATTTATAGAATATTGCACTAGCTTAATGGATAGTGTTCATTTGAATATTATATTTGTTTTTCACAATATTTTAAAAATTCTATAGGTGGTTGAAAATAGATCTGAGCCTGTAGGTTTCCAACGAGTGATTTTAAGAATGGTTGTTTTTGGAAATATAAACTGGATTTTAAGCATGGTTGTATTTAGATCTAAATTGTCTTTTCTTAAATTAAAAATGATGTGATTTTGGTGTTAATATTGCTCTTTTCCTCAATTATTAAAGGGTTCTATATTAATGGAAGCGCACCTTACTTACAAACAGGAGGTTGATGGTTCAATTCCTCCGTTCCCTAATGATATTGCAATATTGATATTTTTAATAAAATATATTTTATTATCATTTATTCCGGATATAGGGGGGATTTCAAACCATTTTTGTATGTTTCTATAAGGGGGGTTATAAACTGACTTCATATATCACTATGAGGGGGGTTCAAAATTTCCCTTGTATGTTACAATGAGGGCGGTTCAAAACCCACCCTATACGTTTATACTAGGGGGGTTCATAATCTCCCCCAAAGGTTTGTAAAGAGTTTTAAGGGTGGTTTTGAACTTCCTCCATAGGTACCTACAAGGGGGTTTTATAACCGCCCCCAAAGTTTTGTAATAAATAATTTTAGGGGTGTTTTTGAACTGCCCCCAAAAGTCACTTTTAGCACTGATTTTGATCTCTTCCAGAACTACCCTTAAAAGTCCAAAATTTTAGCGTCGGTGCTATTGGGAGGGATTTTGTTAAGACTCCCCCCAAATGTTTGTAAGATCAAGTTTTAGGGGAGTTTTAGAATCAAACTTGTAGGATCCTATGGGGGGGGGGGGATTAAACCTTCCCTTAGGTACCTATGAGGGGGGTTTAAAACTGCTCCCGTAGTAGGAACCTATGGGGGGGTTTGAAACCTCCCCTTAGGTACCTATGAGGGGGGTTTAAAAATGCCCCTGTAGGTACCTACAAGGGGGGTTTATAACCACCCCCAAAGTTTTGTAATAAGGATTGTTTTTTGGGGGGTGGGGTTGGAACCACCCCCATAGGTTTCTATGAGGGGGGTTTAGAACCACCCCCATAGGTGTATATGCGGGGGGTTTAGAACTGCCCTTAAAAGTCATGTTTGGTGGGGGGGGTTAGAACCACCCCCAAAAGTCACTTTTAGGGGCGGTTTTGATATCATTCGAAACCGCCCCTAAAAGTTCAAACTTTTAGCGTCGGTTCTATTAGGGGAAGTTTTGTAAAGACCACCTCAAAATCCAAAACTGCCCCCAAAAGTGAATTTTGGAGGCAGGAGACGCCCCCCCCCCCCCTAAAATTCAAATTTGTTGTAGTGAATGGCTTATATACATTAACATTAATATTAATATTATGAACAATTAATAATAATATTAATGTTAACCTCCCTTATTACGCATTAATATTATTATATATCAAATTAATTACTTTTTTGTAAGTAATAAAATATTATATTACTTAAAACAAATTAAGGTAGATAGTTTTTAAAACAAGTGGTCTTGTTGGAAAACATACTACTCGACCGCTACTAGATACTCCATCCCGTAACTTATAGAACTAATAACCCCCTCTTCCTCAACAATATTGAGATCTTTACTTTTCCTCATTACATAATTGAACGGAAAAACCTTCCCATTCCCAACTATACCCACTACCAAAAGGATATCTGATAAACTAAAAAAATGACTCTATCAAGAAACATTAAAAAATACCAATAAACAAAACCTGTGAATCAACATCAACTCTCGTAAACCATGGTGTCACCCTAAGAAGGTCTAGTTTGATGTAGGATCCTTAGACGAATGTAATTACTAGCTTACTTCTTCCCAGCATGTGCACCTCCAGAAACTGACCCCTAACCATGACCACCAGGATTTGAAGTACTAGCACCAAAACTTGCACTCATAGGGGGGAGGAGGTGAATCCCCACTATAAGGGAGATGATATCAATATTATTGTGCATTAACCGAATATCACAATTATTCTCCTTCCATATAGTCACTGGCTCCGTGTCCCACGCCACCTTTGTTTTCCTCTCCATCATAACATGCAACATCAATCCCTTCATGGACCAGTAAGTTGTAATGATGAGGTCATAAGAATAAAGTTGGCCTTCATTTGATCCTATGTCCATGACCCACTCAACCACTTCCTCCTTAATTTATTCCATATTTATGACATTAACATACTCCCATAGGTCCTAGTCCATCCTCTCATTCTCTTCTCGAATGATAGGTGGGATTCTTTATTTAAAGAAGCTAGCCTCCTACACAACCTTCTTCTTCTCATGGGTAACACTCAATTCCTTCACTTTTCCCTCTCGCTTCTCGACCCCCATCAATTTTCTTCCCCTAGGAGCCATAATAAGTCATCATGGGAATAGACTTTAGACCACCCACAAGAGATTAGGGAAATTATTTCTATCCAACACATAAAGGGTAATTCTATTAGGAATGTCATAGAAAACCTCATCCTTTTCTCCCATATTAATATCATGCCACCCAATATCTGACTAAGATTCCTTCATAATTGGGATGTATTTCATTTCATATTGCATGATAATCCCTGCATATCCACCATATTTCCTCATCAAATTACTCATATTGTATCCTTCGATTGAGGACCTTTCCTAACCTCATCGTATCATGACTTGTGCTAGAAATTAAATGCTCTCCTATGAGGATGCTAATATCATTAGCATGATCACCATGCCAAGAATGTAAATGCAATTAATAAAATACCCACAACTAGCTATGTAAATGCAGCATTAAAGAGATGGGGGCATGATTTCACAAGGAATGGGGGGGGGGGGGGATATTCAAACCCTTAAACTGGTAAACTACCCAATTTGTCTTTTGTTCCCAATCATCCAAAATTGGTTGAGTTGGTTAATGCTTGGGATGGGAAGAGTATGGCAGTCCAAAATTCGAATTGGATAAGCCATCAGATTTTGGAAAATGTGTTTTAACTTCCTAGGCAATTAAAAACTCAAAAATGTCTTCCATTCCATCATTCATTCATGTCCTCTCTTCCTCATGCACTTTTTGGAGCTCTAGGTCATTTTTATTCATGCATGGCACGCGCAAGAAGGAATTTGTTTTTTCATGACCTCATGTGGCTGAGATTCCTCACGCCTTTGGTTTGCTGTGTGTTTTTCGTCATGTTCTAGCAATTTCTTTTGTCTTCCCCATGGCTGGGAAATTTCTTTGCTGAATTTTCAGTGGTTGGGATCTCTCCTGGGTAATTTTCTGTTGTTTACTCCTTCATACGGTTGGGAAATTTTGTTTTTGGAGTTGCACAGTCAGTGGGAGAATATATCAATGAATTGGGGAATATAAGGGGTTGTTTTTTCCCGCGTGAAGCCCATAGAACGTTTCTGAAATGAATTGTTCATCTTGGGTCGTTTTTCCCCCAATTTACCCATTCGTTTTAGGTTGCAAACCCATTTTTGGTTATGTTCTATGGATGGGACGCTAGACCCATGATTTGGGTGTGAACAAAGGTTTTTTTTTGCTTTGGAAGGCCATCCAATGTTTTCTGAATGATTTGGGTCACTTGGGTTGTTTTCCCCTTCTGTCATTTCGATTTTGGGTTCCCATGACATTTTTGGTTCATACCCAGAACTTTCATTTTGTTGTGTAGTGCATCCCTGTGTTGGATTGGCTGAGTAAGTCCAAGGATCCATATGTTAGTGGGATGACTATGTTTGGATGTGGTTATTGGCTCAACTGTGGGTGTTTGGCCTTATTTGTGTAAGTCTATGTCCCCTAGTTCGTTGTGGAAATGATGCCCATCTCAAGGGTGGCAGTGATGTTGAGAGAGTAAGGAGCACACTATCCTATGGTTGGGTGGAACATTCCAACGACATAGCTAGTTGTGGGGGAGCTTCTTCTCAAGATAAGTATTCTTGTATTTAACTCTGCAATTGTAATTGTTTATGAAATAGTATGAACATGATGAATGATTGGATGAAATGTGTTTTTCTTCCACTATATATTAATTATTTATGCATCCGTGTGTGTTTTTAAGTTCAATGCAATTGTATATTGCGTTCATGCGGCTTAGATTTCCTGTATTGATAGCAACTTAGTCACGTCCTCTCTCTCGTAGAAGGGTGGGGACGTGAAAATCACGCCTTATAAGTTTCTTATCACTCCTTCCAAGTCTGTAGACCTCGAGTTACCTTTATAATACCCATCAAAATTTAATTTGAAATGACTTGCAAGAGGAGGCATCCATATAGAAGGATTGGATAGATGTTCTTTTCTAGTTTTAAGATGAACCCAAACTTGAATTGAACTTCTGATACCCCAACTAGACAAAATTCTCTTCTCCTCAGATCCCATTTCCCAATCCTTGTCATCCCATTTTGTTACCTTGATAATTTCCCAGGTGTGAGTCTCCATTCTGCTTTAAATTTTCTTGAGAGTGCTTTTATTTTCTACAAAAAAAATTCTATTATGTTCCTTACCAATTCCCAATACATAAGGAAACTTGGGAAAATAAACTATATGTTGAGAATTATTGGCTTCTGAATATATTTAGTGTCCACTTCTCTAAAATTTTGATCGGGTTGGTCCCTAACTTTGTTTGATCTCTGAAATATCTTATCTCCTCTATCCCAATGCGCCAAGGAAACCGAGTAGGAATACAACAAGTGGTTCATGGTTTCATCCTCACAGCCACATAGGGAGCAATGAAATGGGAAAAACACTCCTCGATTCATGATGTTTTCCCCTGTTAATATTCCTTGGTATATAACAAGCCACATGAAAGTGTCCACCTTCGATTAAGGTTTAATATTCCAAACCTTCTTCCATATTTCCTCAATGTGGAATCCTTCCCTATTTGTCCATAGATCATAGGCTTCCTTTGGATTGAAGGACCGTTTTGTCTGCTAACCCCAATGAAGATTATATGGCCCTATTGTATCCATACTTTTTTGTATTGTAGGACCTCTTGTAGCATACGGATATCATGAACCCATAATCTTTGGCTCCTCCAATTTGGAGGATTTCATTCATGGTAATCCTCATGATCCTACTCCTCCCTCCAAAATTGGAAAACTTCAATACTAATAAATCCCTCGCTCTACCCCAACCAATTAAAACTTTTTAATGCATCGCAATCCTAGGAATTTGTTTCCATGAATCATCCAATAAGTTGGCATATTCCTCAGTTCTGACCTCCTAGAAACTATGATCCTGTATGATACTTCTACCTTCTAGCGCTATTGTTGAGTATGGTTTCCATTGATGTCAAAGAGTTCATTAATGACAAAGTAAATGAAATGAAATGCATGATGATGTGACATGTGTGATGAGTTTGTAAATTCATATGATGATGGTCTAGTTCTCTCATGAAGTCATTTTTACAATTTGACACCATTCTATAAAAATATGGAAGCTTGCTGAAACTCTAAAAATTGACTAAATATAGGAAAATTAGAGTTCATTAATGACAAAGGAATAACAAAGGAAGTGATGACATGGAATGTGGCATGTGTGATGAGGTTGCAAATTCTTATGATAGTTTTCTAGTCCTCTCATGAAGTCATTGTTACAATTTGACACCATTTTGTAAAGGTATGGAAACTTGTTGAAGCTCTTGTTGAATGTAACGAATATAAAATAAATTGTTAAATAGATTAGTTAATTATATGGAAGGGTGTAACCCTTCACGCTCAAGCCTATAAAGGTGAGCTTATTGTACTTTTACCCATCATCCAATATATTATTATTATTCATATTTCATTATTACAATGATTGTTGTATTCGACTAACGGACAACCGGATTCGGTTGCTCCATTTGGTATCAAAGCGGATTCGCTCTTGCACTGAGCTCAGAATCGGATCATCTATCCCTACTTGAGCTTGGACTCGGCTCATCAACTCTTAATTCCTCCGCTTCTCCATTTCACCCATATTTTCTTCTGTCCACCATCTCTATCTCCCACGCGCTGGTCTCCTCTTTAGGGCCCTGCACACCTCCACACCGTCACCTCTTCCAAATCCCCAAGCAACCTTGTCCACACCCTCGCACAACCCTCCTTCCCCTTGTCTTCCACCTGCAAAACACCTCCCTCCCTTCACTCTTCATCCTCCATTTCCTGCACAAGCTACCACCTCTGCTTCCGCCCTCATCCACGACGTCCAGGCCGCCATCACTCCTGCAACCACTTCTATCCTTTGTGCTTGTTGCTCTCCCCCATCGCAGCTCATTCTTCTGCTCTATGTTCCAATTCTATCATCCACCCACCTTCGCTCATGTTCCCTCTCCATCTGTGGCCACACTCCTGCACTCTCTTGCACACGCAACATCCACAATATTCCCGTGTGCTCTTGGGAACCGCCCCTCACACATCCCTTTCCCTCTCCTGCACGCTACCACCCCCGTTCCCGCATGCTCGACCATGATCCTTTCCACTATTTCTACCTTCCAGCTGGGTCTATCGGCACAGCTCCTCCATCTACCTCAGCCCATATTCACACCTCCTCCTCCTAACCTGCAAAAAAAAATATATATATATATATATTATATTATATTATAATATAATATTGTATTTATTTTATATATATATATATATATATATATATATAGTTTATAAAAATATTTATATATAATAATAATAATATTAATTAATTAATATATTATTAGCCAAAATAGCGTTGAAATACACACCTCCGCATACAAGGTCCAAGACCATGGAGGGACTGAAAGAGATGATCGAAAAAATGGAGAAGGACATCAAGTCCCTTGTCGATAACCAAGAAGGTTTGAAGGAAAAGAGGCAAAATAACAATAAATTACTCAAAAACGATCTTGTTTTGGTACTAGAAAGAAGGCTCGACGATAAACTTGACATCCTGAATGAAAAACAAAAAGACGTGGATGACAAAATGAGTACCATAACGCAAAACATAAACACCTTAACATAGAACATGAGCACCATGACACAGAACCATAATACATTAATCGAGATGTTACAAAGGCTCATACCCAGTCCGGGCCAAGTCAGCGGTCCACACATGCTAGATGCCTCGTTTCATGTTGCCACCCAGGAAACACTCGCAAAGAATCAAGAAGAATTGCAAAAAGAAATAAATATTAACAATGCGGCGCTTAAGCAAGAGATAGAAACACAAGTACTGCCAGATATGGAGGACTATTAAATAGCAAAATAGACGCTATAAGTAAAATAGTAGAGAAAAGAAAAACAAAAAATCACTGCCAACAACGAAGCAATTCAGATATGT
Organism: Pseudotsuga menziesii; assembly: GCA_001517045.1. NCBI lineage: Eukaryota > Viridiplantae > Streptophyta > Pinopsida > Pinales > Pinaceae > Pseudotsuga > Pseudotsuga menziesii. The sequence continues at coordinate 38,790 of LPNX010462211.1, forward strand.
CACTTTCATTGTCCAGTAGTTCCGAGCCACCATCAAACCATAAGGCAAAAGGAAATCAACGTCGTCCCTACAAAGTGCACCCACCTAAGGCAAAAATAGAGTTGTCGAAATACAATGGGAGTGAAGACCAATGTGTCGCTTGGCTAAACAAAGAAGAAGAATACTTTGTCATTTACAACATTCAATCTGACAAGGAGAAGGTGAAATATGCGTCAATGTATATGGAAGGGTACACCTATAATTGGTACTTATGGTGGAAGAGAGATAATTTTACCTACACCTAGAACTTGTTCAAAAATTATTTTTTTAATAGCTTTCAAGGAATCAAAGAAGATGAATTTTTCAGTAAACTTACCAGACTGCAGCAAGTCGGAAATGTTGAGGAATTCACTCATCAATGGGAATCCTTATCAACATGGGTATTTGGGTTGTCCAAAAAGCAAAGACTCAAAACCTATTTATGAGGTCTTAAACCACACCTCCAAAAAGAGTTAAAGTTACATGACATACCTAATGTAGAAGTAGCAAGACGTAAAGAAAAATCCGCAGAACGCAAATTGGAAGGAATAAAAACAAAGGACGATAGCCATTATTGACAAGAAAAGGAAACACAATGTAGGTACTGTGCAGATACTTGGTCTCCTGACCATCAATGCCACAAACCTCAATCGTACAACTATGAAATGGAAAATAGATCAAATTCATATGTCGTCGATGTGGTGATGATTGGACCCTTGGTGACAAATGTAGGAACAATGAGACAATACATTGCAAAATCATCAATGGAAAGGAAGTGCAAGTCTCTGCACAAGAGACCTCGTCCGATTCTAATATCGACACCGAGTTAGAATGAATAACAACACTAGGAAAATACTTAATATTTGGGGACAAAGATTCCTTAAAGGGAGTGGCAATGTAACGAATATAAAATAAATTATTAAATGGATTAGTTAATTATATGAAAGGGTGTAACCCTTCACGCTCAAGCCTATAAAGGCGAGCTTATTGTACATTTTACCCATCATCCAATATATTATCATTATTCATATTTCATTATTACAATGATAGTTGGATTCTATTAATGGACAACCGGATTCGGTTGCTCCATTGAAACTTTGAAAATTTGACCAAGTATAAATTCTTATTAGTCTTCCTATGGGGCCTCTGTAAAATACATGTCATATTCGGTATTTGATGAATTAAATGATTCTGAGGATATATACATCTATATTTTTTTCTTGTGAATATAACCATATGATTTTTTTTGTCAATAAAGTCTTTGAAGATGAAGCTATTAGTCTTCCAAAAGTGCTTTCTGGCATGATTTGCACTGTTTCAGTTATGGTAAATATGCCTAAGTGGCCTCAGTAAAATTCCTGCCATATTTGTAGGATACTGGTAAAAATTATATGAGATGAGAAAGTTTTATATTGTTGATGTGTGGATATGACCATGGTATATGTTTCCTTAAAACATAATTGAAGAAAAATCTATAGGTCTTGCATAATGTTACCATCTAAGTTGTACTTAGTGGTTTTTTATCAAGTGAGCTTGGTGAACCGGACAAATATTTTTTGTTCGGACTTCAGAAACCTTTGAAAGTGCTTCTGGGAAGTGCTTGTTGTACTATATCACATGTTCATACCCCATGGGGGAATTGTAATAAATGTTCTAGCATGATAGTGTCTATAAAAGATTCAGTCTCTTAGACTTTATTTGTCAATCCAATCAGCCCAGGGTGTTTTTTTCCCTTGGTTATTATTGGTTGTTGAATAAACGACTGATAATTTCTAAGTGTTTCACTCCATACCTCCAAAGTTGGGGTGGTTGGCTTGGAATTTAGGCCTATTGAGGTTATTAGAGTCTATGTGTCAATGTATAAACATGCTAGGCATCATGGTCGAGTCATATGAACATGTCTAAGTCCCCCTAGGTTTTTTCAACTTTTTTAAATTTTTAATTTTTTCAGTGTTTTTTATTAAAATTTAATTTTTCCAAAACTTAGGCTAGTTTTTAATAGTTTAATTAGAAAATTTGGTTTTGTAATAAAAAGTGGGCCAAATAATCAGTTTCAGTCATGTAGGTGCTCATTTTCAAGCTAAGAGCACCATGTAAACCCATGGACCCACTTTTTCCTAGTTTTGAGTGATTTTCCATCACTCAGGTCAGAAAGCCCCAAATAATCAATTATTGATTATTTTAATTAATAAATTGATGAATAAAGGAGCAAATCCAAAATCCTAGATCAGTGGATTCTCAGTCGATTTGATTGAAATCAGTCAGATCTGAACCAGATTGACTGGATCTGACAAATCCTTGACTGAAGGAGGTGATCTGGATAGATCCAAAGTTGAACTTCAGCATCCTTTATGGGGAATTTCTCCCTCCCTCTCTCCTCCACACATTTCGGCTCATCTGGATGAGTTTTGGTGGATGCTTCAGTCAACAGGTTGAGATGTCAGTTAGATCATCTCTGTGATTGACAACTGCACTCAATGAGACTTAGATCTGGCTCAATTAGACACAGATAAGGCATTGATGTACTCTCCTTCAGCTACAGTGGTCTATCTGATTGGGATTTGTGCCCTGCTAGGCTAGATCTCCTATTTTTTGTATAAATAAAGCTTAGGCTGCCACTTCCAAGCTAGTTAGAGTTGGATTGAGGAGCTGTTGCCATTGTAATACTGTTATATTTTTATTGTGTATAAAGAAGCTTTGGAAGCTATACCATGTAGTGCATGTGTTTGTGTGGATTCCCAGCGTCATGCTGCTAATGTGGTAACTGCAATTTCTTTCCAAATTTTATGCTGCTTTTGTTTTCTGGCTTCAAGGATTCGGTTGAATCAAGTAAGGGTGTAAAGTAGGAAAGTTAGATTAATTTCTCTTGTTTATCCATATTATGTATGCTCAAGAATTTCAGTTATATGCTTAAATAAGATTATTTTTGCATGATCTTTCATTTTTGTTGCTTTATACATCTATATCCAGATCTCACGAGGTGTTGTGTAGGCTTGTGTTATTTAGTTGCAGGTTCCTGATTGGACGAAGGTGTGGATCAATATTGACACCATTCCTTATCCAATAAGCTCAAGACTCTGTCCCTCAGTGCTCCACAAAAGGGCCTCCTTTCATCTTGTTCCATTCAAGCAACGAGCTAATCTTCTCTCCTCTTTTTCTCTTTTCTTTAAAAAAAACAATTTTCTTACCTGGTTACTGTGTTCGAAATCTTTGTTATCATTTGGATCTGTTATATCAAATTAAAATTTACATAGATCTTCTATTTCAAATCTCATAGTATAGATCTCAATTCTGAAAAGTATCATTAAGCATTCAATATCTAGCATAAGGAAATCATCCGTTTTGCATGGCAAGTTAAAGAAAATCATTAGGTTGCATGCTCTATATTTCCTTTTATGTTTTAAAAATATTAAATCTATCAATTAGTGCATATTTCATTGGCTGCACAAATAGCAAGCAAAGATCCCAAGGAAAACTTGCTTTCCTTGGTTCCTTTTTCACCTATTTAGCTAGTTTTAACTTAATATTTTTTGAGTTAAGGTAAGCTGATCCAAAGGTACTCTTAAAGTTCTTTTGGGTGTTGATGTAATTGTAACTTCAGAATGTATTCACTTGTATTTATTATCTATTGTAACCCAATGTTTATTCCAGGATGTTATCATGTCATGTCATGCCTCGATGTTCCGATCGGGAGAATCAATAATGTAAACAAGTAATGTCAAGTCATTGTGGGTAACCCTCCAATTGTCTAAGGGTTAAAGTCCCCGCAGTTTCGAGGCACTAGGGTTATTAGACTCTCCTAGTAGAGGTTATCCCTAGTAGGGTTTTAGTCATGTCGGTATTAGTATAAATAGAGAGTTGGACTCTCTATTTAGCAGACATCACATACACACTCAAGTGTAGCGCATAGTTGAGGAAGGAGAAGACACTGGGGCTAGAGAAGAAGAAGGCTACTGCTGTTGAGAGTGCATCTTACTGTTTTGGGGTTTTACCTTTTGTGCTAATTCTATCTCTAAGGAAGTTGCGGGGTTTTCTCCATTTATGGTTTCCCCAAGGAAAAACACTATTTTCATTGCCTCTTGTGTTTGATTGATGTTCTTGTTGTTCTCTTAGTTAAAGATCCATATAATGCTAGCTTAAATGTTTAAAAACTAACATGGTATTAGAGCTAACCTAAGAAGAAGCCACTATGCAGCTGTGGGAACTAGGGCTTCCTACTTTGTGGATCTCTCTCCATATATTTTCAGCAAAAGTAAGGTGGAATAACTCTCCTCCTTAGGGCGCATCTTTCTGTCAAAGCATAATCCAATTCTGAGGTTTTTCAATTTTGGACCCGACACTTCTCCCGGAAATTAGGGATTTTCACAGAAGTGGAATTTTTCAGTGAGCCCAGGCCTATATTGATCTCCTCCCCAAAATTGAAGCTAGGGATAAATTTCAAAGCATTTGGGTGGACAGAACTCCAGAAAAGCAAAACCCTAATTTGCTCCTGAACCAGCGCTGTAGGATTTCAGCTCAAAATTCAGATCTGACATCTTGACCTGGTAAGATCTAAAATATTTTTTATTTCCATTTGAGGTTCTCAGTTAAGATGTCTCATCATACCAAGCTTGATGAAAATATTGAGGGAGCTGATAACTTTCGAGCTTGGAAGTATAGGATCTCCGTGGTCCTGGAAGAAAATGATTTAGACTCCTACATCCATGAGGAGGTTCCAGTTCCAGAGGGAGATGAGGCTAAGGCCTTGCATAAGAATAAGTTGGTTATGTAAAAGAGGATCATTGCTGATTCTATCAAGGATCACCTTATCCCTCAGGTGTCCTCTCTCAAGACACCTAAAGCTATGTTTGATGACCTAACCAAATTGTTTGAAGGGAAGAACATAAATCAGAAGATGAATCTAAGAAACCAACTAAAAAATGTGAAGATTCAGAATGCAGAAACAATCCAGTGTTACTTCACAAGAGTCTCTCAGATCAAGGAACAACTAGAAGCAGTAGATGAAGAAGTCGAAAATCCAGAGATTGTGATGACTACCTTGATTGGCCTTCCTAGATCATGGGATTTTTTAATCCAAGGAATTTATGCTAGAAAGAAGTTAGTCAAGTTCAGAAGACTATGGGAAGAGTGTTCTCAAGAATAAGCATGGATAACAACTCGAGAAGAAAAGATGGGAAGTGAAGATCAAGATCTCATGGTACACTACAAGTCAACCAAAAGAAGATCTCGTCACCCTAGAGTTAAGCACTATCACAAAGATAAAAGTAGAAAAGATTTGTCTAGGGTCATATGTTATACATGTGATGAAGCGGGACATTATGTAAAGAATCATCCTAAGAAACCAAAGCTATCAAAGAGGAGCAGCAAAAGAAGACATCATGCTCATGCTGTAGAGGATGATGAACCATCCAAGAAGAGAACCAGATATGAAAGTGAAGATTCTTCAAGCGAGGATGAATATGTTTTGATTTCTTCTCTCACAGGTAACATTACTCATGGAAGTGATGATTGGATTATAGACAGTGGGGCCTCCAAACATATGACAGGATTCAAGGAATCCTTTGTGAGACTATCAGAACATGAATCACCTCAGAAGGTGAAGTTAGGAGATGAATACCAATATCCAATAAAAGGTAGTGGGGAATCTTCCTACAAGCTAGACTCTGGAAAGTCTCTAACAATGAAAGAAGTATTGTTTGTGCTAGGACTCAAGAAGAAGCTCCTCTCCATATCAGCATTAGGTGCAAAAGGAATGAGGGTTGCATTCATAGATGGTCAAGTCATCATGTGGCCAAAAGGAAAGACTATCGATGATGCAGTGGTGATTGGAGAACAAGAAGGATGATTGTACAAACTAAAGGGTCATCTAGGTCCATGACACAGTAGAGCCAAGTGAAATTTGGCATAGAATGCTTGCACATGTGCATTAGAGATTGCTACCTATTGCAAGAAAAATTGTTGAAGGTCTTCCAGAAATCCGAGCAAAAGATGATGGGGTCTGCAAAGGATGTGTGAAAGGAAAGAATACAAAGAAGACATTTCCAAGCAACGAAAGAAAAGCAAAAGGAATCTTGGAAATCATCCACTCCAATGTATGCGGTATTATGTTTCTTTTATTAATGATTTTTCTAGGAAGACATGGGTTTATTTCATGAAGAACAAAGATGAAGTATTCAACAAGTTCAAGGAATTCAAAGCCTTGGTCAAGAACCACACTGAAAAGAAGATCAAGACCTCTTGATAAGATAATGGCGAATAATTCACTTCAAATGAGTTCAAAGAGCTATGCAAAGAATCAGGGATTAAAAGGGAGTTGTCTACTCCTTATAATCCACAACAGAATGGGGTTGCACAATGAAAGAACATAACTATCATGGAAGCTACAAAAGCAATGCTTCATGATCAAGACCTTCCTATGCATCTTTGGGCGGAAGCTACCAGAACAATGGTGTATATAAAGAATCGTACTCCACATAGAGTACTCGAGAACAAGACTCCTGAAAAAGTCTTCTCCGGCAAGAAACCAGAAGTCAGCCATCTTAGAATATTCGGCTGTCCTGTGTACATACACATTCCAAAAGAGAAGAGGACTAAATTAGATCCTTCAGGAAAGAAGGGTATATTTGTGGGATACTCTGAAAGCTCGAAGGCTTACATAATATATTTCCCATGATTCAAGAAGATTTACATTAGCAGGGATGTGACCTTTGATGAATACACAACTTACAACAAATCCAGAAAGAATCCTGCTGAAGAATCTGAAGAAGCAGAAGCACCCAGAGTTCATGATACAACCATGAACGAAGAAGCTAAGGAAGAAGATCGAGAATTTGAAGAACCACAAAGACCTGTAGATCTACCTCTAGAGAAGAATCCTCATAAGAGGAAACCTACTTGGGTACAAGAACTTATCCAAGGTGCAGAACGATATGGGGCTCCAGAAGAGAATCATAGAGAAAGAAAGAGGACCAGATCCTGCTCCAGGTATGTAGCATTACAATGTGATTTCGTTGATAAAGAACCTTCCAGTTATGAAGAAGTAGCAGAACTGAAAGAATGGAAGGATTCTATGATCGAAGAATACCAATTGATCATGAAGAATGATGTTTGGGATGTTGTCCCAAGACCAAAAGGGAAGTCAGTTGTAACTTCCAAATGGATCTACAAGATCAAACATGGTGCAGACGGTAGCATAGAAAAATATAAGGAAATATTTTTGGCTCGAGGTTTCTCTCAGAAAGAAGGAATAGCTTATGAAGAAACCTTTGCACCTGTAGCCAGATACACTTCCATCAAATCAGTACTTTCTTTGGCTGCAGTGATGAAATGGAAGATACACCAGATGGATGTCAAGACTTCTTTCTTGAATGGTGTAGTGGAAGAGGAAGTGTACGTAGAACAACCACTTGGTTTTGAGACACATGATAGGGATTCTCATGTGTGCAGATTGAAGAAAGCCCTGTATGGTTTGAAACAGGCACCCAGGACATGGTACGGTAGAATTGACAGCTTTCTATCCAGTTTGGGCTTTACCAAAAGTAAATCAGATTCCAACCTTTACTGCAAGGTCGAAGATGGAAACCCAGTGATGATTCTACTGTATTTAGATGATCTATTTGTGATAGGTATGGATGGGTTGATCGCTGATACGAAGAGAAATCTTGCTGCCGAGTTTGAGATGAAGGACTTGGGAATGATGCATTATTTTCTAGGTATGGAGGTGTGGCAGAGTGCGGATGAAATCTTTCTTGGAAAAGGGAAGTATGCAGTAGAGATCCTAAAGAGGTTTGGGATGATGGACTGCAAGGCTATGGCCACACCTATGGCATCGAACCTGAAGCTATTGAGTGATACTTCATCAGAGTCAGTTAATGCTATGATGTATCGTTAAATTATTGGGTCCTTGATGTACCTGATGAACATGAGACTAGACAGATCCAAGAAATGTTCACTTGATTGCTGCAAAGCATGTTCTGAGGTACTTGAGGGGTCCAGTTGATTATGGGATCAAGTATGATGTGAATCAGAAGATTAACCTGGAGGGTTATGTTGATTCATATTAGGCAGGCAGTGCCATCGATAGGAAGAGCACTTTAGGGTGTTGCTTCAGTATGGGATCAGGTGTGATCTCTTGGTTTAGTAGGAAGAAATCCTATGTGGCACTGAGTACAGCTGAAGCAGAGTATGTTGTAGCTTGTTCAACTAGTTGTGAGGCAGTATGGCTAAAGAATCTACTATTTGATTTATTTGGTTTCTAGATGGATGCTACTTATATACATTGTGACAACTAGAGTTGTGTGAAGTTGTCAGAGAATCCAGTGTTCCATGACAAGTCGAAGCATATCAAGATCAAGTATCACTATATCAGGGATATGGTGTAGAGAGGAGCAATGAAGCTCCAGTATGTTGCGATAGATGATCAGATAGCTGATGTGTTGACGAAGCCACTAGCCAGAGTGAAGTTTGAGCACTTCAGGGAGAAGCTTGGTGTTCTCCAGATTGAGGTCCCTTCCAAGGTGAACTGACAAGTCCAAAAGCCATTTTGACAAGCAGGTCAGATGTAAGGGCTGAGCCATTCTATCATGGTGAGAGGATTGGTTCCTTCCATGTTAGATATGAGTGCTGAGATCCATAGCCGTTTTGACGATTAGGTCAGATGTAAGGTCTGAGCCATTCTGTCATGGCTAAAGGATTAAGTTCCTCCCATGTCATATGTGAGTGCTAGCCATTCTGACGAGTAGGTCAGATCTAAGGGCTACCACCATTCTAACAAGTAGGTAAGATGTAAGGGCTATACCATTCTGTCATGGCTAAAGGATTAGGTTCCTCCCATGCCAGATGTGATTTCTGGCCATTCTGACGAGCAGGTCAGATGTAAGGGCTACCGCCATTCTGACGAGTAGGTCATATGTGAGTGCTGGCCATTTTGATGTAGGATGAGCTCCTACATAGATGTAAGGGCTATCTCCTTTCTAATGAGTAGGTCAGATGTGAGTGTTGGCCATTCTGATGTGACTGTAGGATTAGGTCCTATATGATCATATATAAGGGCTACTGCCTTTCTAACGAGTAGATCAGATGTGAGTGTTGGCCATTCTAATGAGTAGGTCAGATGTAAGGGCTACCGCCTTTCTAACGGGCAGGTCAGATGTGAGTGCTAGCCATTCTGACAAGTAGGTCAGATGTAAGGGATACCAAAGACTTATGAGGAGGTAGGAATACACCCAGCATGAAAGAATCCTGGATCTATAGAACTTTCTGTGACGAGAAGAATCATGATATAGCACATATGATGGTGACCAGAGGAGATCTAGATCAAGCTATGATCCAGATCTAGTTGTGATGACTCCGAGAGATCCATATCGAGTGATGATCCAGATCCAATAGTGATGATATAGATCCAGTGATAATGATCCAGATCCAGTGATGATGTTCCAGATTGAATATGATCCAGTGATGTCTCAAATCGAGTATGATCCAGAGATGTTCCAGATCGAGTATGATCCAAAGATGTTCTAGATCGAGTATGATCTAGTGATGTTCCAAATCGAGTATGATCCAGTGATGTTTCAGATTGAGTATGATCCAACGATGATGATCTAGATCGATTGATGATCCAGATGAAGATGAAGATGAATTGGAGATGCAGATGATGAGAAGATCCAGAGAAGAAGACTAGTGATGAAAATTGTGTCACGAGAATACTTTCCTAGTTAAGAAGGAGTGTTGATGTAATTGTAACTTCAAAATGTATTCACTTGTATTTATTATCTATTATAACCCGATGTTTATTCTAGGATGTTATCATGTCATGCCATGCCCTGATGTTCTGATCGGGAGAATCAATAATGTAAACAAATCATGTCAAGTAATTGTGGGTAACCCTTCGATTGTCTAAGGGTTAAACTCCCCGCAGTTCCGGGGAACTAGGGTTATTAGACTCTCCTAGTAGAGGTCAGCCATAGTAGGGTTTTAGTCATGCTAGGATTAGTATAAATAGAGAGTTGGACTCTCTATTTAGCACACATCACATACACACTCAAGTGTAGCACATAGTTGAGGAAGGAGAAGACACTGGGGCTAGAGAAGAAGAAGGTTACTGTTGTCGGGAGTGCATCTTATTGTTTTGGGGTTTTACCTTTTGTGCTAAATATATCTCTAAGGAAGTTGCGGGGTTTTCTCCATTTATGGTTTCCTTGAGGAAAAACATTGTGTTCATTGTCTCTTGTGTTTGATTGCTGTGCTTGTTGTTGTCTCAGTTAAAGATCCATATAATGCTAGCTTAAATGTTGAAAAACTAACATTGGGAATATATTATTCTAACATGATTTCTGGTTTTTAGTAGGTGTAATAGAAAGGAAAATAATCTTCTATTCGAAAGTGGCCTCGAGAGTGTTCAAATACCCCCAACGGTCTCCCCTTTCACTAAAATGTAAATTTTTTGGAGAGTTGTAAGATCTTGGTTTCATCCCGTAAAAGGACCAAGAGGTTTCTTATATTTCAGTTTCCTAATATTGTAACCAATAATAATAAAATAAAATCCTTTTTGAGTAGGCTCTTTCGAGCCCGCTCCCCATCCCCCCAAGGGGGATCTGCGTCTGTTTCACTTTTTTGCATTTTTCCCTTTTTTCTGCTCTAGTTTAGTACTAACATCCAGGATTGTATACTTTGATATAATTTTTCATTATTCCATATTTTAATTTCAAAATTAATCATACTACTTACCCCACAACTTCCCAATTGACCCGCAAGGGGAAAGAGATGCGTGGTAGGACTAATTAGAAAACTGGGGTTGTGTATATTTGATTCATTTTTCATCAATTGTTTCATTAGTCATAATAAAATTAACCCCTCCTTGATTCCCCGATTGAGATCCACTTGGATCGAAAGAGGTTCCTAGAGGGTTCTCTTTTTAACAAGAACAACTATTTTAAAATTTATTAAAAATAACGAAGACTCCAGTGTGTGTGCTCTGTACTTGGCTCTGGTTCATCCGATTATTCAAGCTGAATCAAAAGCACTTGAGTGACTAGAATAATTAGGATTCACTCTCCCCAAATTGACAAACCATAAGGCAAAAATCCAACGCCTCGATCAAACCATTACGGTGAAAAAATACCCAAAGGAAGCAGGAACTCCTGAAAAGTGACCTCGGGGAACCGATCTCTGTTACACATTTGGGTGCATTATGAACAACGGTCTCAGAGACTCCATTCATCCCACATATTCCTTGCAGGCAGCCGTGACGATTTAGTTTTGGACATACTTCAAGTACCCCTTGGGTATATCTGGAGTCCCCTCACCTAAGTTAAATCACTCATCTTCTTACATTAAGTTAAAATTAACCAAGATACAATTGCACAACATTCATTCCAGCACTTGCAAGCACTCTTAATTGTTTTTTGACTCCATTTTCAAAGCACTGGTCAACTGTTCATTTCTTTCAATCTATATGTGATTGGGTGTCATTTTCATGCTTACTTGTGATTATCTCATCATGTTATTTGTTGTTTACAATTGTTAAATCAAAACTCCTAAAAAACTTACTCTTTAATACCATCATCATACTAAATAATTTCTCCTTAGTAACTTAATAGGGTCTACCCCCCTTGACTTCGTTAGGAGTTGAGCCTAAATGGAGGATTCAAGAACAAGGTGACATCCTTGAATCGAGACTTTCCCCCAAGGACACACTGAATGGCTTGAATATTTTTTCCATGTAACCCAGGTGTGTGAAAGGTGGCAACACATAACAAGGTTTCAGACTGTTTTGGAAAATTTGCTAAAAATTGACTAAGTATTGAAAAATCATTTTAAGTTTTCCTAGCAAAATGCCCACCATATTTTGTAGGAAATTGATAAAATTAATATGAGACAATAAGCATGTATATTTTCTATGTGTTCATCATACCATGGTCTTATTTCTCCTCAAAGGTGCTTGAAGACAAAGTTATAGGTTTTCCAAAATAAGGTTTTACGTTGTTTTGTACTAGTTCATGAAAAGGAACGTTTCCATAATGAACAAATGCATTGGTGAAAATGTTTTAATGAAGGGAAACAATGATTAAAAGACATAATGGTTCAAAGAAATGATGAAAGCAGTATTTAAATAAAATATTCAAAGTGGAAGAAAGATGTCTCAGGAATCCAAATCAATGTAACAACAAGAGAAGACATGGACCAATGAAGTGAAGAATAATTAGTAAAAGAATTGAAGAAAAATATCAAATTAGGGTGGTAGGGTGGTGCTAGGGAAGGCTGCAATCCTGCATAGGGGTTGTATCCTCCTTCTAGTAGTTGTAACATCCCCATACCCCTAATGCAGATAAATTAAAAACTTTTACTTCAAGAACCCTTGTTCTCCTTCGAAACACAAGGCATGGACATTAACACACCCTTCAACATTCATTCTTGGGCTTAGAAACAACTACAACAATCATTTAACCCTTGATAGATCCCTTTTGGGACCGAAAACATGTTTTCCACACTAAACCTGTCCTTTCCACACATTGCGTTTCGCACTTCCTCTTTCTGCCATTCCGACCTTTGAAATTAGAAATCAGAAATATAATGTGCGACAGAAACATTGAACCACTCTTCCGCCTTTCTCCTTCCGCATTTCCTTTTTTCGCCCTTCCGACCTCAGAAATCGGGAATCAGAAACTCAATGTGTGATGAAAACACTGAACCACTCTTCCTCCCTCCTCCCTTTTCACTTTTTCTTTCCTCCCTTCCAACCTCAGAAATCAGGAGTCAAAAACTCATTGTGCAATGGAAACATTGAACCACTCTTCCTCCTTCTGCCTTTCTCACTTCTTCTTTCTGCCCTTCCGACCTAAAAAATCGGGAATCAGAAACTCAATGTACAATGGAAAAATTGAACCACTCTTTCATCTCACTCCTTTATCACTTCCTCTTTCCTCCCTTCCGACCTCGGAAAGCATAAACTCAATATGAGATGAAAACATTTAAACATTCTTCCACATTCTGCCTTCTGCACTTCCACTTTCTGCCTTCCGACATCGGAACTCGAATGTTAGAAACATAAAGTTCTACAGAAATACCTAATGACTCTTTCGCCTTCTACCTTCTGCACTTCCTCTTTCTGCTTTTTCTGCCTCAAAACTCGGAAGTTGAAAACATAACAGACAGCGAAATCCTTTATCCACTTTCCTCCTTCTAACTTCCTCTTTCCACCTTTCCGCTATGGAAATTGCAAATCGGGAAAAAAAAATTTGACCTTAACCTTTCCTCAACTTTCAGCTTCCGCTTTTCGACCTCTGACTTCGAAAATCATAAGGTTCATTTTTTTCCCTAGAATTTTGTGTGCTTTTGACTTCCTCTTTCTGACCTCGGACTTCAAAAATAAAAAAACACGTTTTTTTCCTTGTTCAACTTTGTCTTTTCTGCTTTCCACCTTCTGCCTTCTAGAGGCCAATTCCAAGGGGTAGAAACACTAAGTTAGCTACATATTGACTCTGTAATAGGATTCTAGCCTCCATGAACTTAGGAAAATGCTTTTCAAAAGGACAAGGCATGTACAAAAGTAAAACGTAGGAAAACATAACATAAGTAAACTTCTACTTAACCATCAATAAGAATTCAACATGATCATAATAACTCATAATCAAATACATGGCATAAACAAGCATAAAACAAATACTTATATTGATGATTAAGTTGTCCCGCAACTAGCTATGTCATTGCAACATTCCACCCAACCATAGGCCAGTGTGTTCATTAATCTCTTAACACACTGTCACCCCCGAGTTGGGCATGATTTCCATAAGGAACTAGGGAACAACAGGGTCACACATAGCCAACACACATCAAAACATAGTTAAACCAACCTACAGATAGGTTTCTCATACTATCCAGCCAAGGAATACCAAATACACAACAAGACACATCCAAACCAACCTACAGCTGGTTTTCCTAGGCTATTAAGGAAATGGAAAGGTAGAATTGCTAGCTATTGAGCTCAACCACAGAGCTATATTTAGTTTGGCACTTCACAATACCTACACACCCAACACAAGGAAGTATTCCCTTCACTACTACACAATTCCCTCTGGCCATACCTGTTAGGATTATTAATCCTGTTAGGATTATTAATCCTCCCTTTTCCAATTTGGTCATATGTCTAAATTAGGAGTCATGTCTAAATCGGGAGTCCATCCAATCTATTTTTAGTCACTAGTACCATTGTGTCCACTTGGCCTAATTGGGGCACATGTTCTAGTTACTAAAGTGTGGGTAACACTAATTGAGTTCTAGTGCCACTGATTTCACTTGCATACATTAGTTTAGGATCCTCCTAGATCAATCCCTACAATTTAGTAGCCATTGGGAGTGCCAATACCAACCTTCATCAGTTGAGTTCAGTTAGTGACTAGTCAAGCTGAGTTAGGAGTCAGTTACATTCTTTTCTAGTCCTTTACATTCAGTTAGTGATAGGTTTGCATGGCTCCATGGAGGAGAGGTGCATTTCTCACCTACCACAGCCATTTAGCCTCAGTCAGCTCTAAAGTAGACACTTGAGTTGTGTTTTAGAACTCTATTGAACTTCGGTAATGGTTTAGACAAGGTCAGTTAACTATTGATTCCTATGATAGTGATTTAGATAAGTTCTTAGTTACCTATAGTCAAGTAGAGTCTAATCAATTCGAATTTCCTCATGTGGATTCGAATTGCATATGGCTATTTAAGCCATTGTACTTCATTGTAATTATTATCTAATTAGTCTTTTATTAATGAAAAGCATTCACGGTTGCAAGACATTTTTGCACTGTTTCATTCTTTAATAACTAAGTAAATTGTGTGATATATATTGTGGATTGTGTGTTTTTCCACATATGTATGTGCTCAATTTAATATGGTATCAGAGCCTCAACGGACAAGGAACTTCTCCTCCTCAGATCTCCTACTGGATCATTTTTTAGCAAAATTGCTCCTTTCAGCTCTGCACCAGAAGCAAAAGGTTTACCACTTAATACCCCAAGTTAAGGACTTGTTGATCAATCTTGATTAATCAATTATGTTGGGTGTGAATAAAACCTTAAATGTGTAGGCTGTTCGACCTTACGGTTCCCCTTTTTTGTTTTTGCAGGTACAACTTCGAAGGAATTCATCAGTTCCTCTTCTTACCCCATTCACAATCTATTCAGAATGGAAGATGAAAATGATTGCATATATGAAGAGACAATATCTTATGAGGTATCTATTGGAGTTGGTGAATATTCCTATGAGAGTTAGAATGATTGGATGAATGCATGTGATGGAGCTTTTGGAACAATTGGTCTGGCTCTTTCTCCTCTCTTGCGCTACCTCACTGGATCTGTTGAATACCCAAAGGATCTCTAGACAAAATTGGACATAACTTTTGGAAAGATTGATGAGGATAATAATAGAACTTTGGAGATAAAATCCAGCACCATAATCATTCTTGATCCAAAATTCTCACTCTCCACTCTCTCTGATGAAGTTGTTCAAGATGAAGAAGAAGCAAAAGCCTCTACACAGTCAATTCAAATTAAAGACAGTCTCCTTGCAGTGACTCCTTCTCCTGATGCTCTGAAAATTTGTGAGATATCTGATATCTCATATCCTCATATGGATTAAATAGAAGAATACATTTGAATCTCCGATATTGAAGAAAAATACTACTACACTTCCATGCAAACACTCTCCAGTGATTTTCCTTTGAATTCTGTGCAAAATTTGCCAGTAATTGCTTCCAAAAGTGAAGAGAAATTTGATTTTTATCCCTCTAATGTTGCTACTGGTGTGAAAATATGTAATACCTTGCATATTTTGGAATAAATATCAGATTACCAGAGTGATCCATTCGTTCCCCATGATCTAGATCTTCTAGCAAATTCCCACAGGATTGCATGCACCAAAATTCAGAATTTTGAAGAAGAAGAAAGTTGTGTATCCACCGTCTTGGTTGACCATTTATTTGGATCTGATATGAGCCTTATTGGATATGATATGATATTATTTGTATCTGATCTCATATTTCTTTATTTAATATTTCAAATTCATAATCTTTCAGTACTGCTTGTAGTTGTTCTCATCAATGGTGTGAAGAAACAAGTACTGCAAGTCTCCTACAAAACTGTTGTTGGGGATTTGATTTCATTTCATAGTTTTGGATATGTTTTGAACCTATTTATATTTTATTTACTTTCTGATATGATATTATTTGGTTCATATTTTAAAATCCGAGATCCTTAAGTCATGCTTGTAGTTGTTCTCACCAATTCCAGTGTGAAAAATCAAGTACCGCATTTTCTTTTCAAAATTAATGCTCGGGATTTGGTGTTAGTTTCCTCTCATGAGGTTTCTGATATTTTATTTTGTGAATCATTATATATTTTTGAAGCTATATCAGACTATGGAGCTCAATCATTTTCTCTCCAAAGTTCCAGTGCTTCTCTACCATTGATCGCATGCTCATCTCCTCACAGAACTAGTAAAGAGGAAGGCATTCTGCATCCGCTTGAACACTTGCTCGTAACATTTGGGGCTGATTTTACCACTCATGGTTTGATGTTCATGGCTGAAACATATCAGTTTCTTGAGTGTTCCTCACATGTTCTAAATCCTCAAGAACCTTTTATCACTTATCAGTTGATTTCAGTTGCTCTACATGGGTCTAGTCTTCATGTGGAAGCTGTCTATATTTCTGATTTAGTTGAGCATATAATTATTATTCCAAAGAGGAATATTCCTCTAGACATAATGATGGATAGGTTCACATTCCAGGACCCAAGAAACCTATGCACAGAAGAACTCGATTGATCCTAATTCTACCTGCTTAATTAAAGGGGCGGGATTTTTTCCCATGTGCTTTTTCCCTAGATCCTTGTATTGAGCAGTTACTTTACTTTACTTGATGTAATGGGTGACCTATGGTATTATTTAACGAGGCCCACATATTCTCTAGTTAGAATTCACAGGGGGTGTTAGGATTATTAATTCTCCCTTGTCCAATTTGGTCATATGTCTAAATCATGAGTCATGTCTAAATCGGGAGTCCATCCAGTCTATTTTTAGTCACTAGCACCATTGGGTCCACTTGCCCTAATTGGGGAACATGTTCCATTTACTAATGTGTGGAGAACACTAATTTCCATTGATTTCACTTGCATGCATCAGTTTAGGAGCCTCCTATATCAATTCCTACAATTTAGGAGCCACTGGTAGTGTCGATACCAACCTTCATCAGTTGAGTTTAGTTAGTGACTAGTCAACTAAGTCAGTAGTCAGTTACATTCAGTTCTAGTCCTCTACATTTAGTTATTGCTAGGTTTTCATGGCTGCATGCAGGAGAGGCACATTTCTCACCTACCACATTCATTTAGCCTTAGTGAACACTGAAGTAGACACTTGAGTTGTATTTTAGAACTCCATTGAACTATGGTAATGGTTTAGACAAGGTCAGTTAACTATTGAGTCCTCCGACAGTGATTTAGACAAGGTCTTAGTCACCTACAGTCAAGTAGAGTCTAATCAATTCGAATTTCCTTATGTGGATTCGAATTGCATGTGGCTATTTAATCCATTGTACTTCATTGTAATTATTATCTAATTAATCTTTGGTTAATGAAAAGCATTCATAGTTGCAAGCCATTTTTGCACTGTTTCATTCTTCAATAACTAAGTAAATTGTGTGATCTATCTTGTGAATTGTGTGTTTTTCCATAGATTTGTGTGCTCAATTTAATAATATCTTCCCTTCCAGTGCTCTTCAGGGTGTGCATTAAAGGATTTTCCAACCCCTCTTGATCTATCTGTAAGGTTCCTCCCTTCACTAGGGTTATCATCTAATTCTGGGCCTCTTCCACTCCTAAGCCTTTCAGACCAAAACATGGATGCACATCACAACAATCCATAAGGAAAACATAGCCACATAGGCTCCACTCTATAACAGAGAGAAAAGAGGGTCTCATACCACAATGTCACTCAATAAAGCACTGTGCAAGCACACTTTTTCCACTCAAGATGGTTGAACCACCAACAACGCGCATGAATAAACTTATCAGAATTATCGAATGGTCTAGAACGACGGAATGGTAGAATGGTCAGGAATAATGAACAACCACGATGGTCAGTAACAACAAAACATTCCCCCCCCAACCGAGGAAAGACAGACTGGCACACATCACGTGCCTCCTTACGTTAGAAGCAAGATAACAGCTTCCCAGACTGCAGACTTGCAGGCTTGATCAGAAAAGCAGTTAGACTGCAATGACTTTCTCTTCCCAAGGAATTAACTACCTCAACTAACTTTTGGAATAAATTGATGATTGAGGATAGAGGAAAAAAGGTAGCTGAGGGTTCATGGGTTTCCCCATTGACATCTAGCCTCACGCTAAGGCTCATGGGTTTGACTAACTCCCCACCCTATCCCTTTTGTAATCATGCCCCCATATCTTTCATGTTGCAGTCCCATGAATAGCTATGGTATTTATTAATTATATAGTTACATGACATATCAAAATGTATTGTTCCTTACTTAGCACCATAACCATAGGTATCAACCTTGATCTCCTATACACAAAAATCAATCAATGGCAAGGCCTTGGCCTTAAGCCCCTTTCCATGATTCATCACAATATATACATCATGTACAATTTCAATACCATGGGTTCAAAAAGAGGGCACACATTCCCCTCCCCCTTGGGGTCAAAACCGGGGTATTACATTTCTCTCCCCCTTAAAATAGCACTGTCCTCAATGCTCTTCAAAATTGAACAAAAATGGATGTTCCAATCGCTTGGCATCCTCCATCTCCCATGTAGCTTCCTCAGGACCATAGTGGTCCCACTGCACCTTCACTTGTCTAACGGCTCGATTCCGGAGCACTGTGACCTTCCTATAGAGGATGCACAATGGCTTAGTTTGGAACTCTCCCTTGGGTTCCACCCGAATCACATCCCAAATTATCACATGGTTGTGATCATGTACATATTTCTTCAGCAAACAAACATGAAAAACATTATGAGCTCTAGTGCTAGCAGGAAATCCAAGTCTATATGCAACGGGCCCTATTCTTTCAAGCACTTCAAATGGCCCACAATATCTAGGTGACAACTTGGCACAAATTCCAAGCTTAAAGGAACTCTTGCTTTCCATCACTATGAGGTAAACATGATCCCCAACACTGAATTCTCTATGCACTCTATGCTTATCTACATAGTTTTTCTATCTGTCCTGGGTTTCTTTCAGATTCTTCCTGGTCTTTGCAACCTCTTGCTCCATTTCCTTCATCAATTATGGACCAAGCACAATCCTGTTCATTGGATTATCCCAAGTCACTAGTGTCGTACACCTTCTTCCATACAAAGCTTCATATGGACTCGTCCCCAAGGATGCTTGCTTCCCATTATTGTAGGAAAATTCTACCAAGTGTAAATAATCCTCCTACTTGGTTGGTTTTCCCATCACATACATGTGAAGCATGTTTTCAAGCATGGTAGGCAATGCTAAAGTTGAGATTTGTAGCCAAATATGCAAACATACACTTCTAAATTTTGGAAGTAAATGTGGGATCTCTATCCGAAACTATTTCCTTAAGAAATCCATGCAATTTGAAAATCTCCTTCATGAATATTTTTGCAATGGCATCAGTATTATAAGTGAAATTTACTGGTATAAAATGTGCTACCTTTTTCAACTTGTCCATCACAACTAGATTAGAATCATGTTGTCTCCATGTCATTCGCAATCCTGTAATGAAATCCATGTAAACAACTTCCCATTTCCATTCTGGAACTCGAAAAGGATGTATCAAATCTATTGGGTGTTGATGCTCAACCTTCACCTGATGACATTTCATGCACTTTGAAATATACTCAGAAATGTCCTTCTTCATTCCTAACCAAAAATACTGATTTTTGGTTGTAGCAATTGTTTTATGATACCCTGGATTACCATAATAGGGAGCTTGATGGATCTCATCCATAACAAGTATTCTCAAGTCTGCTACATTTGAAATATAAATTCTATTTTTATAAGTAAGAAGTCCATCTTCTTCCAATTTATATCCCTCATACTTCTTCTCAAGACTTTGCTGTTGCAATTTGTCTTTTACCTACACATACAATTCATCTTCAGTAGTATGATTAACAACCTACTTTCTCAAATCTAACTTGAAAATACTAAGAGATGCCACATGCATTTCATGCACTTTCCTGTTGAGTGCGTCAGCCACTTTATTTTCTTTTTCTTTTATGTGTTTGATTCCAAAATCAAACTCGCATAAAAACTCCAGCCATGTATCTTGCCTAGAATTTAGAGTAGGTTTATCAAACAAATACTTTAGACCACAATGGTATGTCCTTAGATCAAACTTTCTTCCCATTAAGTAATTCCTCCACATCTTGAGAGCATGTACTATGGCTACTGTTGCCACCTTTCACACACCTGGGTTACGTGGTAGAAATCTTCAAGCCACTCAGTGTGTCCTTGGGGGCAAGTCTCAAGTCAAGCATGTCACCTTGTTCTTGACTCCTCCGTTCAGGCTAACTCCTAACGAAGGCAAGGGGGGTAGACCCTATTAAATTACTAACGATAATTACTTAGTGTGATGGTGTTATATTAATTAAGTTGTTTAGGATTTTTGAAATTAACCAGTGGAAACAAAAGATAACAAGATGCAAGATTTAAAGCATATAAGCATAGTAATGACACTCAATATATATATAATCGAAAGAATTGATCAAAGTAAATCACCAATGCCTTAAATGGAATCAAAAGAGAAAATAATGTGCTTCCATGCACTTGAAAGAATGTTTTGCAAATGTCTCTTGGTAGATTTTAAATTAATGTGGAATGTGAATGAATTAAATTAGGCGAAAAGGGAACTCCAGATATACCCGAGGGGTACTTGGAGTATGTCCAAAAATAAACTTTCACGGCTATGCGCAAGGTGGTTTGTGGGCTGGAATGGAGTCTCGGAGACTATTGTTCATAACACACCCATCAGGGTGTGACAGAGATCGGCGCCTTGAGGTCACTTTCCAATTATTCCCACTCCTTTGGGTATTTTTCCATCGTTTACAGTTCGTTCAAGGCATTGTATTTTCGCCTGATGGTTTGTCAATTTGGGAGGTGAAGACTAATTAATCTAGTAACTCAAGTTATTTTGATACATCTTGACTGATTGGATGAACCGCAACCAATTACAGAGCATACACACGGGATTCTTTGTTATTTTTAGTAAATTTTAAAAGAGGTGTTCTTATTAAAAAGAAAACCCTCCAGGAACCTCTTTCGGTCCAAGTGGAATTAAATTGGGGAATCAAGGAGGGGTTGATTTTATTATGATCATCAAAACAATTAATGAAAATGGAATCAGAGATACACAACACCGGTTTTCTAATTAGTCATACCACGCATCTCTTTCCCCTTGCGGGTTAATCAGGAAGTTGTAGGGTAAGTAGTCTAATTAATTTTGAATTGAAAATATGGAATAATGTAAAATATTATCAAAGTATCCAATCCCACATGTCAAGACTAAACTAGAACAGAAAAAAAAAAGGAAAAATGCAAAAAAGTGAAACGAACGCGGATCCCCCTAGGGGGGATGGTGAATAGGCTTGAAAGAGCCTATTCGAAAAGATTTTTATTTTATTAGCAGAAATTACAATATAATAAAACTGAAATTAATCCACCTGTTCCTTATATGGAATGATACCAAAGGTTTACAAATTGCAAAAAATTGAAATTTTGGGAAGACAGAGACCCCATAGGGGGTTTGGAATGGTCCAAAAATGCTTTCCGGACAACACCTCCTCCTCTTTCCTGTTACACCTGATAAAAACAATAAATATTATCACATTTAAATATTCCCAAAAGTACTTTCAAAGTACTTTTGGATGAACAAATGTTTTACCAAAAAATTCTAAGGTAAAACTAGTTTTTAAAGAAGCGGAAAAGGAACCAAGGAAAGCAAGCTTTCCTTGGGATCTTGGCCTGTTTTGGGGGAAGCCAATATGAAGCAATTAAATTGATGAATATAATTTTTTATATTCTAAGGAAACAACCATGCATTCAATAAGCTTTAGATCTACTTTCACATCTTTGAAAAATGACAATTTTCCCTAAAACTATATCTAGAATGCTTGTAAATATTATTTTAGAAATAAGATCTAGTATATGAGATTTAAGGAAGCAATATCTATGTAAAATAAACTCTGAAATTTATAGATCTAAAAAATTTTAAAGCTGCAAACAAGTAACCGGACTGATTTTAGAAAAATTTGAAGGAGGAAGAAGAAAATAAGAGCATTGGTTGCTGGAAGCCTTGAAGATCAACCATGGAGATTTCCGGTGGAACGTCAAGGGACTATGCCTTTGAATGGTTTTGGAGAGAGTGAAGAAGCAAACTAGATCAGCATCCTCTCCAAGCTAGGAACCTGCAACTGAATCCAAAGACTTGCCAAAATACATGTGAGATCCGGTTAATACATACATAGAGATTTTAGAATAACATGCATATAAACTTATAAAACATGCTGAATATAGATCTATAAACATTCATCAAAAATGAAAGAGATGGCCAATAAACTTATTAACAAACTCATTTCCTATTGTTGCAGCTACAACTTTTTCCCAATTTTTTTAAAAAGATTTGGACCCTCCTTTTTTATGTTATCTTTCCTAGGATTGTTTTGATTGCTGAACTTTGTTTTTCCCTCTGCGACAAATTTGGGTTACTTGAAGTTGAATTGAGGTCAGCTGTTTTCATGATTTTCGAAAAAATACCTTCTGTTTGCCAATGTTTTGACTGGGGAATTTGAAGTTTTGATTTGAAAAATAGCGTCCTTTTGATCTAAATGTTTTCCTTTATCGCTATCAAAGGTCAATTGAAGTTTGAGTCGGAACACTCTAATTCTCTGTGCCGTCGTTGTTTCGGAGGTTAAAAGAGATTTTTTAATGCTGCCCAGCTGAAGTTATTTAAGCACTTAATGCTATGTTTTATGTTTGTTTATCGCTGCCGAAATTATATTGATGTGTGAATCGGGGCATTAGTTTTCTACACAGCCGCCGTTGCGGAGGGTAAATAGAGAACATGCCAATGGATAACTCTGATTTTTGCCAATGCCTTGGTTTTATTAACCAAACTTTTACTTTGCGGTGCTTTATTTTCGCTAGCGAAATTTTTTGGCTAAGTATCGGAGTTCTAGTCTCAATCGACGCCATCGTTTCGGAGGCTTTGTTGTTTATCTCACCGATACTGCGGAGATGCTTAGTGTTAAACTCACCGATCCATAGTTATTAAAGTTTTCGATCGTCGACATTTTCTGTTGACTGCGGAAGCTGTAGGCTGATTGTTTCCTGCCACTGCGGCTGTGTAGTACGCTATCTTTCCCATGTTTAGTTGGTTTATCTACCGATGCTTTCCTAGCTATTTCCTCATTGCCTACCACCGATGTTTTATGTTGACTACGAAACTTTTAGTCTATCTGTCTCCCACCATGGCAGCTGCGTAATGAACTTTTCTGCCGACGCATTATGGGTAGTGGTTCCAATCTCTGATGCCTGTACAACATCTTTTTGCGTTTTATTTCGTCGATGTTTTATTTTGCTGCGGAAGCCATAGTATTTATGGTTTCCACTGTTGCAGCAGCTTAGTGAACTGATCATCTGATGCTATAATAATTCCTCCCACCGGTGAGGATTTTGTCAGCTCGATGCTTATTCTTTCTCGCCGGTAAGGATTTCCCGCCGTTTTTGTCAGCTTTTACCATATTTCTTGGGCAACGTACTAGGATTCACATTTGATGCTTAGTTTTATTGATAGTATGGTTTACATTTTATTAAAAGTTAGATGATCTTGAATGCAGTCCGAATTGATGATGAGTTTTTTGTTTTAATTGCAGATAGACCTAGAGGATTTTTTAGACTCAGTTTGATGATTACTGCTTCAAAGAAGACATATACAAAATACAAAGCATAATCGATAGCAGCAAAGGCCTAGGATTGGAAAAGGTTCATCAGTTACCGAGCTGGTCCCTTTTTATCATGTACTCATAAGTCTCAATCTAAAATGTAACAGATTGTATGAATCATGAGCATTCACAAAAGGACAAATATTGTGAGATTAAATGGTTTGGGGAGCCCAAGGTCACCCAGGCGGGGGGGGGGAAACCCAAAGGTTTTGTTTTTTTGTATAATTATAGGAGGGTTAGAGGGAATAAAGTGTTGATGTAATTGTAACTTCGGAATGTATTTGCTTGTATTTCTTATCTATTGTAACCTGCTGTTCATTCCGAGATGTATTGTAATGTATTTGAGTCATGTCATACCCTGATGTTTATTCCAGGAAGTTTCTATAATGAGAAATTCATGTCAAGTCATTGTGGGTAACCTTCTTATTGGTCAAGGGTTAAAGTCCCCATAGTTGTGGGGCCCTTGGGTTATTAGACTATCCTAGTGAAGTCGACCCTAGGTGAGTTATTGTAAGTCGGGGCAATAGTCCCCACCATTGTGTTACCCTCCTATTGGTCGGAGGAGGAAAAGTCCCCACAAGTGGTGGGGCATTAGGGTTATTAGACACTCCTAGAGATGTCGGCTCTAGTAAGTAATTGTTAAGTGAGGCCGACATGTTGGAGTGCACTTCAAGTGAACGGAAGAATATAAATAGAGAGTGAGCCTCTCTATTTATCTCACTTGCAACACTCACACTCACTTATGGGGGCGCATGAGTGAGAGGAGAAGCTCTCTCAGTGAGAGAGAGAGAGAGACTGCTGCTGTGTGGAGATCATCTTACTATTTTGGGGCTTTTACTGTTTTGGTGTTGATTCTATCTTAGAGGAAGTTGCGGGGTTTTCTCCTTTATGGTTTCCCCAAGGAAAACTCTTTGTGTCTCTTGTCTCTTGTGATGTGCTTATGTTTTATTGCTGTGCTTGTTATTCTCTCAGTTAAAAGATCCTAATATCACAATGCTAGCTTATATGATGAAAAACTAACATAAAGGACTTTTTCCCATATAGATTTGTGAGAGTATGGTGTAAGAAGAACTATTTCCTTTTGCATAAAGAAATTACAAGTTTCCTGTTGGAGAAAGCTTTGTGGAAGGTTTCAAATGTTGTGCTATGTATTTGTTGAATGTGAACTATTTCGTTTTCAGCTATTATCCATTAACTGTGAGATCGTTCTAACTATTTGAACCTATGTTCTTGTTATGAATGCGCTCTAGTTTATTCTATGAAATTTCTACTATGAGTAATGAATGTTGTTCATAAACAATTAGCTATCTGGTTGTTCATATATCTATAAATATTCATGTGTTTTGAAATAAGTAACAACTATCTGTGACTTTTCTTAATGCATGCACAAAATACATTACTCATTGATGAATAATAATCTTTCTCCCTAGGGATAGGTTAGATAGTTAGTTTTAGTTTTTTCTTATTGTATGTGGTTTAGATGTGAGAGAGTTAAGACGAGAGGTAAGAACCTACGCATCACATTGTAACCGCTCCTTGTATTCTCTATCAATATGCATTTTTAGATAGGCCCTTGCATCTCATACTTAAATACAAAAAGTGAAAAACACACATGGTGGACCGAGCCATAACCGGTAAAACCATTTATTTTTGTTACTTCACCTATGGTAGTCGGACCGTAAACCAAACAGATTCCCCATACCAAACAATAACGGGCTAGTTGGGAACACTTACTGGGGAAAATCCCTAACTGTTGTTACCTACGATTTTCCAGGCCTCAACAGTTTTTGGTGCTAGAAGGAGGGCAGCCAGTGTATGGCTGGCCGAGGATACTTATTTTCTCAAGATTATTCCACATGTGATAGTTTTGGAAGCAGTCTGTTTCCCAATCCAATTCTTGAAGAGAAAGTTAAAGAGCATCTGTATTCTGTCGATAACGAAGCAGTTAATGATCTAAGAAGACATACTAGGGAATATGTGAATAAGATTGGAGGATTACCAATTATTCCTGTCTTGCTCAAAAGAGAATATAAGAAGAAAGATTGTCCTATATTGGAAGACGTAGAGTTGGTTGGATATTTTGAAGAACTGGTAGAAACAGCCTTACAGAAAGTTGTTCAGCCTTTAAATCAAGTGGGCCCTCATACACCTTACTATTCACCTATTCATACCCCTATTCACTCACCACCTCATTCTCCACCTAGACTCATGGCAAACATGAATGCAAATCAGCCACCCAACCCACCGAATCCACCACCTACTTGGAGGGCTAGGTCACCTTTAAACCTGGCACCCCCTTTACATGAATTACCTCAGGCTTTTGAGAAAATGCTGCCCAAGTTTGACCCAAGTGAAAATATTTTGGTAGATGATCATTTGCAAAGATTTTACTTGGCTCTAGAAGGACTAAGGGCTGGAGAACATGAAGATTTAGTCTGTAGATTGTTTCCACATACCCTGAAAAGAGCAGCAGCCTCATGGTATTTTTCTCTGCCTGCAAACTCAATCCCAGACTTGGACACATTTGAAAGAATATTCAGAAATAAATATGAAGCTCTGTTGAGGCCCCAAAATTCGTAGGCAGCAACAATAAGGGATTCTCCCCAGTCAACATTCCCAACTAGCTCGTTGACTGTTTCGTATAGCGAATCCATCCGGTTTGCGGTCCGGCTACCGTAGGTCAAGAAACAAAACAAAGGGTTTTACCGGTTGCGGCCCGGTCCATCGTGTTTTTGTATTTTTGACTTAAGTATGATATGCATTATGCCTAATTAACCATGCAGGGCAATAAGATGCAAGGATCAGTCACAATGTGATGCGCGGGTTCTTACCTCTCGTTTTAGACTCACTAGCATCTAAATCATATACAACAAGAAAATAAATTGACTACCTAAACTATCCCTAGGGAGCAGGATTATCATTCGTTAGTGAGTAATACAATTTGTGCATGCATTATGAAAAGCTACAGATAGATAACACTTCTTTCAAGACACATGAACAATTACTGATATTTGGGCAACTAGATAGCCAATTGCTTATGGACAGCTTCTATTACTCACATTGGAAAAACATCATGAAATATACTGCAGAACATTCACCAAGAACATAGGTTCAAGAAATTAGAACAATCTCATAGTTAATGAGACACAGCTGAAAACGAAATAGTTCCCCTTCAACATTGCTCATTTAATTGCATTTGATGCATTCCATATCGCACTTTCTCCAATAGGCAAAATTGCAGTCTCTGATTGTAAAACGAAATAGTTCCTCTTACAAGAAAATCACTTACAAGTTTTTTCCAGGGAAAAAGCACCTCTAGATTCTAACTTTCCAGTATTTAAACTACCGTAATCGATCATTTGGGATGCCCCTCAAAACGGATGACCTTTCAGCTCCCCAACGCTTCATATTTCTTTATCTTTTCTACGCATGCCCATGAGTGGCTAAGTAACTGCCAAACCTTTTAGAACTACTCCTTTGTCACCATTCATTTTGTCTCTTCTTTGCTTTGTCCCTATTTAGGCCCATCTTCCTTCACGCTGTAGCAGTTTGACTGATTTCTGTAACCCACCTGCATTCAAACGACTAGCATCATTCATTGGAAATGCATTCAAATGATGTCAACAAAAATGGCTAAGCATTGACAAGGTCATCCACTGCGTTACTACCACAAGGTAAGCACCGGCACCACTACCTTGACAAGAAGCGGGGACTCATCGGATACTTAGAATAATAGCATCGGAAGCTGAAAATCCCACTACAGCCGTAACAGCGGAAAGGAACAAGGCAACAGACAAGTGACCGAAGGGCAGGAAAAACTCGTCAATCGAAAGCTGGCAAGGTTTGGACATCAGAAGCCAAATGGCTTTCCTAGCCGCAACGGCGGAAGAGGAAAAACTACGGGCAAGCAGCGGTGGGAGGAAACTCAGTCGAACGTCGGACGGACTTCTACTTCGGAGGCCAAATCACTTTGGGAGCTGCAACGACGGAAGCAAAAAGGTCAGAGACAAGCGATGCGGGCAGAACAAACTTAATCGGGGATAGGAAGAATTTGACATCGGAAGGGAAAATTCTTCCCCAGCCGCAATGGCGGAAGAAAACAGTCTTCAGACATGCGATCGAAAGGTTAACACACATCGGCAGTCGGGGCTCTTTAAGCTTCGGATGATCAATCAGATTGGGGACCGCAACGGTGGAAAAGAAACCAAACATCAGTCGCCGAATTAACACAGGATGACGCCCGTCTAACAGAAAACTTTAAGTGCTTCGAAACTATAAAACCAGCAATGGTCGAAACCCGTTTGCTTCTGAAACAACGGACCTTCAAAGACAAAGACAATTTACCCCTGGCTAGGCATACCAAACTCGCATCCGCGACCAACCATAGAAATGATACATAGGAAATATTTAAAGTAGGCTGGAACCCAATATTCAAAATCATTCAACATAAAACACGACCAATGATTCAAGCATCCAGTGATGAAAACGACTTTAAATTATGAGGAGGGGCCCAAAATTCAGAAATTTGGGGAGAAAAGTTGCAGCTGCAACAATTGGTGATTACCTGGTGAACCTAGATCTCTGGGTGATTATTCTTTGGGTGACAGACTGTTTCACAATAATGCATCTATTGAATCCTTCCAGCTTTCTAGATTTCTCAAATGACAGCAGTGTGTACCTTTAATCATTGATGACAGTCCAATAAGGGAGAGTGGAAAGCAAGATTTTCAAGTCTAGATAACTCTCTTGAGGCCGAAAGATGAGTTTCATTATTATTCTTGTCTTGAGGTAACTGACAGCTTGGACACCAGAAGATTGTAGCGGATGGTAAACAGAGATATTCATTTGTTCTGCATTCCCATGCCATGTTAGCACTTTTGTGCTTTTGGGACTTTTGTCCTTTTTCATATGAGTCCTCCTGTGTGCCTTTCTTACTGAATTTTAATTCAGGATCCTCTATCCCATAGTGTCCTTTTGAGTGAGTGGTGTACTTCATGTTCAGCTCACGGACGGAGGGGATCTGTTGGCCACTTAGTACTTATGATTCAACTTTTGCTTTGATGTATGATTCTTTCATAGGAGTTTTATTTTGACTCTTATTTTCCTTTTGGCATTCATTTATTGGCATGGGATCATTTATATTTAATATACTGTTCACCTTGCTCCTTTCCATGGGTCCTCTACTGTCGCTCCTTAGAACATTTTAAGTGTGATGTGGATGGAGCCTCAACATAGTATTCCAGACTCTTCGAATACGGTTTATTTCACAGGGGTTAAGCAGGACTTCAAAGCTCAAAAAGTTTATTCGAGAAAACTGCTAAACTGGAAGAGGTTCTTTTAGAAACACATAGTCTAAGACTCAAACATGTCTATCATTCCCAAACATTTTGATGTTCCCCATGCAACTGTGGGTTTGTTCCCTTTATTTAAAATCAAGAAAAACAAACTAAAGCAAATTAAGAAAAACATGACTCAAAATGAATCCAAGCAGCTTATTTATATACAAGATAGAAGAACTCAACGAAACTCATGAAAAGTAAGGCTTGAGAACCAAACCGTTCACCGGTAATTTCTCTTCCCACCCTTGAAGATCCTGCAACTTATAAGTAGAAGGGACAAGCTTTACTGGAATCTGAAAAGGGCCTACCCACAACTGCTGAAATTTAGTGTGCTTTCCTTTCTCATCATGGGGGTGATCCCATTTGAGGATTAAGTATCCTACTTCAAAGTCTTTTGTTCCAGCTTTATGCTTGTCGAACCATCTTTTTGCTACCTTCTGCTGTTGCTGAAAACGTTATCTGGATTTAGATCTAGCCTCTTCTGCTTTTAGGAGATTATATATCCTTATCTGTAAAACTTCATTCTCCGACCCACTGGACTCTTGGGCTAAAATAGAAGACGGAAGCATGATGTTGGGTGGAAGAATGGCTTCTTTACCATACACAAGGGTGTAAGGTGATACTCCTATCACAGACTTGGGGGTGACTCTATCAGCCCAAAGGGCGTTTGGTAGTGCTGAGTGCCAACTCCTCTGGTTTTCTATTACAGTCTTCTTTAGGATTCTAATCAGATTTTTATTAGAGGATTCAGCCAGGCCATTTCCTTGTGGATAATAATTAGCAGAATAATGCAATTTTATCCCTTTATCATGAGAAAAAGTAATCAATTTAATTGATGAAAAGTACTTAGCATTATCAAAAACTAATGAAACTGGAACTCCAAACCTAGTCATGATGTGGTCTTGTAGGAAGCTGATGACCTTGTCTTCTTTTATCTTGCGCAGCGAGATAGCTTCGACCCAACGAGTGAAATAATCAGTCGCGGTCAGAATGTACTTGTGCTGCAGAGAGGAATTTGGTTTTATTTCTCCAATAATATCCAGCCCCCATTGCTCAAATGGTTCCGTGATCATCACAGGCTTTAGGGGTGCCGCTGCTTTAGGTTGTCTCCCTCCACACCTTTGACAAATATCACATTTCCTGACATGTGCATGTGCATCTTTGAAAAGTGTAGGCCAATAGTAACCTACCCTAAGGATTTTGTGGGATGTAGTGTCTCCTGAATAATGTCCCCCAGCAGGCCCATCATGCAACTCTGTCATTACTTTCTTCGCATCTTCCTTTTCTAGGCATCTGAGAAGAACCCCGTCATAATTTTTTCTGAATAATATTCCTTCTACAATTTGATAAGATGCTGATTTAAGATGTAGCGCTCTTCTTTGCTTGGAATTCCAATGTTTTGGTAACATCCCTGCCTGCAGGTAATGCACAAGGTCTCTATACCAAGACTCGGGAGCTGTAAACAAAGGACATACATCCATTACATGTAATTCAGCCTCATCCTCCCAGGATTGTTCTTCATTGTTCCCACTCTTAGTCATCAATTTGCACAACGCTTGACCTTTAACTATAGATCCTGGCTTGAATTCAAGGTCATACTCTTGAACAGCTATTACCCAGTTGCCCCTTCTTTCTCCCAACTCTTTCTGAATGAGAAGGGATCTTACAGCTGGGTATGGGACTATTACCTTGGTTCGATTTTTTAATATATAAGGCCTGAATTGTTTCACTACCTTAAAAACTACGTAAGCTTTCTTATCAATGGCTGGGTATTTTAATTCATCCCCTTGCAGACTAGTGCTCATGAAGAATATTGGGAATTCATCCCCCCCATATTCCTTTTGCGTAAGCACAACGGCTAGAGAATCATCGGATGCGAAGGTATACAGAATAAAATCTTTATCGAAATCTGGGCTTTTCAGGGAAGCTGCATGTGCGACAACAATCCTGATTTTGCTGAAAGCATTCTTTTCAATCTTGGTCCATTTGAATTGTGCATTTTGCTTCACCATCTTCTGCAATGGCTTGACGATTTGAGCGAAATCAGGCACAAATCTTTGAACAAAATTTATAGTTCCCATAAATGATTGCATCCCCTTTTTATTATGGGGCAAGGGGATTTGTTCAATGGCCTTGACTCTTTCTGGATCTATAGAAATTCCTTTTTTTGAAACTATGTGACCCAGCAACTTGCCTTCCATGACAGCAAACACACACTTCTTAGGATTGAGGGAGATTCCATACTTCCGACAGCATTCAAAAATCTGCTTTAAGTGAAATGCATGCTCTCCTCTTTTATTTGAGAAAATTGTAATATCGTCAAGGTATACTACAACACTTCGACCAATCAATCCACGGAAAGCTATGTCCATAGACCTCTGAAATGTCGCTCCAGCATTTATAAGCCCAAAGGGAATCCTTCTGTAGGCAAATGTTCCCCATTTGGTTTTGAACGTGGTCTTCAATCTGTCTTCTTCGGCTACTAATACTTGATTGTAGCTAGAGAAACCAGCTAATAATGAAAACAGTTCATAACCTGATACCATTGGTAGCAATTTCTCCATGGGTGGGACAGGGTAGTTATCTTTATCTAAATCTCGGTTTAAGTTTCTGAAATCCACGCATAACCTAATTTCTCTAGACTTCTTTCTCACTGGTACCAGATTTGATACCCAATCAAAGTGTCTGACTTTAAAAATGATTCTAGCATCCAATAATTTCTTCACTTCACTTTGAATCAGCGGTTCCAATTTTGGATGCATTTTTCTTAACGGTTGTTGATAGGGCTTGATGCCTGCTTTAATGGGGACAACATGCTTGATGATGTTGGTGTCGTATGTTTTCAAATCTTTGTACGTCCATGCGAAAACATATTTATATTTTTTAAATAGACTGATGAATTTGTCTCTTTCTGCTGGTGAACAACACTTGCCAAGATTCACAAATTTGGGATTCGTCTCAGTCCCTAAATTTATTAGCTCAAACCGTAGAGATGAGCTGTGGGTCTTCACATTGGCTGGTCTTCTAAACTTTTCATTTAAATCAAACATTTTTTCTAACGTTCTGACACCTTTAGGAATGAAATTGTCATGTGTCATCTCGGCCTGATGCTCTTCATCGTCTATGATCGCTCCTTTAAACACCTCATCATTTGTCAAACATTATATGATTTTCTGATCATCGTCGAACACTCGCAAGTTGGTGATCATATCCGGTATTGAGGGCCTGAAAAGCAGTTTGACAGAACACCGATTATTAGTGAGTACGAGTCTAGCGGCTGATGTGGCCAATAGATCAGCAGCTGCGTTTTTAATTCTTGGAATTGAAATAATGTTGAATGCATTAAAACATTTAAGAAAATCCCATACCTCATTCTGGTAAGCCTTTAAGTGAGGAGAAACACAATGTATCTGGTTCCGGATTTGTTTCACAATAATTTCAGAATCCCCAAAAACTTTTAGATTACCTACCTTTAATTCAATTTCCTTCTTTAGTCCCTGCACCAGTGCTTCGTACTAAGCTGTATTATTAGTACACTCAAACTCTAATCTACATGAAAGGAAATGTTTATTCTTCCGTGGGTTGATCAGGACACAGCCATCCCCTGACCCTTCTAATGTCTTAGAGCCATCAAAAAAAAAAATCCAAAAATCACTAACGACTGAAGGTGAATCTACTCCTACTGCTAAGCTTACTATATTACAGTCTATCTCATCAGCCTGTGAGAATCGAAGGAGATCAGGTTGGGTGTCAGATCTGTTGCTGGCTTCTTCCGCTTGATAATTCCCTAGTTCCAACTCAATAAAATAGTTTCCCAGTATAGAATTCACTGGTACGTTCTTCTCCTCCAGCTGAGTAACATTGTACTTCATGTGAGGCTCTCTTAGAATCTTAATCTGGTTTGGACTCCCTTTGTATGGAAACCAAATATGGGACCAATTTGAGGAGAAATATCCATTTAATTTGGTCGACCAATCTCTACTCAGGACAAGACCGTAAGCATCTGGTATATCAGCCACCACGATGTTAATAACTTGGAAAACTTTTTCATTAGATGCCAGACGGACTAGGACATCTTCCAGCTCACCAATCACCTTTACATCCATCCTATCCAACTGAACAACCCTCCACATGGATGGATTAGGCTGCCCATTTATCTTTTTACAGACTGATATGGGCATGACATTAACTGACGCCCCTGAGTCTACCAGACAATTGTGCATGTTATGATTAAAAATTTCAAGTGTGAGGAGGAAAGGCGGATGCTTTCTTTTAGACTTACCTACCACGCTAGTCTCTCCAATTTCTTCTTCCTCCTGAGGTTGATTATCCATGGGAAGCTTCTCATCTAATGCTACAAGTGCTTTCAACAGTATTTCTTTTTGCTGCGGCACTTTACACATTTCGAATAGTGGAACATTCGCTTTTACCTTCTTTAAATCCTCCACGATGTCATAGTCCAACGGCTGCTCAATGTGATGAGGTTTATCAGCATTCATTTTTTCTTCACTTGGCTTGGCCTGCGCGTCATTCTGCCTAGGATCTTGGCTGGTAATAGTGAATTCTGGAATCTTATCAGCCAAGGATTTATTTTGAAATTTCTTCTTAACATTCCTCTACAGCCTATTAATCTTCAGGAGTATAAGACTGTCTTCCTTAACCGTCCCTTGGATCCTTGTGGCTACGTTGGTTTCCATAACGTCCTTGTACCCCTGAGCCTTTTCCTCTTCAGCATCAAATAATGAGACAGAATTCCATAAAGCCATGGTTTCTTCTTCCTGCTCTTTCGTAGAAGTAGAAGAAGAACTCTATTTTCTTTCTTCATCTCCTTCTTCTGTTAATCTAGAATCCAACATCTGATTCATGACCAACGTCATTGAATTTATCCATTGCGGAAAATTCCTTTTAGAGTGGGGTTGTTGGTGGAAAGTGCAAAAAGTTTCCATCCCTATCTCTGTTAAATTGATGGATGTTGTATTGTGTGGAGGAGGTTGAGACTGATTGTTTTCCTTCCTTTTCTTATAATATGGCTTATAAAACTTTGGTGCTTCCTTCTCTTTCTCCAAGTCTATGATTTTGTTGGAAAGCTTCTGCATCATTTTGGCCATATTTTCCAGAACTGGTGATTTTTCTTCCTTAGGTTTAGTAAGCAATAAGGCTTTTCTGCCTGCACCTTTTTCTCCTGACTGCTCTGGATAGTCTTCAATACTCTCTCTTTAAGCTTCCACTACTTCATCCTCTTCATAGGTTTCCGTCAAAGTAGGCTTGGCCCTGCCTTTGGCAAACATGGCCAGATCAGGGCCTAAAGCTAAAGTGTAATATTCAATTAGAACTTTGTCTAAAGGTCTATTTGTTTTAGAGAAATTCTTGAGATAGGCTACAAACCTTTGTGTGAAACTGTGCACCTTTTCCTTTCTTTCTTTCTTCAAGGCACATAACCCTTTCATGAGGGCTGCATGAGTTTTCTGAGTTGCATACTTACTTCTGAAAATTCTTTCGAAGGTATCCCAGTCAGGGATAGAGTTAGCAGGAAACACAAAGTACCATGACGCTGCAACTCCTTTAAGGGTATGCGGAAACAGCCTGCATACCACATCCTCATATTCCCCGGCCCCTAATCCTTCAATTTCCAAGTAAAAACTTTGTAGGTGATCATCTACTAGTATTTTCTCATTGGGGTCAAACTTGGGCAACATCTTGTCAAAGGCTTGAGGTAGGTCGTGTAATGGAGGTGTAAGGTTCAATGGTGATCTGGCTCTCCATGCAGGTGGGGGATTTGGTGGGTTAGGTGGTTGGTTTGCGTTTACGCCAGCCATGAGTCTGGGTGGAGAATGGGGAGGTGAACCAACTGGAGTATGAGCAGGAGAACTGTGAGGGGTTTCTAGGCCTTCTTGATTCAAAGGAAGCACAACTTCCTGTAAGGCTGTCTCTATAAGTTTTTCTCAGTCTCCAACCAACACTGAGTCTTTTGCTACAGGATGATATTTCTTTTTATACTCTCTTCTGGGCAATTCAGGGATGATTGGAAATCCTCCAATCTTCTTTACATATGCCCTGGTGTGTATTCTCATATCATTAACAATTTCATTGCCAACAGAATATAGATGTTCTCTTTCTTCCGGAATTGGATTATGAAACCCACTGCTTTCAGAACTGTTACTGGTGGAATATTCTTGGGAAAACGGGTTTCCTCAGTCAGCCATACACTAGCGGCCATCCTTCTAGTGCCAAAAATGTTGAGGCCCCAAAATTCATAGGCAGCAACAGTAATGGATTCTCCCCAGTCAATGTTCCCAACTAGCTCGTTGATTGTTTGGTATAGGGAATCCGTCCGGTTTGCGGTCCGGCTACCATAGGTCAAGAAACAAAACAAAGGGTTTTACCGGTTGTGGCCCGGTCCACCGTGTTTTTGTATTTTTTACTTAAGTATGATATGCATAATTCCTAATTAACCATGCAGGGCGATAAGATGCAAGGAGGAGTCACAATGTGATGCAAAGGTTCTTACCTCTTATCTTAGACTCACTAGCATCTAAATCATATACAATAAGAAAATAATTTGACTACCTAAACTATCCCTAGGGAGCAGTATTATCATTCGTTAGTGAGTAATACAATCTGTGAATGCATTATGAAAAGACAGATAGCTGACACTTCTTTCAAGACACATGAACAATTACTGATATTTGGGCAACCAAATAGCCAATTGCTTATGAACAGCTTCTATTACTCACATTGGAAAAACATCATGAAATATACTGAAGAACATTCACCAAGAACATAGGTTCAAGAAATTAGAACAATATGATAGTTAATGAGACACAGCTGAAAACGAAATAGTTCCCCTTCAACATTGCTCATTTAATTACATTTGATGCATTCCATATCGCACTTTCTCCAATAGGCAAAATTGCAGTCTCTGATTGTAAAACGAAATAGTTCCTCTTACAAGAAAACCATTTACAAGTTTTTTCCAGGGAAAAATCCCCTCTAAATTATAACTTTCCATTATTTAAACTACCGTAACCGATCGTTTGGGCTGCCCCTCAAAACAGATGACCTTTTAGCTCCCCAATGCTTCATATTTCTTTATCTTTTCTATGCATGCCCATGAGTGGCTAAGTAACTGCCGGACCTTTTAGAACTGCTCCTTTGTCACCATTCATTTTGTCTCTTCTTTGGTTTGTCCCTATTTCGGCCCGTCTTCCTTCGCGCTGTAGCAGTTTGACCGATTTATGTAACCCACCTGCATTCAAACGACTAGCATCATTCATTGGAAACGCATTCAAATGATGTCAACAAAAATGGCTGAGCATTGAGAAGGTCATGCAATACGTTACTACCACAAGGTAAGAAACGACACCACTACCTTGACAAGAAGCGGGGACTCATCGCATACTCAGAATAATAGCATCGAAAGCTGAAAATCCCACTACAGCCGTAACAATGGAAAGGAACGGGGCAACGGACAAGTGACCGAAGGGCGGGAAAAACTACTCAATCGGAAGCCGGCAAGGTTTGGACATCGGAAGCCAAATGGATTACATAGCTGCAATGGCGGAAGAGGAAAAACTACAGGCAAGCGGCGGTGGGAGGAAACTCAGTCGAACGTCGGACAGACTTCTACTTTGGAGGCCAAATCACTTTGGGAGCCGCAACAGCGGAAGCGAAAAGGTCAGAGACAAGCGATGCGGGCGGAACAAACTTAATCGAGGATCAGAAGACTTTGACATTGGAGGGGAAAAGGCTTCCCAGCCGCAACGACGGAATAAAATAGTCTTCGGACATACGATCGAAAGGTTAACACACATCGGCAGTCGGGGCTCTTTAAGCTTCGGATGATCAATCAGATTGTGGACCGCAACGGTGGAAAAGAAACCAAACATCAGCCGCCGAATTAACACAGGATGACACCCGTCTAACAGAAAAATTTAAGTACTTTGAAACTATAAAACCAGCAATGGTCGAAACCCGTTTGCTTCTGGAATAGCGGACCTTCAAAGACAAAGATAATTTACCGCTGGCTAGGCATACCAAACTCGCATCCGCGACCAACCATAAAAATGATACACAGGCAATCTTTAAAGCAGGATGGAACCCAATCTTCAAAATCATTAAACATAAAACACGACCAATGATTCAAGCATCCAGCGATGAAAACGACTTTAAATTATGAGGAGGGGCCCAAAATTCAGAAATTTGGGGAGAAAAGTTGCAGCTGCAACAATTGGTGATTACCTGGTGAACCTAGATCTCTGGGTGATTATTCTTTGGGTGACAGACTGTTTCACAATAATGCATATATTGAATCCTTCCAGCTTTCCGGATTTCTAGAATGACAGCAGTGTGTACCTTTAATCATTGATGAAATTCCAATAAGGGAGAGTGGAAACCAAGATTTTCAAGTCCAGATAGCTCTGTTGAGGCCGAAAGATGAGTTTCATTATTATTCTTGTCTTCAGGTAACTGACAGCTTGGACACCAGAATATTGTAGCGGATGGTAAACAGAGATATTCATTTGTTCCGCATTCCCATGCCATTTTAGCACTTTTGTGCTTTTGGGACTTTTGTCCTTTTTCATATGATTCCTCCTGTGTGCCTTTCTTACTGAATTTTAATTTAGGATCCTCTATCCCATAGTGTCCTTTTGTGTGAGTGGTGTACTTCATGTTCAGCTCACGGACGGAGGGGATCTATCGGCCACTTAGTACTTATGATTCAACATTTGCTTTGATGTATGATGCTTTCATAGGAGTTTTCTTTTGACTCTTATTTTCCTTTTGGCATTCATTTATTGGCATCGGATAATTTATATTTAATATACTGTTCACCTTGCTCCTTTCCATGGGTCCTCTGCTATCGCTCCTTAGAACATTTTAAGTGTGACGTGGATGGAGCCTCAACATAGTATTCCGGAATCTTTGAATCTGGTTTATTTCACAGGGGTTAAGTAGGACTTCAATGCTCAAAGAGTTTATTCGAGAAAACTGCTAAACTGGAAGAGGTTCTTTTAGCAACACATAGTCTGAGACTCAAACATGTCTATCATTCCCAAACATTTTGATGTTCCCCATGCAACTGTGGGTTCGTTCCCTTTATTTAAAATCAAGAAAAACAAACTAAAGCAAATTGAGAAAAACATGACCCAAAAGACAACCAAGTAGCTTATTTATATACAAGACAGAAGAACTCAACGAAACTCATGAAAATCAAGGCTTGAGAACCAAGCCATTCACCGGTAAGTTCTATTCCCACCCTTGAAGATCCTGCAACTTATAAGTAGAAGGGCCAAGCTTTGCTGCAATCTGAAAAGGGCCTACCCACAATTGCTGAAATTTAGTGTGATTTCCTTTCTCATCATGGGGGTGATCCCATTTGAGCGCTAAGTGTCCTACTTCAAATTCTTTTGTTCCAACTTTATGCTTGTCGAACCATCTTTTTACTACCTCCTGTTGTTGCTGAAAACGTTCTCTGGCTTTAGATCTAGCCTCTTCTGCTTTTAGGAGATTATATATCCTTATCTGTAAAACTTCATTCTCCAACCCACTATACTCTCGCACTAAAATAGAATACGGCAGCATGATGTTGGGTGGAAGAATGGATTCTTTACCATACACAAGGGTGTAAGGTGATACTCTTGTCGTAGACTTGGGGGTGACTCTATCATCCCAAAGAGCGTTTGGTAGTGCTGAGTGCCAACTCCTCTGGTTTTGTATTACAGTCTTCTTTAGGATTCTAATCAGATTTTTATTAGAGGATTCAGCCAGGCCATTTCCTTGTGGATAGTAATTAGCAGAATAATGCAATTTTATCCCTTTATCATGAGCAAAAGAAATCAATTTAATTGATGAAAAGTACTTAGCATTATCAAAAACTAATGAAACTGGAACTCCAAACCTGGTCATGATGTGGTCTTGTAGGAAGCTGATGACCTCGTCTTCAGTTATCTTGCGCAGCGGGATAGCTTCGACCCAACGAGTGAAATAATCAGTCGTGGTCAGAAAATACTTGTGCTACAGAGAGGAATTTGGTTTTATTTCTCCAATAATATCCAGCCCCCATTTATCGAATGGTTCTGTGATCATCACAGGCTTTAGGGGTGCCGCTGCTTTAGGTTGTCTCCCTCCACACCTTTGACAAATATCACATTTCCTGACATGTGCGTGTGCATATTTTCAAAGTGTAGGCCAATAGTAACCCGCCCTAAGGATTTTGTGGGTTGTAGTGTCTCCTGAATAATGTCCCCTAGCAAGCCCATCATGCAACTCTGTCATTACTTTCTTCGCATCTTCCTTTTCTAGGCATCTGAGAAGAACCCCGTCATAATTTTTTCTGAATAATATTCCTTCTACAATTTGATAAGATGCTGATTTAAGACATAGCGCTCTTCTTTGCTTGGAATTCCAATGTTTTGGTAACAACCCTGCCTGCAGTTAATGCACAAGGTCTCTATACCAAGACGCGGGAGCTGTAAACAAAGGACATACATCCATTACATGTAATTCGGCCTCATCCTCCCATGCTTGTTCTTCATTGTTCCCACTCTTAGTCATCAATTTGCACAACCCTTGACCTTTAACTATAGAGGCTGGCTTGAATTCAAGGTCATACTCTTGAAGAGCTGTTACCCAGTTGCCCCTTCTTTCTCCCAACTCTTTCTGTATGAGAAGGGATCTTACAGCTGTGTAGGGGACTATTACCTTGGTTCGATTTTTTAATATATAAGGCCTGAATTGTTTCATTGCCTTAAACACTGCGTAAGCTTTCTTATCAGTGGCTGGGTAGTTTAATTCAGCCCCTTACAGACCAGTGCTCATGAAGGATATTGGGAATTTATCCCCCCCATCTTCCTTTTGCGTGAGCACAGCTGCTAGCGAATCATCGGATGCAAAGGTATACAGAATAAAATCTTTATCGAAATCTGGGATTTTCAGGGAAGGTGCATGTGTGACAGCAATCTTGATTTTGTTGAAAACATTATTTTCAATCTCGGTCCATTTGAATTGTGTATTTTGTTTCACCATCTGCTGCAATGGCTTGACGATTTGAGCGAAATCAGGCACAAATATTTGAACAAAATTTATAGTTCCCATAAATGATTGCATCCCCTTTTTATTATGGGGCAAGGGGATTTGTTCAATGGCCTTGACTCTTTCTGGATCTATAGAAATTCCTTTTTTTGAAACTATGTGGCCCAACAACTTTCCTTCCGTGACAGTGAACACACACTTCTTAGGATTGAGGGAGATTCCGTACTTCCGACAGTGTTCAAAAATCTGCTTTAAGTGAAATGCGCGCTCTCCTCTTTTCTTCAAGAAAATTGTAATATCATCAATGTATACTATAGCACTTCGACCAATCAATCTGTGGAAAGATATGTCCATAGCCCTCTGAAATGTCACTCCAGCATTTATAATCCCAAAGGGCATCCTTCTGTAGGAAAATGTTCCCCATTTGGTTCTGAACATGGTCTTCAATCTGTCTTCTTTGGCTACTAATACTTGATTGTAGCCAAAGAAACCATCTAATAATGAAAACAGTTCAGAACCTGATACCATTTGCAGCAATTGCTCCATGGGTGGGACAGGGTAGTTATCTTTATCTGAAGCTCGGTTTAAGTTTCTGAAATCCATGCATAACCTGATTTCTCCAGACTTCTTTCTCACTGGTACCATATTTGATACCCACTCAGAGTTTCTGACTTTAAAAATGATTCTAGCATCCAATAATTTCTTCACTTCACTTTGAATCAGCGGTTCCAATTTTGGATGCATTTTTCTTAACGGTTGCTGATACGGTTTGACGCTTGCTTTAATGGGGACAACATGCTTGATGATATTGGTGTCGTATGTTTTCAAATCTTCGTACGTCCATGCGAAAACATCTTTATATTGTTTAAATAAACTCATGAATTTGTCTCTTTCTGCTGGTGAACAACACTTGCTAAGATTCACAAATTTGGGATTCATCTTAGTCCCTAAATTTATCAGCTCAAACTGTAGAGATGAGCTGTGGGTATTCACATTGGCTGGTCTTCTAAACTTTTCATTTAAATCGAACATTTTTTCTAACGTTCTGACACCTTTAGGAATGAAATTGTCATGTTTCATCTCGGCCTGATGCTCTTCATCGTCTATGATCGCTCCTTTAGACACCTCGTCATTTGTCAAACATTCTATGATTTGCTGATCATCATCAAACACTCGCAAGTTGGTGATCATATCCGGTACTGAGGGCCTGAAAAGCAGTTCGACAGAACACCGATTATTAGTGGGTACAAGTCTAGCGGCTGATGTGGCCAACAGATCAGCAGCTGCGTTTTTAATTCTTGGAATTGAAATAATGTTGAATGCATTAAAACATTTAAGCAAATCCCATACCTCATTCTGGTAAGACTTTAAGTGAGGAGAAACACAATGTATCTGATTCCGGATTTGTTTCACAATAATTTCAGAATCCCCAAATTTTTTTAGATTACTTACCTTTAATTCAATTGCCTTTTTTAGTCCCTGCACCAGTGCTTCGTACTCAGTTGTATTATTAGTACACTCAAACTCTAATATACATGAAAGGAAATCTATTCTTCCGTGGGTCGATCGGGACACAGCCAGCCCTTGACCCTTCTAATGTCTTAAATCCATCAAAAAACAAAATCCAAAAATCACTAACAACTGAATGTGAATCTACTCCTACTGCTAAGCTTACTATATTACAGTCAATATCATCATCCTGTGAGAATAGAAGGATATCAGGCTGGGTTTCATATGTGTTGTTGGCTTCTTCCACTTGATAATTCCCTGGTTCCAACTCAATAAAATAGTTTCCCAGTACAGAATCCACTGGTACGTTCTTCTCCTCCAGCTGAGTAACATTGTACTTCATGTGAGGCTCTCTTAGAATCCTAATCTGGTTTGGACTCCCTTTGTATGGCAACCAATGATGGGACCAATTTGAGGCAAAATATCCATTTAATTTGGCCAACCAATCTCTGCTCAGGACAAGACCGTAAGCGTCTGGTATATCAGCCACCACGATGTTAATAACTTGGAAAACTTTGTCATTAGATGCCAGACGGACTAGGACATCTTCCAGCTCACCAATCACCTTTACATCCGTCCTATCCAACTGGACAACCCTCCATGTGGATGGCTTAGGCTGCCCATTTATCTTTTTACAGACTGATATGGGCATGACATTAACTGACGCCCCTGAGTCTACCAGACAATTGTGCATGTTATGATTAAAAATTTCAAATGTGAGGAGGAAAGGCGGATGTTTACTTTTAGACTTACCTCCCACATTGGTCTCTCGAATTTCTTCTTCCTCCTGAGGTTGATTATCCATGGGCAGCTTCTCATTCGATGCTTCAAGTGCTTTCAACAGTCTTTCCTTTTGCTGGGGCACTTTACACATTTCGAATAGTGGAACATTCTCTTTTACCTTCTTTAAATCCTCCACGATGTCATAGTCCATCAGCTGCTCAATGTGATGAGGTTTATCAGCATTCATTTTTTCTTCACTTGGCTTGGCCTGTGCATCATTCTGCCTAGGATCTTGGCTGGTAATAGTGAATTCTAGAATCTTATCAGCCAAGGATTTATTTTGAAATTTCTTCTGAACATTCCTCTGTAGCCTCTTAATCTTCGGGAGTATAAGACTGTCTTCCTTAATCGTCCTTTGGATCCTTGTGGCTACGTTGGTTTCCATAATGTCCTTTTACCCCTGAGCCTTTTCCTCTTCAGCATCAAATAACGAGACAGAATTCCATAAAGCCATGGTTTCTTCTTCCTGCTC
Source organism: Pseudotsuga menziesii (assembly GCA_001517045.1). Taxonomy (NCBI): domain Eukaryota; kingdom Viridiplantae; phylum Streptophyta; class Pinopsida; order Pinales; family Pinaceae; genus Pseudotsuga; species Pseudotsuga menziesii. The sequence continues at coordinate 81,905 of LPNX010462211.1, forward strand.
TTTCGTAGAAGTAGAAGCAGAAATCTCTTTTCTTTCTTCATCTCCTTCTTATTTTAATCTAGAATCCAACATCTGATTCATGACCAACATCATTGAATTTATCCATTGTGGACAATTCTTTTCAGAGTGGGGTTGTTGGTGGAAAGTGCAAAAATTTTCCATCCCTATCTCTGTTAAATTCATGGATGTTGTATTGTGTGGAGGAGGTTGAGATTGATTGTTGTCCTCTCTTTTCTTATAATATGGCTTATAAAACTTTGGTGCTTCCTTCTCTTTCTCCAAGTCTATGATTTTGTTGGAAAGCTTCTGCATCATTTTGGCCATATTTTCCAGATCTGGCGATTTTTCTTCCTTAGGTTTAGTAAACAATAAGGCTTTTCTGCCTGCACCTTTTTCTCCTGACTGCTCTGGATAGTCTTCAATACTCTCTCTTTCAGCTTCCACTACTTCAGCCTCTTCATAGGTTTGCGTCAAAGTAGGCTTGGCCCTGCCTTTGGAAAACATGGCCAAATCAGGGCCTAAAGCTGAAGTGTAATATTCAATCAGAATTTTGTCTGAAGGTCTATCCGTTTTAGAGAAATTCTTGACATAGGATGCAAACCATTGTGTGAAACTGTGCACCTTTTCCTTTCTTTCTTTCTTCAAGGCGCATAGCCCTTTCATGAGGGCTGCATGAGTCTTCTGAGTTGCATACTTACTTCTGAAAATTCTTTCGAAGGTATCCCAATCAGCGATAGAGTTAGTAGGAAACCCAAAGTACCATGACACTGCAGCTCCTTTAAGGGTATGCAGAAATAGCCTACATACCACATCTTCATATTCCCCAGCCCTTAATCCTTCAATTTCCAAGTAAAAACTTTGTAGGTGATCATCTACTAGTATTTTCTCATTGGGGTCAAACTTGGACAACATCTTGTCAAAGGCTTGAGGTAGGTCGTGTAATGGAGGTGTAAGGTTCAATGGTGATCTGGATCTCCATGCAGGTGGGGGATTTGTTGGGTTAGGTGGTTGGTTTGCGTTTACGCCAGCCATGAGTCTGGGTGGAGAATGGGGAGGTGAACCAACTGGAGTATGAGCAGGAGAACTGTGAGGGCTTTCTAGGCCTTCTTGATTCAAAGGTAGTACAACTTCCTGTAAGGCTATCTCTACAAGTTCTTCCTAGTCTCCAACCAACACTGAGTCTTCTGGTACAAGATTATCTTTATTTTTATACTCTCTTCTGGGCAATTCAGGGATGATTGGAAATCCTCCAATATTCTTTACATATTCCCTGGTGTGTCTTCTCAGATCATTAACAATTTCGTTGCCAACAAAATATAGATGTTCTCTTTCTTCCGGAATTGGATTATGAAACCCACTGCTTTCAGAACTGTTACTGGTGGAATATTCTCGGAAAAACGGGTTTCCTCGGCCAACCATACACTGGAGGCCCTCCTTCTAGCACCAAAACTATTGAGGCCCCGAAATTTTTAGGCAGCAACAGTAAGGGATTCTCCTCAGTCAACGTTCCCAACTAGCCCGTTGACTGTTTGGTATAGGGAATCCATCCCGTTTGCGGTCCGGCTACCGTAGGTCAAGAAACAAAACAAATGGTTTTACCGGTTGCGGCCCGGTCCACCGTGTTTTTGTATTTTTTACTTAAGTATGATATGCATAATGCCTAATTAACCATGAAGGGTGATAAGATGCAAGGAGCAGTCACAATGTGATGCGCAGTTTCTTACCTCTCGTCTTAGACTCACTAGCATCTAAATCATATACAACAAGAAAATAAATTGACTACCTAAACTATCCCTAGGGAGCAGGATTATCATTCGTTAGTGAGTAATACAATTTCTGCATGCATTATGAAAAGCTACAGATGGTTGACACTTCTTTCAAGACACATGAACAATTACTGATATTTGGGCAACCAGACAGCCAATTGCTTATGAACAGCTTCTATTACTCACATTGGAAAAACATCATGAAATATACTGAAGAACATTCACCAAGAACATAGGTTCAAGAAATTAGAACAATCTCACAGTTAATGAGACACAACTGAAAACGAAATAGTTCCCCTTCAACATTGCTCATTTAATTACATTTGATGCATTCCATATCGCACTTTCTCCAACAGGAAAAATTGCAGTCTCTGATTGTAAAACGAAATAGTTCCTCTTACAAGCAAATCGTTTACAAGTTGTTTCCAGGAAAAATCCCCTCTAAATTCTAACTTTCTAGTATTTAAACTACCGTAACCGATCGTTTGGGCTACCCCTCAAAACGGATGACCTTTCAGCTCCCCAACACTTCATATTTCTTTATCTTTTCTACGCATTCCCATGAGTGGCTAAGTAACTTCCTGACCTTTTAGAACTGCTTTTTTGTCACCATTCATTTTGTTTCTTCTTTGGTTTGTCCCTATTTAGGCCTGTCTTCCTTCGCGCTGTAGCAGTTTGACCGATTTCTGTAACCCACCTGCATTCAAATGACTAGCATCATTCATTGGAAATGCATTCAAATGATGTCAACAAAAATGGCTAAGCATTGAGAAGGTCATGCACTGCGTTACTACCACAAGGTAAGCACCGGCACCACTACCTTCACAAGAAGCGGGGACTCATCAGATACTCAAAATAATAGTATCATAAGCTAAAAATCCCACTACAGCCATAACTGCAGAAAGGAACGAGGCAACGGACAAGTGACCGAAGGGCGATAAAAACTCCTCAGTCGGAAGCTGGCAAGGTTTGGACATCGGAAGCCAAATGGATTTCCTAGCCGCAACAGCGGAAGAGGAAAAACTATGGGCAAGCAGCGGTGGGAGGAAACTCAATCAAACATCGGATGGAATTCTACTTCGGAGTCCAAATCACTTTGGGAGCCGCAACGGTGGAAGCGAAAAGGTCAAAGACAAGCGATGCGGGAAAAACAAACTTAATCGGGGATTGGAAGACTTTGACATCGGAAGGGAAAAGGATTCCCCGGCCACAACGGCAGAAGAAAACAGTCTTCAGACTCGTGATCGAAAGGTTAACACACATCGGCAGTCAGGGATCTTTAAGCTTCGGATGATCAATCAGATTGGGGACCGTAATGGCGGAAAAGAAACCAAACATCAGCCGCCAAATTAACATAAGATGACACCCGTCTAACAGAAAACTTTAAGTACTCCGAAACTATAAAACCAGCAATGGTCGAAACCCGTTTGCTTCCGAAACAATGGACCTTCAAAGACAAAGAAAATTTACCCCTGGCTAGGCATACCAAACTCGCACCCGCGACCAACCATAAAAATGATACATAGGCAATCTTTAAAGCAGGCTGGAACCCAATCTTCAAAATCATTCAACATAAAACACAACCAACGATTCAAGCATCCAGCGATGAAAATGACTTTAAATTATGAGGAGGGGCCCAAAATTTAGAAATTTGGGGAGAAAAGTTGCAGCTGCAACAAGCCCATAAAACTCATGCATCTCTAATGAAAGGGTTGTGTGCTTTAAAGAAAGAAAGAAAAGAAAAAGTGCATAGTTTCACCCAAAGGTTTGCTGCTTATCTTAAGATTTTTTCTGCAACTGATAAACCGTCTGATAAGGTTTTGATTGAATACTATACTTCAACTTTAGAGCTTGAATTGGCCATGTTCTCCAAGATGCAAGTCAAGGCTACGTTGTCAGAAACTTATGAAGAAGCCAAGAGAGTAGAAGCTGAAAAAGAGAGCATAGAAGATTATCTTGAGCAGTCAGGAAAAAAAACTTTTTGTAAGGATGAGAAATCACATGATTTAGAAAGGATGGTGAGGATGATGTAGAAACTATCTAATAGAGTGATAGATTTGGAAAAAGAAAAGGATTCTCATAAATCATACAAGCCTTACTATGAAAGGAGAGAGGACAACAATCAATATAAACCTCCTCCACAAGTCCTGCATCAATGAATTTAACTTAGGTGGGTATGGCTAATTTTTGCACCTTTCATCAGCAACATGTGCCCTTAATGGATAAATTTGATGACATTAGTAATGAATCAGCTATTAGACTCTAAACTAACAGAAGCTAATGATGAGGAAGAAAAGGGTAATAAATCCACAGAAAAACAAGAGGACGATACTTTGTTTTTATGGGACTGTGTCTCACTTTTTGATATAGAAGAGGAAGGTTCACTGAAACATGAAGAAACATTAGAAACAAATGTGATAATGAGAAGTCAAGGTTTGTTAAATAAATACAATTCCATACTCCCGAAAATTAAGAGACTTCAGGAGAATGTAAAGAAAATTCAGAAGAACAACATAGATGATAAATTACCTGAATTTACCATTACTGGTCAAGATACGAAACAAGTCAACATGCATGTTAGGCCTATTGAAGACAAAGCTAATAATTTCAAGGAAAATATCAAAGCACCTGAGATGGGGTACAAATTGTTAAAAGCACTTGAAGTACCAGAGGAGGAGCTTCCCATTAACAACCAACCTATAGAAGAGATTGTTGAAGCAAGTGTGGGAGGTAAGACTAGGTTTAAAACCCTGCCATTCCTCCTGACCTTTGAGATTTTAAACCATAAGGTAAATAATTGTTTAGTAGACTCAGGTTCGTTGGTCAATGTTGTGCCACTTTCAGTTTGCAAAAATATCAATGGACAACCTAAACCAACTTCCTGGCAGGTTACTTAGTTAGACAAGACCAATGTGAAAGTAGTCGGGGAAATGGAAGATGTGCTTATTCACTTATCTGCCAATGAAAAGAAATGTCAGTACATTGATATTGTGGTAGAAGACATACCTAATTTTTATGGACTTGTTTTGAATCAAGACGGGTCAGCAAGGCTAAATGGGTATTTCGCATTAGGTTGGTCACATCTGTGGTTGCCTCATAAGGGAAGTCCAAACCAGATAAAGATATTAAGAGAGCCCCACATGAAGCACAATGTTACTCAATTGGAAAAAAAGAATGAACCAGTGAATTTTGTGTTGGGAAATCATCTAATTGAGCTAGAACTAGGAGACTACCAAGTAGAAGAAGCTAGCAGTACATCAGGCACCCATCCCAATCTCCTTCGATTTTCACGGGCTGATGAGATTGATTGTAAAATAGTAGATGTAGATTTTGATTCAAGTATAGTGGAATTAGATAATGGTTAGGTCTTTTTCATTTTTGTAGTCAAGCCTAGTTCCTTAACTTACAAGTTGCCAAATTTATAGGGGTGGGCAGAGGACTGGTCAGTTAGTGGTTTAGTTCTCAAACTTTATTTTTCTTGATTTTTGTTTCTAGATTATCTTGTACATAAATAAATTGATTTGGTTTGTTTATTTTGATTTACTTTATTTATGTTTGTTCTAGTTTATATTTTTACGGATTTCAATAAAAGAGGCAAACTTTTGGTTGCATGGAGAGCATTATAAGTATGGATTAACTAAAATCCTTGAGTGTAAGACTGTGTACTATTGTTTTATCTGAAAGAATTTCTTCTAGTTAGCAGTTTTCCTAAATGGCTATGAACACATTGAAGTCCTACTTAATCCTTGTAAAATAACTTAGGATCTAAAGTTCAGGAATACTATTTCGAGGCTCCATCCATCTCACATTTAAAAATGTCCTAGGGAGTGACAGTAAAAGACCCATGGAAAGGAAGCAAGGTAAACAGTATATTATATATAAATGATCCCATGCCAAGAATTGAAAGCCAAAAGGAAAATAAGAGTCAAGAATCTCCTGAGAAAGCAATATGTATCAAAACAAAGTACTAAATCATATGAGTACAAAATTGCAAAATTTCTTCTCCGTCCGTGAGCTGAAAATTAAATACATCTCTCACACAAAAGGACACTATGGATAGAGGAGCCTGAATAAAAAATTCAAAAACAAAGGCATGAAGGAGGACTCAAAAGAAAGGACAAAAATCCAAAAGCACAAAAAGTGAAAAATGGCATGGGAATGAGGAACAAATGAATATTTTTGTTTACCATATGTTGCAATCTTGTGGTGTCCAAGTCGGAATCTATCCGAAGACAGAGGTAAAAAATGAAACTCATATTCCTGGCCTCAAAAGAGTTATCTTGACTTTGAAATATTGGTTTCCATTTTCCTAAATTGGACTATCAGCAATGATTAAAAGTAAATACATTTGCCATTTGGGAAATCCATACATCTAGAAGAATTCAACGTGTTGGTTTTATTGTCAAATAGTCTGTTACTTAAGGAAGAAATTGTCCAGAGATCTAGGTTCACCAGATAGTCACCAATTGTTGCAGCTGCAACTTTTTCCCAAATTTAAAAAAAAAAATGGACCCTCCTTTTTTATGTTATATTGCCTAGGATTGTTTTGATTGCTGAACTTTGTTTTTTCCTCTGTGACAAATTTGGGTCACTTGAAGTTGAATTGAGGTCAGTTGTTTTCATGATTTTTGGGAAACTACCTTTTGTTTGCCAATGTTTTGACTGGTGATTTGAAAAATAACATCCTTTTAATCTAAATGTTTTCCTTTATCGCTATCAGAGGTCAGTTGAAGTTTGAGTCGAAACTCTAATTCTCTATGCCACCGCTGTTTCAGAGGCTAAACGAAATTTTTTAATGCTGCCTAGCCGAAAGTATTTGAGCACTTAACGCTATGTTTTATGTTTTCTTATCGCTGCCGAAATTCTATTGATGTGTGAATCGGGGCATTAGTTCTCTACGTAGCTGCTGTTGCGGAGGGTAAATGGAGAACGTGCCAATGGATAACTCTGATTTTCATCGATGCCTTAGTTTTATTAACCAACTTTTTACTTTGCGGTGCTTTATTTTCGCTATCAAAATGTTTTGGCTAAGTATCAGAGTTCTAGTCTCGAGCGACGCCATCGTTTCAGAGGCTTTGTTGTTTATCTCATCGATACTGCGGAGATGCTTAGTGTTAAACTCATCGATCCGTAGTTATTAAAGTTTTCAATCGTCAACATTTTCTGTTGACTGTGGAAGTCGTAGGTTGATTGTTTCCTATCGTTGCAGCTGTGTAGTACGCTATCTTTCCGATGTTTAGTTGGCTTATTTGTTGATGCTTTTCTAGCTAGTTCCTCATTGCCGACTGCCGATGTTTTATGTTGACTGTGGAACTTTTAGTCTATCTGTCTCCCACCATGGTGGCCGCATAATGAACTTTTCTGCCGATGCATTATGGGTAGTGGTTCCAATCTTCGATGCCTGTACGGCAGTTTTTTGTGTTTTATTTCGCCGATGTTTTATTTTGCCGCAGAAGCCGTAGTATTTACAGTTTTCGCCGTTGCGGTGACTTAGTGAACTGATCATCCAATGCTATAATGCTTCTTCCCACCGGTGAGGATTTTTTCATCCCGATGCTTAGTTTTTCCCTTCGGTAAGGATTTCTCGCCGTTTTTGTGATATTTTACCATATTTCTTGGGCAACGTAGGTTTTCTATTTTTGATCAAGTTAGGGTTTCTCCATGAAAACGCAGTACCGAGATTCACATTTGATGCCTAGTTTTATTGATAGTATGGTTTATGTTTTATTGAAAGTTAGATGATCTTGAATGCAGTCCGGATTGATGATGAGTTTTCTGTTTTAATTGCAGATAGACCTAGAGGATTTTTCAAACCCAATTTGATGATTGCTGCTTCAAAGAAGACATATACAAAAGACAAAGCAGAATTGATAACAGCAAAGGCCTAGGATTGGAAAAGGTTCATCAGTTATCGAGCTGGTCCCTTTTTATGAAGTACTCATAAGTCTCAATATGAAATGTAATGTATTGTATGAATCATGAGCACTCACAAAAGGACAAAGATTGTGAGATTAAATGGTTTGGGGAGCCCAAAGGTCACCTAGTGGGGGGGAACCCAAAGGTTTTGCTCTTTTGTATAAATATAGGAGAGTTAGAGGGAATAAAGGACTTTTTCCCATATATATTTGTGAGAGTATGATGTAAGAAGAACTATTTCCTTTTGCGTAAATAAATTACAAGTTTCCTATTGGAGAAAGCTTTGTGGAAGGTTTCAAATGTTGTGCTATGGATTTGTTGAATGTGAACTATTCCGTTTTCAGCTGTTATCCATTAACTGTGAGATTGTTCTAACTCTTCGAACCTATGTTCTTGTTGTGAATACGCTCTAGTTTATTCTATGAAATTTCCACTATGAGTAATGAATGTTGTTCATAAACAATTAGCTATCTGGTTGTTCATATATCTATAAATGTTCATGTGTTTTGAAATAAGTAACAGCTATCTGTGATTTTTCTTAATGCATGCACAAAATACATTACTCATTGATGAATAATAATCTTTCTCCCTAGGGATAGTTTAGATAGTTAGTTTTAGTTTTTTCTTGCTGTGTGTGGTTTAGATGCAAGAGAGTTAAGATGAGAGGTAATAACCTGCGCATCACATTGTGACCTCTCCTCGTATTCTCTATCAATCTGCATTTTTAGATAGGCACTTGCATATTGTACTTAAATACAAAAAACTAAAAACATACGTGGTGGACCGGGCCGTAACGGGTAAAACCCTTTATTTTTGTTACTTGACCTACGTTAGCTTAACCATAAACCAGACGGAAGCTGAAGTTCGACTCTGTATCCACCTAGATCACCTCCTTCAGTCAAGGATTTGTCAGATCTAGTCAATCTGGTGCCGATGAGATTGATTTCAATCAAATTGGTTGAGAATCCATTTATCTAGTATTTTGGATTTGTTCCATTATTCATCAATTTATTAATTAAAATAATCAATAATTGATTTTTGGGAGCTTTCTGACCTGAGTGATGGAAAATCACGCAAAACTAGGAAATAGTGGGTCTATAGGTTTACTAGGTACTCTCAGCTTGAAAATGAGCACCTACATGACTGAATCTGACTTCCGAGCCCACTTTTATTACAAAACCAATTTTTCCAATTAGACTATTACAAAATAGCCTAAGTTTTTGTGGAAAAATTAAAATTTTAAAAACTTAAAAAATTGAAAAATTGAAAAAAAATAAAAACCTAGGGGGACTTAGACATGTTCATATGACTCAACCATGATGCCTAGCATGTTTATACATTGACACATAGACTCTAATAACCTCAATGGGCCTAAATTCCAAACCGACGGCCCAAACTTTGGATTTATTGAGTGAAAAACTCAGAAATTATTAGTCGTTTATTCAACAACTAATAATAACCAAGGGAAAAAACACCCTAGGATGATCAGATTGACAAATGAGGTCTACAAGACCGAGTCTTTTACAGACATTATCATGCTAGAGCATTTATTACAACTCCCCCCAAAGAGGCATGAACATGTGATATAGTACAACAAAGTTTCTGAGAAGCAAGACTGGTGCACTTGTGAGAATATTCTTCAACTGCTAGAATCTTTCTTCACACCTTGGTGTCCATTCAAACGTTATCCCCTTCTTTTGCAAAGAAGTGATTGAATGTGCAACCTTGGAGAATACTTCAATGAATCTCCTATAGTATCCATTGAGTCCCATAAAAGATCTCACGTCTCTCACGTTTCTTGGGTTGGAAAATTCATAATGGCTTCAATCTTTTCAAGGTATACAGATATTCCTTCATCTGAGATAATGTGACCCAAATAATGAATTTTATCTTTATAGATATCACATTTTATCAACTTTGCATACAACTTATGATCCCTTAGCAATTTCAAAGTCAATCTCAAATTTTCTTCATGCTCTTTATCATTATTAGAATAAATAAGAATGTCATTAAGGAAAAAAAGATCAAACTTGTCCAATTACCTACTGAAGACAATATTCATGAGACACATAAATGTAGACGGTGCATTTGAGAGAGAAAATGGTACCACTACAAACTCATAATGTCCTTACCTTGTTCTGAAGGTTGTCTTATGAATATCTTCCTCCTTGATTATTACCTAATGGTAACCAAACCTCAAGTCAATCTTGGAAAATACCTTTTCTCCTCTCAAAGAGGTCATCAATCCTGGGAAAAGGGTATTTATTATTCAAAGTGACTTTGATGAGTTCTTTGTAATCAATACACAACCTAAGTGTAACATATTTCTTCTTCACAAACAGACTGGTGCACTTGTGAGAATATTCTTCAACTGCTGGAATCTTTCTTCACACCTTGGTGTCCATTCAAACTTTATCCCCTTCTTTTGCAAAGAAGTGATTGAATGTACAACCTTGGAGAGTACTTCAATGAATCTCCTATAGTATCCATTGAGTCCCATAAAATATCTCACGTCTCTCATGTTTCTTGGGTTGGGAAATTCATAATGGCTTCAATCTTTTCAAGGTATACAGATATTCCTTCATCTGAGATAATGTGACCCAAATAATGAATTTTATCTTTATAGAAGTCACATTTTCTCAACTTTTCCTACAACTTATGATCCCTTAGCAATTTCAAAGTCAATCTCAAATTTTCTTCATGCTCTTTATCATTATTAGAATAAATAAGAATGTCATTAAGGAAAAAAAGATCAAACTTGTCCAAATACCTACTGAAGACAATATTCATGAGACACATAAATGTAGACGGTGCATTTGAGAGAGAAAATGGTACCACTACAAACTCATAATGTACGTACCTTGTTCTGAAGGTTGTATTATGAATATCTTCCTCCTTGATTATTACCTAATGGTAACCAAACCTCAAGTCAATCTTGGAAAATACCTTTTCTCCTCTCACTTGATCAAAGATTTCATCAATCCTGGGAAAAGGGTATTTATTATTCAAAGTGACTTTGATCAGTTCTTTTTAATTAATACACAACCTGAGTGTAACATCTTTCTTCTTCACAAACAGAACCGGTGCTCCCCAAGGAGACACACTCGGCTTGATATACTTCTTTTCCAACAACTCTTGTAGTTGCATCTTCAGCTCTAGTAATTCTGGTGTACTCATCCTGTAGGGTGTCTTGGACACTGGTGCTGCTCTTTGAACAAGGTCAATAGTGAAATCAATGTCTCCCTTTGGAGGAAGTCCTAGAATCTCATCAGGAAAGACATCCCTGAATTCCTATAATACATGGAAATCCTCCAACCTAGGAGTTTCTTTCTATGTTGCCTCCAAAACATGGGTTGCATACAACTTTCAACCTTTCCTACATAACTTCTTCAGATGCATTTCTGAACTCTGCCTAACAATAATCACCTTTAGAATACCTCTTACCACCTTTGGGTTTCCTTCTTCATCCATTCACTCAAAATTATTGTTGTAACAATCAAGATTAACTCTGTGTGCTTCCAACCAATCCAATCCAATGAAAATATCATAGGAACCAAGTGGAAGGACATTCATATCTACACAAGTGACCAATCCATCCATAACCAATGGACATTTTTCTACCACTCAACTAACCTTTTATTTTCCATGGTAAACTGTCCCAATATCATATCATGGAACTCCTTGATCTTATCAGCATAGTACCTATCAAAGAGGTACTTCTGCCTAAAATACTTTTGGAACTTCTTCCACACAATATTCCTTTCACTGTTCTTCCTCACTTGCCTGAAGTGCTCCCACCATATGGATGCTCTTTCTCTCAAATTGAATATGGCTACCCTAGACTTCATATTTCCAGAGTAGTGTTGGACTTGGAAATATTTTCTCATCCCATGAATCCAAGCTTCATCTTCTTGACCATTCTTTATCTCACCATTAAAGGTAGGAGGACTTACCTTCTTAACTTCCTCATGTGCATGGTTCTGGTAATGTCTCTTTTTCTTATTCATGTGAGAAGAAGAACTTGAATCCTCAGTGGATCCTTCAAAGTCAGATGACCCACTAGGATACCTCTTTCTTCTTCTAGAACCGCTCCTACTTCCTTTAGTATTTGTTGTCTAATGCTCAGAGTTTATCCTTCTTTGAATGTCTGTCAAAATCTATAGCATGGATGCATTCAGCTGATTCTTCTCTTCCTAAGCTTTAATCATTCTCTCATTGTCTTATTTGTATCTTTGAATCTCCACCCTTAGGATTCTCATGGTGCCTGCAAAATATCTGGGAGTATCTTGAAATCTCCTTCCATTGGACTCTGTATCAGCATTTCCAACTCGGACATTTTCTCCTATAGCATGTTCCTTGTGCTCATAGGGATTATCTGCATCATTCATATCGTATTTTCTCATGCCTAAGCGAAAAACCCATTTTTTCAATATGCACTATGACTATGCAAAATGTGTTGATGACATCATTTGTTAGCTGCATAACAATTTTAAAATTAAAAACTTTTTACTTACTATCACCTAGCCCATCTAGTCCCAATGATGTAACCAAAATCTCTCTTAACTGTTCAACTTGGACCTTTAGGCCCAATGCTGCAACCAATAGCTCTAATACGAATTTGTAGTGTACTACAATGTTGGTATCAGAGGGTGTTCTTATCTCTATCAACTACACATTCTAGCCCATTTAGGCCCAGGGATGCAACCCGCAGCTCTGATACCAATCTATAACGTCCCCATACCCCATAATGTGGATAAATTAAACAAATTTACTTCAAGAACCCTTGTTCTCCTTTGAAACACAAGGCATGGATGTTAACACACCCTTCAACATTCATTCTCGGGCTTAGAAACCACTGCAACAGTCGTTCCGCACTTGACATATCCCTTCTACAATCAAAAACACTTTTTTCCGTACTAAACATGTCCTTTTTGCACTCCGCATTCTGCACTTCCACTTTCCACCCTTCCAACCTTGGAAATCGAAAATCAGAAATATAATGTACAACAGACATTGAACCACTCTTTCGCCTATCGCCCTTCTTACCTCGAAAATTGGGAATTGGAAACTCAATGTGTGATGGAAATATTGAACCACTCTTCCTCCTTTTTCCTTCTGTACTTCGACTTTCCACCCTTCTGACCTCGTAAATCAGGAATTAGAAACTTAATGCGCGACGAAAACATTGAAACACTCTGCCACCTTCTGCCTTTTGTACTTCCTATTTTCTCCCTTTTGACCTTGAAAATTGGGAATCAAAAACTCAATGTGCGATGAAAACGTTTGAACCACTCTTCCTCATTTCATCTTCTGCACTTCCTCTTTCTTCCCTTTCAACCTTGGAAATTAGGATTCAAAAACTCAATGTTTGACGAAAATATTTATAAACTCTTCCACCTTCCGCTTTCCACCTTCTGACCTCAGAACTCGGAAGTCGGAAACATAGAGTTCGATGGAAATACCTAATGACTCTTCCACCTTCTTCCTTCCACACTTCCTCTTTCCTCCTTCTCAATCTCGAAACTCAGAAGTTGGAAACATAACAAATGATGGAATCCTTTATCTGCTTTCCTCCTTCCAACTTCCACTTTCTTCCCTTTCCCTACGGAACTCGAAAATCAAGAAAACAACTTTCAAACTTAACCTCTCCTGCACTTTCAGCTTCCACTTTCTGACCTCAAACTTCGAATCTCAGAAAGTTAACTTTTTTCCCTAGAACTTTTCTGCGCTTCTGAATTCCACTTTCTGACCTCGGACTTCAGAAATCAAAAAACACACTTTCTTCCTTGTTCAACTTTCTCTTTTTTGGTTTCCTCCTTCCACCTTCTGTAGGCGGATTCCAAGGGGTGGAAACATTAATTCAACTACCTCCTGACTCTGTAATAGGATTCTAGCCTCCATGAAGTTAGGAAAATGCATAGAAAAAACACAAGTCATGTACAGAATTGAAATGCAGGAAAACATAACATAAGTAAACTTCTACTTAACCATCAATAAGAATTCAACATGATAATAACTGATAATCAAATACATGGCATAAACAAGCATAACATAGATGTGTATCCTGATGATTAAGTTTTCTTGCAACTAGCTATGTTGCTGCAATGTTCCACCCAACCATAGGCTAGTGTGTTCTTTAATCTCTCAACACACTTCCACCCCCAAGTTGGGCATGATTTCCAAAAGGAACTAGGGAACAACAGGCTCACACAAATCTAGTACAAGTCAAAACATAGTCAAAGCAACCTACATTTGGGTTTCTCATACTATCTAGACAAGGATTACACATAAGGAAAAATACACAACAAGACACAACCAAACCAACCTACAGCTGGGTTTCCTGGGCTGCTAAGGAAATGGAAAAGTAGAATTTCTATCTAGTGAGCTCAACCAAAGATCTATGGACACCTACACCATACCTATCCATCTTGTAACTTCACAATACCTAGATACCCAAAACAAGGAAGTATTCCCTTCACTGCTACACAGTTCCCTCAGTCCATACCTTTCCTTCCAGTTCTCTCCAGGGTGTGCATTAAGGTATTTTCCAACCCCTCTTGATATGTCTGTGAGGTTCCTCTCTTCACTAGGGTTATCATCCAATTCTAGGACTCTTCCACTACTAATCCTTTCAAACCCAAATAGGGATGCACATTGCAACAATCCACAAGGAAAACACGACCACACAAGCTCCACTATGCAACACATAGAAAATAGGGTCTCATACAACAATGTCACTCAGGAAAACACTGCAGAACCACACTTTCGTGAGTCGGGATTGTAGAACCACCAACAACGAGCATGGAAAAACTGATCAGAATGATCAAATGGTCTAGAAAGACAAATGGTAGAATGGTCGAGAATAATGAAAAACCACAACGATCAGGAACAAAAAAACATTTCCCTCCCAACTAAGAAAATATGTAATGTAACACATCATGTTATTCTTTGCTTGAGAAGCAAGATCATGGCTTCCCAGACTACAGACTTGTAGGCTTGCTCAGACAAGTAATCAAACTGCCATGCCTTACTTTGCCAAAGACATTAACTGCCTCAACCAACTTCTGGAAGAAATTAATGATTAAGGAAATAGGATAAAAAGGTAGATGAGGGTTCATGGGTTTCCCCATTGACATATTTCCTCACCCTAAGTATTAGGATTTTGACCAACTCCACACCATATCCCTTATGGAACCATTCCCCCATATCTTTCATGTTGGAGTCCCATAGATAGCTATCATATTTTATTAATTGTATAGTTACATGATTAATCAAAATGTACCATCCCTTACTTAGAACCATAACCATAGGTATCAACCTTGATCACCTATACAGAAAACTTCAATCAATGGTAGGGACTTAGCCTTGAGATCCTTGCCATGATTCATCACAATATATACATCAGGTACAATTTTACTACCATGGGGTAAAAACCAGAGCACAAATTCCCCTCCCCTTGGGGTCAAAACCGGGGTGTTACAATAGTGGCTAGAAAACATGGTGTTGTAGCATCCTTATCTATTGGAGTAGACATAAACTAAGGTGTTGTACCATCCTTCAGTTGTAGCTGAAAAACTTGGAGATTGGTGTCTCCAACGAGTTGTAGCTTGAAAAAACAATTGTAAATATAATTTTGTAGTTATAGAAAGTGTTTGCGGTTTTCCCAATTGAGCTTCCATGATAAATGGTGTGTTATTTGTATCTTGTTGATTTTTTGTTTTAATGAATAAGTTAAAAGTGGTTTGAAATTGTTAAACATTATCAATACTTATTCAACCCCCCTCCCCCCATCTCAGTATTGTCCAATATTCCAATAGCTATCTTCCAGATG
The DNA here is from genome assembly GCA_001517045.1 of Pseudotsuga menziesii. Taxonomy (NCBI): domain Eukaryota; kingdom Viridiplantae; phylum Streptophyta; class Pinopsida; order Pinales; family Pinaceae; genus Pseudotsuga; species Pseudotsuga menziesii. Next base: position 97,418 of record LPNX010462211.1, read on the forward strand.
TGAGATCCTTGCTTTTCCTCATTGAACTGAATGAGATCGATCTTTTTCTTGTATCCCACATAATTTATATTTTACAACTTTTCCCATGGCTCCTCAGAATGAGTGACCCAGTGCCACTAGATTTTATCTCCTAGCACTTCACTATTATTTTTCGGGCCACGAAGGCTAATCCCCCCTCAATATTTTGGTTGACAGATATTTTCCTATGTCACTAGAGCCTGCCTATGAGTGTCTTGGTTACAACCCCACAAGAATTGGTGTTAAATTGTCCTTATCTCTTTAAGAACTTCCTTTGGGGATACCATAACTGAGAAAAAAATATTGGGCATTGTTTGTAGCACTTCTTTAGCCCAAATAATTCAAATTTCTAATTTGAGTGGTCAAAATGCCCAATTGATCAGTTTCTTTTGCATAAAATCCAATAGATCAGCCCACAAAAATTTCCTAATTACTCCCTTTCCTAGCGTAGAACCAAGATATTTGGACAAAAGCGAGCTCCCTTAAAACCCCAAAATTCAAATGATGTTCCTCTGAGTAATTCTCATAGTATTAACGAGAAAACTTGAGATTTTTCATTATTGATTTCCAAGCCTAATTCCTTAGAAAATAAGGTCGGGATTTTCTTGAAAGCTTTGGCTTCTTGAACATATCGGTGACCCATCAACATCATGTCATCCTTAATGAGTATGTATGTCATCCCCAGTATGAATATTTATCCCCTTGATTTTCTTAGTCTCCACCATAGAGTTAATAACCATACGCAAGCCTTTAGCCATCAGGATGAACAAAAAACGAGATAAAGGATCTCCTTGTATGATACCATGAGATGGGATAAAATCTCTAGCGGGAGATTCATTAAGAAATATTTAGAACAAATCAGTGGAAGCTATATTTATTATCCATTCTATCTAATTGTGGTGGAAACCATATTATTTCAACATCTCCTTCATTAACCACCAGCCTATCTTATCATAAGCTTTAGACATATCCAGTTTGAGCAAAATTCCAGGATTTTTAATGAATTTTATAGAATGAAAAACTTCATGAACAAGGATAACCCCATCCAAAATATGGAGACCCTCCACAAAGCCTGGATATTCTAGATCCACTAGATTAGGAGGGATATGTTTTAATCTATTCACAATGACCTTGGTTATAATATTGTAGATAGTATTACATAACTCTATGTGCTTGAATTTACCTAACTAATCAACTCCTTCAGTTTTAGGAATGAGGGAAATAAATATCAAAGTGAAGACCCATGACATTCTTGTCGTGTCGCAAGTATTCCACAATCTACAAGACATCCATCTTTATCAGATCCCAAAAATGATGAAATAGATTAGTTGTAAAACCATCAATTCTAGAAGCTTCCCACTCTGCCATCTGATGGACATATTTCACCACCTTCTGCAGCTCCACCAGTTTCATCAAGATGTCATTCTTACCTTGGCTGATAAGATTAGTGTTATCAGCCAAAATGCCACTTCTCCATCCGAGTGCTGACATTCATCATGTCAGTACACAAAAGGAAAATTAGGATTGAAGTGGCAAAAACAGTATAGATGTTCATCACCTTTGATGCATTATCTTCAGACTAGCCTTATATTTTTTTTTTTGAATTTTGGGTTTCACACGCAACTATGTGCATTGCAACTCATGTGTCATATGCGACTATGTGCATTGAAACCTGTGTGAACCTTGTGTACGTGAGTTTCCTTTGAGAAACCCGCGTGTCATACGCGCCTTGCCTATATCAATACTTGTGTATACCTTAATTCGAACTTAAAAAATATAAATCATGATTAGATGAGATTAGTTGGGCCTTAATACATAACTATCCCAACTGTCTCAACCATCCTAACCTTCAAAACCTCTCTATTTCGCAAAGTATAAATAGAGGCCTTGGGATGGGTCTAATCAATGAATTTTGGAAGAGAAAAGTTATGCTGGTGCTATACCTTCAGAGTCTTCGAGAAGAAGAACTCAGATTCCTTTGGTACAGAAAATTCCTTGTGTCAGAAGCTAGGTTGTATTCTTACCTATTCATTGTTTGTTAATACAGACAATTCTTCTTCCAATCTTGTATTTTGTTTATCTCATGTATATTGGTTTAATGAATATGTTCAATTATATTATTAATATGCTTTTCATCTAACCTTTGATGTATATATGTATGAGATATTGCTTGAAGAATTGGCTCTTTGCAGGTGAAGAGAAGCATCCCTAGAATCTTTGTAGAAGATTGGAATGAGAGAAGACCAATCTTGGATCAACCGTCATAAACTGGTTAAGCCAAGATCTCTTCCTATTCTCATTCCATTTTCTATAAAAGTTGATTGTCTACAAGTCTGATAGTAAGTTAGTAACCCCAGAACCTAGGTTAGAAGGGTGTATTCTCCTCCACAACAGAACTTACGACTCCATTGGGGAGTCCAACATGCTGTGGGTTCATCCTTTAGGTGCTTTACCAGTCTTTGTTTTGATTCTGATTCTGAGTGTGGTTGTTTTTATCTTGCTTTTGATTTACAGTGTAGTGTGCCTAGAATCCTTTACTAGTTATTTTTCTTTGAAAAAATTTAGTTATATATGTGGGTTTTTTTTGTACACAGTCGTGTGTAAGACCTTGTATACACAGTTTGCTCTATAAGACAGTCATGTGTCGTACGCGAGCTTCCTGCATACACAGTTGCGTATATCCTATAGCAGCATAAAAAATGGGTAGGGTTTGCTTGTCCCTGTATTCTTTGGTTTTCTTCTTGCTTGGAAGTCTTCTATTATTGGCATGACTCTGTGAGTCTAAAGTCTTGTGTGTCACACTGTTTGCTTGTTTTCAAGCCTTTGAGCCTTTTTGTTTGAATTTATTTCATCTTGTGATTTGAAGTTGATCCTCCTACTTTATACTCTGTACTGCATTTTGTGGTGTCAGTTTGTCACTTGTTCTTTTGTGAATCTAGTGGACTTTTTTGGTTCAATAGTTTCTCCAAGTCAGGTTTTTTCTGAGTCTTCTTCCTTATTGGTTAAATTAGGTTATTTTGGGTCCTTTATACTTCATTCTACTTATTATATGCTTTGATTATTCAAACTTGCTCAAAATTCGCATTTAGGTGCATTATAGTTTTTGAAGAATTTGAAAAAGTGAAGAAAAAACATTTTATACTTTTGCATTTAGTTGCATTTAGTCATTTTCTTTTCAGTACTTTTCAACTAAAATTTCAAAAATTATAAAAATAAGTCTTAGTTTTCTCGCACTTAGTTTCAATTTCATTAGCTTATATTTGCAAAAAGAAAAAGAAAATTGGTTTAAGTAGTTTCAATTTACTTTGAAATTTGCTTTATACATCATTTTTCGTTTTCTTATCGAGTCTATAACATCACAGTCTTTCACGCCATTTACCTTTTGACCAAAAATAGCCTTTTAAAATGAACGATATAATTTAAAAATTATTAGTAAGTTTTATTTTATAGGCTCATACACCAACTAGCTTAGGCTAGACATGCGGAATAGGGAGTTTCAACTCTCCACAAGTGTTTAAATTCAGACGTAGTTAGCCAATCAATAGGTAAACCCTCTTCTATGTTGATTGTATCTAGGAAGGTCCTCTCAAACAGGAGTTAAGCACAAGGTGGTGTGGAGGCTTGGACTAAGGAGATAACCCTCTGATTCCTTGTCAATAATAGACCAAGGTTTTTGTGCATCTAGGGACTTTTGTCAATACCACACTTTAGGTCCCCGTGTGGTGCTAGTGTTGATAGGGTTTCAAGCTTTGCTACCCTTCCCATGCGTACGAACCAGGATTGTGACTGGCCCCCTAGATTGTCAATATAGTTGTGGTAGCCTTTAGTCTCTTTGACATCTAGGGTTCATACACAGGTACACCGGAAGGATATTTATGGTTGAACTTGGATGGACTTGGAAGGTAACCTCGGTAGAAGGTGTGGGAGGGCAGTGGGTGATTCCTCTGCTTATGCCTTAGAACATATACAGGGACACCAACTAACTATCTCTCAGATTTCTTCTGGAAAGCATATCTTATATCCCTTGTGTATTTTGTGTATTTAGTAAATTTTGTATTGATTGATGTGTGTTTTGTTTCTGTTTAACTGACCTTAGGGTGTGTGAAGAGTCAATTTTCAATCATGGAGGACCAACCTCTCAAAAGGTCAAGAAGGTTTCAAAACGTTCCTTCGATTACTACAGTGGAGCCTCCACCACCCCCTCAAAGGCAAAGATTAGACATAGACGGTTCTTTTGAACGGATAGGAATTAGTGAAGTTCCAGGTGAACCAAAACTTAGGACAATCTAGGTTGATACAACCACAGTAGAGATAGAGGGCTTGCAGGCTGACGAGTTTGCAAGAAAATTTAATTCACCTCTTACTAACCTAAACGATCATGTGATCGTCTAGGTTTGTCCATTAAATTCACCTGTGATTGGTGTTCCTGTAAGCATACTTATGGCTAATGCACTAGAGAGTCCATCTACCCCCATCTCAGCTATTCTGGCTGAAGAAGTTCCTCCTGCCCCAGTTGATACTCCTAGAAAAAATATACTTTCTACTCCCTTAACTCCAGCTAGTCAAATGGTTCAACCACCAACTTCCACAAATGTAGCAGGCACTTCTAGTGGGGTGGTCATTGGGATTCCCAGTTTTCCTTCTACTTCACCCTTTTTTTCATACACTGCTCGGAGTGGTCCTGTTGGATCCTTTTCATTTGTCCAGGGTTTTCTGTGGAATGGGGGGCACATTACCCCATCCACTCCATATGTAGGCACCACACCTGCGTATGTAGGGGTGCAGTTTGGAAATACTAACTCTTATGGTCAAGGTTTCTAAATGCTAGTTTCAGCTCCTTTCACGAGCTCTCCTTTCTCACTTTTTAGCGGAGGGATACCTGCTCCTTCTTTCCAAACTCCAATTTCAACTAGAGCAGCTCAAACCACATACACTACACCACATATGAATAATCCACTAGATTATGGGTGGAATCCTTTTCAAAGTAGTCCGACTACTTCGCAACCGGTAGCTGGGGGAAACTCTACCTTTACATTTGGGAACCAGGGGGAAAGTCCTTCTACTTCCCAAGCTCATACTTTTCAGGCTCCGGTTAGGCCCAAACTTCCTTTCCTGGAAAATTTAAACTTGCCAGATTTGTCCAAGTTAATGAATGACCTAATGAAACATGATGCCACCTGACCACCTGTCCCTACCAAGTTACCCTCGGATATTCTAAAATTCGAAGGCAAAGTTGGTGAATACCCAGGGGCTCATATCACCACTTTTCACTTATGGTTCTCTTCCAACTCGCTAAACGATGGCACCGTTCGATCGAGATTGTTCCAAAGAACTCTGACTAGTGCCGCAACAAAGTGATACATTGAACTGCCCTCTGTTGCATTTGATAGTTTTTGGGACTAAGCTAATGTGTTCCTTAACCATTTCCAAATTCATGTCCGGTATGATGCCAGCACAGAGTTATTGTCCACCTTTCAGCATGGCAAATCCACTCACATTTTGGATGATATCTAAGAGTGGCGAAGGCAGAAGAGGCTCATTAAGGCCACTATCCCTCCCGAGTTTTTATTAGAATGGTTCCTTAAGTCCTTATTTCCATATATATAAGGATGTATCCACTTTGGGAGTAATTAATGAGGAAGAGGCTATCCTTATGGCCCAGCAGTTAGATTTGATATACTCTCAGTCTGGGATTTTATATGAAATCATCCCTGATGCACCGCGGCCAACACATAGTGTCAAGAAACCTAATCCTGGACCCCATGTTGATGGCTTGGTTGGTTCAGTTAAATCTCCCACTGTAGAGTCCTTGGAAAAACAACTCCATGAGTTTTCCATTAAAAAATCTACAGCAAAGGCAACAAAGGCTTCACCCTCATCCCAAAATGCAAAGTTTTTTTATCAATCCTCCCAAAAGAGAAATCACCAGCCCGGTGGGAAAAAGAAAAAGGGGAAGAAAGGTGAGGGAAACAAAAACAAGCCAAAACCCACAAATAATGCTGATGGGGGGTGCAAGAGAAGAAGAAGGTGAGTTTTCCCTCTAAGTTGTGCCAAGAAGATCACCTGACCCATCAATGTCCCCGTATAGATCAAGCTTAGAAGCTGCTAAAAAATCAACAATCGGTTGTCCTAAAGGATCCTTTTCCCCAAGGAAATAATGTAGCTTCAATTTCTAATGTAGAAGGGGGCACTGCTAATGCCCCTGACCAAAATTATATCAACATGGTTCGATCCCAGACATTTCTCCAGACTAGAAACAAGAACTATGAGACAGAGGCTCCTGAGAAGGGTAAGTCTATAGGTGAAACTTCTAACCCTCTCACAATTGAGAAACCTGTCGAAACTATTCCTAAGATACTGAAAGGTGTATTCAAGAAAGCATTGCACAATCCTAATGCTAGGGCTACAACCAATTACTATGTAGTTGAATATTTATCCCAAACCCTTTGTGCAATGTCAGTTTTGGAGGTGTTACAGAGTTGTCCCACCCAGTGAGATGCACTCTTAGCAGCCTTAGGTAGTATGGATTCATCGAGCCATATGGAAAAGTTTAATTTTTATAATGTCAAAATTCTCCTTCCATATCATGTGGCTTTGTCAATAGATGTCATCCATGGTGGAAAAACCATTGGAAGTTCAGTTGTAAATGAATGTGCTTCCACATGTGTCATGTCCTTGTATTGCTGGAAGGCTCTTAGATCTCCAGAGCTAGTTCCATCGAATACCCTACTTACTACTTTCAACGAAAGGTCATTTCATCCACATGGTATCCTACCAGCTTTTGAGGTTAAGTTGGCAGAGAAGGTAGTGTCTGTTGAAGTAGAGGTAATTGATGCACCATTGGATTATAACTTGCTTCTGGGGCAAAGTTGGACTTATGCTAAGTGTGCAATTGCATCAGCTGTTCTTCGGGTGGTAGTGTTTCCGCACGAAGGGAAGTTTCTTACTATAGACCAACTCATTTTCACTTGGAAGGGCCAGATGGAAATTAATGAGTCCACCGTGCCATTGGTTGCTCAGGTGAAACCTACTTTAGAGAGCTTAGGGGCTGGAATGTATTCATCGTTAATAGGAACATTCGATATCCCATCCCCGATTAATTACTTAGGTTCTACTAGTGTAGGGAATTTTATCGCAATGGTTGGTGATAGAACGAATCCTTGGGTTCTTCCTTCCCGTTACGAACCTAAAGTGCCCTTATTGACAGCGGAAGTATCTTATCAAGCCATCGTTAACACCACTATTGATCCTATTTCGATTCCTCCTATAGTCTCAGAGGAGCCAAAATAATCCTATCTACCTGCTTGAGCAGGGAACTCTTTGTATACTAACGATTGCTTAGATATGGTTTTTCCTTCAGACAAAGCCATTTTGGAATCAATGAGTGAGCAAGATAAGATATATGAAGATATTCATCATAGATCCTACCTTCTTCCAGAGTTAAGTAGGATTGAAAATCAAGAGTTCCATGTGAGACTGGAAGGTGATGCTGATATACCAATCAATCCCTTACCAAGGGAAGGAATATTTGCTGAGGGGAATATGGAAAAAATTTCTGTTATTATTTCTAGACGTGCCGACAGAGGTTGTATCTTGTAATCTCTGATTTATATTAATACAAATATCTTTTCCTGTCTAATAATGTGTGTTTGAATGAATATTTTATCCATTGGATTATGTCAAATGCTTATACATTATTTATTATATATGATAGAATAGATCTAACACCATGATATATAGAATGCTTGTATTGTTTACTTGTTGTTGAGGAAGTAATCTATCAATTCAAACTGAAGTTGGATAGCTCAACGGGGATCTACTTCAACCATCTAGAATAAGGTACAAGGTCTAATCCTTTAGTGTTAGACATTTAATTTCTATTGCATATTGGAAATTATTGATTTCTGGAGTCAAACTATTTGTTGTGGTACCCCAAGCCATAGGAATTTCTCTTCGTAATAGAATTGGCGACTCCACTGGGGAGTTCCTAGTAGTTGTCCTTTGGGGGTTGTTTTATCAGCATTCAATGAATTTGAATTGCTCTTTCTCTCTTGTTTCTGTGTCAGGTATGGGGGCATGTATTCCTAGTAGTGTCTGATCGGTGTGAAGTTTGTCTCAGCTTGTCTGTTTGACTTGATTTTATGCACCTTTCTTCCTGTACGCGAGTTTTTAACTTACAGTCACGTATACACACGGGTTTCTCTTCGATTTCCACGTATACACATGGGTTTACTGTGAACAGTAACGTATGCCATTGCTTTTTCCATTTTGTGGAAGTTAAATGGTTGTTGGGTGAAGTTTGATGATTGCTGAGTCTCCTTTGGCACTGCCTAAGTCTGTTTATACCTCTGTTTCTGACCAGAAATTTTTTTTTTAGGCTAATTTTTTTTTTTAAGAAGGTTCTTGTCATGGCATTTTCGATTTTTTGTTTGAGATTAGTGCATTAGAGTTATTTTACCTTAGTGATTTGCTCGAGTGATGTTTGTGTGTGCTCGCAGAGTCTAGGGGTCGTAAAATCATTCTTTTGTTTTTTGCATCTCATTTTATTCCAAAAAATTCAAAAACATTTGCTTATCATCATGCATTGCATTTTGCAGTTTGCATTGTACTTGCACTAGATTTGCTTGGAGTATTAGTTAGGACTTCATATAGGAAAGCTTGCATTCATCATTTGAAGAAAAATTGTGCATTTCACATAGTAGCATACCCTGTTTTCATGGACACAATGCATTTGCATTGATTGTTAGGTGTGCATTTTACTTCATGTTGTGTCATAACACCATTAGTTGCATGACCATATCCCTCTTTTGAGTAATAAATCCAATTAAAATCAACGCTAAATTAAAATGAACTACACTCTTTTCTTTTATACGGTGCACCAACAAGCTTAGGTTTTAGGATCTTGGAATAGTTCATTGTAAGTAAATTCTCCAAGATCACTAAACAACAACATGTATGTGTCTGTCCAGGTGAGTGTGTGAAATCCTTGGTATAACCAGTGTTTCTCAAGAACCTCCTCTCAAAAGGGAGTTAAGCACGAGGCAGTGTGAGTGGTTATTAATTGGGATGACCCCTAGTCATAACTGAGTAGCACCGGAAATATTTACAGGATTGTATTCATATCTAGGGGCTCTTTCGAGAGTTTCGGGCTTTTCTACCCTACCCATATGGTCAATCTCGCCTATGACTGTCTGCCTGAGCATTGATTATATTGAGGTGACCTTAGTGGCCTTACCTATGATATCAAGAGGGTACTTTGCAGGGGTTATTCTGTGGGTGTCCTGGCCAGGTTGGGGTCAGATAGCACAGTCGCTTTACGCGTTGAAGCTGAGGTCCACAATAATTGGTTACGTACCTCCGCTTGTTGTGTATGGGAGTCTCAAGCCTCTCCTAGGTGAGACATACCTACTTCATTTGGGAGCTCACTTATCCAGCCCTTGTTTGCTTGCATTTGGCTTTAAATTTTATTAGTGATTGCTCTGTGCATGATAGTTGGCCTAGGGTTTACGTAAATAGAGAGTATTTTCTATTTTTTGAGTCATTGTGGATTCAGGTGCAGCGCCTCGCCGTTCTTGTCATTTAGCAGGACTTTCACCTTCTACTTCTCCTCCTCCTTTAGAAGAGAGACCTAGATAGTCCAGGAGGACTATTTCGCACATTGATTCACACACCATGGGAGACCATTTAGAAGGTATTCCTGAACCACCTTCTCCCATTCATGTAGACGATGGGGAGTTTACTCCTACTTACGATCCTTCACCCGACTTAGCTGAGTTAGGTCCTGTGATTTCTGAGATAGGAACCATGCACGATAGACCTACTCACTCTAGGTTGATTCCCCATTGACGCGTTACCAGTATGGAATGCCAGAGGACGTCGAGACTCATTTTGAACCCGCAAGCACTAGCTATGGTAGTTATGGTATGTCTGGTTTTCCTACACATGATTTGGCATTTCATGTCAAATATGAATTCGAGCCTAACACTATGCCTGGAGGCACTCTCATTCCTTACCATGCGAAGAGGTTTGGGAACACTAGTCACATTGCACCTTCCATCCCAGTGGTGGAAGTTACATCACATATCCCTCCTAGGTCTAGGGTTAGTGATCCTATTAGGATACCAGATTCGAGATGAGTGACGATAGGGAATAGTACGTACATTATTACTCATATTCCTTTGTCCTTTGTCCCTAGTTCTTCAAATGTTCACCCTCCACCTTATTCACGTAGTCCTTTGAGTCAGCACATGGTTACGAGTCAGGTCTATATTGCGGTTACTAGACCGATTGTGTCTCAGGTTTACATACCGCCCGTTGCTTCGGGAGGTTATTATCATACTTCTAGAGGTCCTGTTACTACTTCTGGGGCATATATCCCTACTTCTGGTATGTATATTCCTACTTCCAAAGCATATCTTCCTACCTATGGAGTGTCTCATGGGGCATCGCATGCGATGACTTATAGACCCTATTACAGGACGTAGTATGGACAGGGTTCTTCACCTTATGGGGGCGGGTATCAACAACCTGCTTACTCTCCTAATTACAGCTTCGTAGCTCCTACTAGTCAAGGTCCACCACACTATGGTGCTTCCATGCCACCCTATATGGGTCATACAGGAGGAGGGCACTATGGCCTAGGCCATGGTGGTAGTCAGACCTTTATGAATCAGGGAGCGGTCCATCAACCTCATCATCCTAGGCTCCCTTTCCTCATGATGCTCAATATTCCTGACTTGTTGAGATTGATGAATGATCCTGTAGCTCATGACCCATCTTGGTCGGTTGTCCCTACCAAGCTTCCTTCGGACATACCTAAGTTTGAGGGAAAACCGGGAGAGGACCCCAGCGAACACGTTACTACATTTCACCTATGGTGCTCTTCGAATTCCTTACATCAGGACTCAATCCGTTTGAGACTATTTCAACGCACCCTTACAGGGTGTACCATGAAATGGTATATAGAGTTACCTAGGGGAGCTTTCGCTTTGTTCGACGAGCTTGCGATGACTTTTCTTAATCACTTCCAGCTACCAGTGCATTATGATGTTGGTACTAAACTCTTGTTGACATTTCAGCAAGATAAAGCCACACATATCTCTGATCATATTCAAGAGTGGCGTAGAAGGAAGAGGTTAATTAAAGCCTTTATATCACCGGAGTTCCTCCTTGAGTGGTTCCTCAAGTCATTATTGCCATATATAGCGAAGGATGTTTCTACATCCGGAGTGCAGAATGAGGAACAAGTGATTTTTAGGGCACAAGAACTGGACTTGATCTATGCTCAGTCTGGTTTGTTATATGAGATTATTCCAAATGCTCCGTGTTCCAGTTTCGACCCCAAAGTCAAACCTGGACCACATGCCGATGGCATTGTGGGTTGTGCAAGTGGAAAACTTGTGGATTCGGTTGCAAAACAAGTTAGTCAATTTTCAATCAACCAATCTACTTTGGGACAATCTATGGCTTCGTCTCAACCCGCCCAAGCGGCGAGTTTACTTTTTGTGCAATCGTCGGACTAGAAGGGTAACCAGCAGCCCAGACGGAATAGAAAAAAGGGTAAAAATAATAGTAAGGGTGGGAATAAGAATGAGAATGCTAATAGTAATGAAAATAACGGCCAGAATGCTGGGGGGGACAAGTAAGATAAACATAAGGTTAAGTTCCCTTGCAAGTTATGTAAGGACGATCACCTCACTTACTTGTGCCCTCGTATTGAGGAAGCTTCGAGATTCTTGGCACGGGGCCCAGCTGTGCTAACTAACCCTTTACTGCACAATCAAAATATGATCTTGAAGTCCCATGACCAGTCTGGTGATGATCAAGATCCACTGGAGAGTAGTGGTCATGGTTGCATTAACATGGTCCGTGCTGCGAAAGTTGTGACCCTTGGGAAAGATTATGGTTCGTCACAACCCAGCCCAGGAAAAGAGCCTGATCCACCAGGGTCCCCTTTGCGTATTGAGAAACCTATGGATAAACCTAAGACTACACCTCACATTCCTAAGGGATTCCTTAAGCATTCAGGGCATAATCCAAATGCCCGAGCCCTCCCAGAACTGTTTAGTTGTTGAGGATTGGGGCCACATTCCTTATGCGATGTCTACATTGGAAGTGCTTCAGAGTTGTCCTTCGCAAAGGAAGGTGTTGCTTTCTACCCTTGGTGTGAACGATGATGATTCTTCCTCCATGATCAAATTTGAAACTGCAGGACTTCAGCCTTGCTTTCCCTACTACGTGTCTCTTTTGATTCATGTAGATTGTCTTAATATGATCGTCAAGCGCACTGTGATTAATGAGGGCGCTGCTGCTTCTATGATGTATTTATCCTATTGGAAGGGTCTAGGTTCCCCTGAGCTGTCTAAATCAGTGACCATGTTAAATGCATTCGATGGGATATATTTTAGGCCGCACGGCATCCTTCCTTCCCTTAAATTTCATTTGGGAGGGAAGACCGTTGCGATAGAGGTCAAGGTGGTTGATGCACCCTTTGACTACAATATCTTGCTAGGTAGGAACTTGATGTACAGTATTCAAGCCATTGCTTCTTTCCTGTTCTACATTGTATGCTTTCCACATAATGAGAAGATCGTAACGATTGATCAAATGACATTCAAGAATTCATCTATTACCGCATCTTTGGGAGCTTCGATCTTGATCTTTGAACACTCTCAGCTGGCAACTGGGAGTGTGGGTGTAGGTATGTACCCATCCCTCAGGGGAAGCTTTAGTTGTCCTACACCGATCCTTATGATAGGATCTAGTTCTTATGAGGCTTCAACATCTATGAGATCGGTGTCTTTTTTCATGAGTCATATGGAAGATCCTTGGATTCTTCCTACACCGAGTACTTCGAGTGAGCCTATCGTGATGGACGTGTCGTTGCTTGCAACTATGATAGCTTATCAAGCTAATCTCAAGTGTGTTACAGAGCTTAGTCCTTCCTCTTCACGGATGGAGGAGGAGGACCCTTATGTGCTGCTGGCATGGGTAGTACAGTATTCTCATGCACACGACTGCCTTGATACAATTTTCCCTTCTAATGAAGCAATTATTGATGCTATGTTGGGAGTTGAGCCACCATGGGACAAACTCCATAATAGATCGTACTTTCTTCCAGAGCTTGACCGCTTGGAGCATGAGGATTTGAAGGCGGTTCTTAGTCAGAGAGTTGGCAGTCCTATGATTCCATTAAGCTCTCCTGGTCTGATGGCTGATGGAAACATGGAAAACATATCTTCAACGATTCCTATCAACATCTCTTGCAATCCTGGAATGATAGAGAATGTCTATATTGGGGCGGAATGTTCCCATGTTGAGATTCTTGAATACATCGATCTATTTAAGGAATTCTATGATATTTTTTCTTGGTCTTACGACGAGGTGCCAGGTATTGACTCTTGTATTGTCGAGCACGAGATTAAGACTTACCCCAATGCTAAGCCTGTTCGACAGTGTTTACGTGCGATGAATCCTAGGAAATCACCCGCGATTAAGGCAGAGATAGAGAAAATGTTGAAATCCGGTTTCATCTATCCCGTTCCCTTGACGAAGTGGGTTTCAAACCCCGTTCCAGTGGATAAGAAGCAGGGAGTGATCCGCATATGTACTGATTTTCATGATTTGAATCGTGCCTATCCTAAGGACAATTTCCCCACACCATTTATTGATCAGATTTTGGATGAGTGTGCGGGTAGCGAGGTGTTTTCCTTCATGGACGGATTTTCTGGATATAATCAGATACAGATTAAACCTGAGGACCAACTTAAGACTGCATTTATTTGTCCTTGGGGAACTTTTGCATATCGAAAAATGCCTTTCGGCCTTAAAAACGCCAGAGCTACATTTCAATGGGCAATGACCTTGATCTTCCACGATCTCAAGTCAATTATCGAAGTATTTTTCAATGACCTCGCTGCTCATTCTCGTATGAGAATGCGTCATCCCTACCACTTGATATTGGTATTCGAAAGATGTTGGCACTATTCAATTAGATTAAATCCTCATAAGTGCATCTTTTGTGTGAAATCAGGTCGTTTGTTAGGATTCATCATTTCTAAATAGGTTATAAGAGTCGACCCTTTGAAGGTTGAGGCAATACTTCAGTTGCCTCCCCTGAGGAATATTCGTCATCTTCAATGTTTGCAAGGCATGGCAAACATCTTACGAATATTTGTTGTCAACTTTGCCAATTTGACTAGAGGCTTCATGCGTAGGCTTGAAGAAGCACACCCCCTTTTATTGGGATGAGTGAGCCCAGGAGTCCTTTGATGCACTCAAGCGAGCCCTAGCATCAGCCCCAGTGTTTAGTCCCCCGGACTATAACTATGATTTTCTATTATATGTGGCCGCGTCATTAGAGACGATTGGTACGGTTTTGGTTCAAGAGGATGAGGAGATCCAAGAGCATGTCATATATTATTTGAGCCGGAACCTTATTGACGCAGAGATTCGTTATTCTCATGTCGAGAAGCTTGCTTTAGCTACCGTACATGCGGTTCAGCAGTTGAGACATTATATTCTCCTTCGCCAGACCTTGGTTGTATCCCATGTCAATTCGTTTTAATTCATCCTCACCTGAAGGATGATTGGGAGGAAATATAATAAATGGATTGTCATTCTGCAAGAATTCAATCTTGAGTTTGTTTTGGAAAAATCGAAGAAGTCTTTAATTTTTGCAGAGCTTATATCATATTTCTCAAGTGAGGTCGAGGAGTTGGTTTATGAAGATACATTTTTCAATGAACACATCTTCTTAATCTCAACGTTAGACCCATGGTATGGGGATATCATAATATATTTACAAACATTGAAGACCCTACTCACCTCTCGGGAGATGAACGACGATGATTACGTCATGACTCTAAGAACTACCTCATAGTGGATAACACTTTGTACCACCATGGGGTAGATTCCATTTTACAACATTGTTTAACTCATGAATAGGCTGAGGTAGTGCTGAATCATTTCCATGGAGGGGCGTGTGGTTGTCATTTATCTGGGATTTCTACAGCTCAAAATATTTTAAGAGCGGGTTATTTCTGGCCATCGATCTTTAAGGATTGTGTTGATGCGGTCAAGAGGTTCCACCCTTGCCAGGTGTTTGCACATAATATGCGCTCGAAACCTACCCCGTTACATCCCATTATCACCGCCAGTCCCTTCACTAAGTGGGGGATCAATTTTATGGATTGCAACCCAGCTTCAGCTGGGGGGCACCATCATATTATAGTGGCTGTCGATTAGTTCACGAAATGGACTGAGGCTATGCCTACAGTAAAATTCGATGGTGAGACATCCGCTCACTTCATATTCAAGCAAATTATTACTCAGTTCAGGATTTCGAAAGAGCTTGTCACTGACCATGGCTCACACTTTTAGAACCATATGATGGAAGAGTTGGCATCGAAGTTAGGGTATAAGCAAGAGAATTCCTCTTCTTACTACCCTCAAGAGAATGGACAGGTAGAGGCAGTGAATAAATCACTCAAATCCATTCTCCAACGAACCATTGCACAAAGGAAGAACAATTGGCACATCATGTTATATCTTGCTTTGTCGGCATATCGAACCGATGTTAAGACTTCCACTAGTTTTTCTCCATATCAACTTGTACATGGAGTGGAGTCAATATTTCCAGTTGAATGCGAGATTCCTTCTTTGAAGATAGTTGTATACTCTTACCAAACACTTCACCATTGGAGGAGCATTTGGTTCACCTTGAGTAACTTGATGAGCAGCGTCGGGATGCCTTGGTGGCTCTAGAAGTCAATAAATGTCGCATAAAGGCCCGGTACGATAAGTCTGTCCATCCAAGGAGGTTTAGTGAAGGAGACTTGTTCCTTTTGTGGGATCAACTTAAAGAACCCTTGGGGGTAGGGAAATTTAATCCTATGTGGCCTGGTCCTTACATGGTCAAGCATGTGTTAGAGAAGGGTGCGTATGAGTTAGTGGATTACGAAGGAACAGCCTTGGTGGAGCCTAGAAATGGGCTCTACCTCAAGAAATACTATGCATGATCTTCAGCCAAGGCTGCTTATTGTATATTATTGTACAACTTTGCATAGTTAGGTCTTTTTCTTATCGTGATCGGGTTTGTGATTAGTTTCCATTTCTTTAGGCAGATGTCAATGGAATCTTCCACCTTCATAGGATTCACGGATGGTGCAAGCCGTCACACTCAACACTCAACCTATGCTGCTTGGGTGATTTATACTCATATGGGTCAGGTACTGTCTTTAGGAGGTGTATGTCTACGGCCATATTCCAACAATGTTGCTGAATACAATGCCGTTATCGAGCTTCTATGGGATGCCATTTCACATGGCATTCTCTCTCTTGAGGTACATCTTGATTCAGAGTAAGTAGTGTCACAACTTAATGGTTTGTACCATGTTAGAGATTCAACGTTATTGAGAAGATTCTTACATGTGAGATTGTTAGAATGACAATTTGACAATATAACATATATACATATTCTAAGAAATAATAATCAAGTTGCTGGAATTTGTTTCATTCACAATAAATTAATCACAAACACAATTTTTACACATGTAAATAAATAAACTGATCACCTTAAAACTTTTTATATACATCCAAAATGTGATAATACATAGTGTCATTATACAAAATTGGGGCTTTTGAGCAACCAACATATAACACACAGTAGTACAAAATGTATACACTCTCAGGTGTCTAATCCTGTGGAGAAGGAGGAGGGTTGTGATCATGGAAGGTCACTACGACTCTAGCTAGCCGTCAGAATAATCGCACCCATGCGCATGGTACACCCACCACCCGCCACTGCATAGCCTCAGGAAAGTCCTCGACTTGTGCCATGGGAACCCTATGTGTCAGTCTCACAAAATTGGTATGAATGCTCTGAAGTGTCTGCTCCACATCCACACCCGTGATGTCATCTCCTCTTCCCCTCTGTCTATGACGAGGGAAGCCTTCTAGCCGCCGTGGTCCTACATCTGCACACAAATGGTACATGTCACTATGTATTATCATGCAAAAATATGTCTTTTTGATTCCATATAATCAAGAAAACACAAAAAAATTAAATAACTCAAAAAATTTATAAAAAAAAAAAGAGAGAGGGTCGAGATTCATTACCTATATCGCCATATGCCGATCCTGGTGGTAGCGTCATGTCCGGGTCCCCCCGGAAATCTATCCCTGCATAGGGGTAGTCATCGATGGCAACTATCTGTCGTCGCCACCATGAAAAGAACTCAGCTGGATATGGGTTGGCCACCCTACGACCCCCCAGTCTGTGCATAGCATCTGCCCAATGCCGTTGGGCCGGATCTCGAACCCCGTGAAGAAGAACGTCCACTCTAGGGCTCAATCCTAGAACACGCTTGAAGAAAAACATGCTCAAAATACTGCTGAACCCGAAGTTCCGCACTCTACCTTCCTTACATTCACTGAGCTGATGTTTCATGTTGCTCAGTAGTGTAGTGCTCCAGTCATAAATCGTGGGTCTCATGCACTTCACTGCATAGAACATCAGAGGTCGCGAGGCCTAGTGGAGTGATGCCAAGCCTGTTATCCTGCCCAATATCAATAGTATGGCCTTTAGCCCCAGCACCTGTATAGCGTTGGTAGGGACCTGACTCCCCACATTCTCTATGTCTGGATAGTAGTACACCACAATGTACTCATCGATAGTTAGGCCACCTCCTGGCCCACCACGAGAATGAAGGTTCACCACTTCCCCTCGTCTAGAAATCCCAGTAATGAAGTATATGTCCTCCACCTCTATGGTGAGGGACATCCCATCTATCTGGAAGGACTCTAAGTCTGGATCCTAGTAATCCACCAGCATATGTAATATTCTTGGTTTGGCCCTCAAACCACTAAGACACCAAAACTTGTAGACTCCACATGCACGTAGAGCTTATTGAGCCATTAGATCAGCCCTTACTTCTTCCTCTACCTCACCATGTTCATGCTCTCTCCACTCTAGGACCATCCTGCACAAGAAATTGCAAATTTTCCCATTAGATTATTGAAAAAACCTTACGCAGGGCCTCATGCGTGACTGTTTTCAAAACAGCCATGTATGTACATGGTTTTGAGGGAATTTTCCACATATATCTAGCCCTATACATGAAAAAAACCTTGATTTCTGCATGGGACACATCGCCCATTTTAGGTTGGCCTAGAAAGCTTAATTGACCATGGAATTTCATAAAAATTGCATCAAAATGAAAGAGAAGAGCATGCGCAAATACCTGGAAGAAATGGTAGTGGATTCCGTCGGCTAGATCTCCTGGAACTCACTGTTGAAAATCAGAGCTCAAATGGGTAAAAGTTTCAAATGTTTTATAATATTTTGAATTTATTACTATTTATAGAATCTTTTCAAATATTTGAAAATTTTTACCCCCTTTCCTATAGTGTCGACATTTTCTAACCATTTTGGATTGTTTTTGACATAATTCATGATGTAGAGGACCTTTTTCAGTGCCGTTTCAGCCGTTGGATTGACCCGTTCGTGCCAATCTCAGGTATCATGTCAAAACTGGCATATAGGTTATATTTCATCACCATTTACATTTTTCATGACCTTATGACCATCTCATCATGACCTTAGGTACGAACCCACTCTGTTATGTCACGGAACCTTCTTGTTCTTTTATAAGTGGAATGATATGAGTGGTAGAGCTTCACCTTACATGGGTACCCTAGTTAGCGCCTTACTTGCATTTGGTTCCCATGCTGACGTTTTCTTTTTTAGGGTGTGGGAGTCCCTTGTATAGTACTGCCATGACATTTCGCAAGAGCCTCATACTCCTCTTGATCTTTTGCTGGCCTATTTCCCTCAGGACTCCCTCATGTCAAGTTGTGAATGCATTATCATGAGCTTTTCCTGCCCTATTGAGCTTTATGCCGGCTCTCCTCACATTGCGTTTCATCCATATAGCCCGATCTTGTCTCATGTCTAGCCATGCAAAGCCATTTTTTATATCCTTCGCAGCTTGTTTCCCTTTTTACCAGGAGGGGATTTTCCCCTGATTGTCGATATCCTACACATGTATCCTTGCATTGAACATAGGTATGTTCCACTGCTTGGAACTAGTTTTTTTTCCCTTATGACACTCATCTCCTCCTAGTCTATAACTATAAAGCCATTTTATTCTTTTTCAAGCTTTTTAAATAACTGAAAAAGTCCAAAAAAAATAAAAAACCAAAAAGCCGGACATGGAAAGATGTTATCTTTGGCAGCTGTCGATTCGTGTCGCCTTCGAATAGAGCACTGTATATCACATCCATTGCTTGGGTTATAGTTTGACTTTAGGAGTTGTACTCGTTTATCTGAGTTTATCTCCACTGATTGGTTAAGATTCCAGTCCCTATGGAGCCTCTGTCGATGCCTCCTGTGTCGCATAGATGTCCCAGTTTGTATATCGAGTTGGTGTTGCCTTTATTCAGTCACCATACGCCGTTATGCTCTTGTTCGAAGGAAGTTCAAGCCTGAGTCGACCATTCCTTAGTTCTCTTGACTTTGCATGTCGTCCATTCCCGATACAATTACTGGTTCATGCACCTTATGATCGATTCCTTCCACATTATACAGCTTTGCTGAGTACCTCGTGTTGGATGATGGGGGATTCCTTAATGCCCTCCTTCCAGTGGATTTCATCCCATCGACTTCAGATCATTTATTCTGGGATTGGAATCTAGAGTCATTTTGAGTGCCTTGAGACTTGCAGTCCTCAGTGGTAGGTTCTCTCGCCATCGACATTTTTTGGGAATACATCAATGTCCCCTGATCAATGGATCCTCTCAAGTGTTCAACCTCAACACATTTATTCACACTTGTTAGTTTGCACTCTAGTATCTTGATTCCCATTTTCATTATCGGTGGGTGATCTCGCATCTGTTAACGTTATACACTAATGACCGGTAATCAAACGATGGACTACTATGTTCGACCTCGACACCTCTATTCGCATAGTAGGACATGTACTCGTAGCGGTTTATGTAGAAGACTTTCCAGATTGGTGGCATATCTTGTATGCTACCTCCTTGATCATGCCAGTGTTCATGAGATTTCAGTTCTCATGACTTGATTCCAGTATATGTCAGATATTTCCAGCCACTATGGAGATATTGATCTGTTATATATCTTCATCCATTATGGAGATCATGGTCCTTAGTATATCTTCATCATGGAGATTGTGATCTATGTATATTGTACGTGACAATGACCACTTATGTGATATCTTGTATCATGCCTATGCATGGCCATTTTACTCTTATGTATCTAGGACTCCTATATGTATTTGCAGTTATGTGCAGAGTTGTATTATTGTACTATGCTGATTGGGTGGCTGGTCTTCCATTTGGGATCCTTCATCACTCCACTTCTGGGATGGAATTATAATGTATTTCAGCCATCGGATGACCCCTCTGACCTCAGACATTAGGGGGCATCTCTTATAGCTGATTTCACCACTCCATGTGAATCACACTTTGTATGGCCCTCCCATGTGCTGCTGTAGACTCCTTAGACCCCATGGACCATTTTTTGTCCTTTGATGTTTCCTTGACCATCCCTAAAAACATGTGAAAAATGATACACGCGACTTTTAAACCTATAAGCGCATATATACATGGGTTTGACCACTAAAACTGCGTACATCGGGATGTGTACAAAATCCAAATCCTTTTGGAGTTTTCCTTGACATGGATCTGACTCACTTGACTCCTGGCCTTTCCTATGCCTTGAGATTGCTCGGATTCGACCTTTCATTACCCCTTTGAAAAGCTATATAAGGAACCCCTTGGTACATTGAAGTCATAAGAGAGAATTGAGAGAAAAGAAACTATAGTCCATTGTTGCCGGAACTTATGCTTGAGTTTGCATCCCTTTGTCCCTTTGAACACTTTTGTGTTCTTCCCAAGCTTTCCTTTTGCTTGTGAGCTTGCTATCTAGAGATGGAGGATTGAAGTGGTGGAGGCCCAAGTGGGGGATTCAGTTTCTCCGATTTGCATACGTTTCGACAGAGGTTTTATCTTTAATCTTTGATTTATACTAATAGAAATATCTTTTCATGTCCAATAATGTGTGTTTGAATGAATATTTTATCCATTGGATTATGTCAAATGCTTATACATTATTGATTATATATGCTAGAATAGATCTAACACCATGATATATAGAATGCTTGTATTTTTTACTTGTTGTTGAGGAAGTAATCTATGAATTCAAGCTGAAGTTGGATAGCTCAATGGGGTTCTACTTCAACCGTCCAGAATAAGGTACGAGGTCTGATCCTTTAGTGTTAGACATTTAATTTCTATTGCATATTCGAAAGGATTGATTTCTGGAGTCAAGCTGTCTGTTGTGGTACCCCAAGTCGTAGAAATTTCTCTCCATAACAATGTGGGACAGAAATCAACTTGCATTAAAGAATATGAATAAGTTTACAACCAAGCCTTAGTGTTGACATGCATCTCGATGAAACTAGACATCCTCATCCCCAAAAGCTCCGACTCTAGCTCTCTATGCTCTCTCCAAATGATCTTGGGCCAATGATCAAATCCAACAGCATAACAATACTTCAAGTGTTCTCTCCTCAACCATGGATATGAGCTCTTATTTATAAGGCTTTAATGGATAGAGTAGGTTGAGAAATTAGTGGATGAGGTGGCTTCTAAGATCCTAGGATGAGGGATCTCAAGCTCAACCAACCCACAATAGTAGCGATAAGGTAAGACACAAGGCTTATCATCTAGAATCCTCGATAAACTTCTCTTTTTCCATTTTTACCCAAGGTACCACATTTCTCCTTCACTGACAGAGCGGTTTTGGTAATAACCACTTATGGACCAAGGAAAATAAGCGATGGCACCACTTATGGGTGACAGATGATGGGCGGTGCGAACAGGGGTACCGCTCTTGGATAAAGGGGCATGCACAATGATGGGAATTTGTATGAAAGATTAATGAAAAACCATTTAGTTTCCACTCCAGAAGCTGGGATTCAGGGCAAGTAGGTATGTCAAATGTCTTATCACATGATGGTGTCATGATTTTGGTCTAACAGGATGCCCCCCAAAGCATGAGTCTTAGAGGGATACAATAAACGAGAGCTTTGTGAACAAGTCATCACCACAAGATGAAAATGTCGGCTCGATAGGAACATGTTGTCAAGTAGGCATCTGTAGTACATCAGTATGTTGACTCATAGACACAAGTAACCAAACTCATGGCTGCATACCAATACAAGGTAGGTCCATGAGAAGAATGAACAAGCATGGCTACTAGAATACATCATAGATCCATGTGATAGAGGAATCAAACTTGGACATAGATACCAAACATACAACGTAGATCTATGTCATACTGATGCAAATTTGAGCATAGCAACTACCATACAAATGTGGATCCATGCTAGATGTGCAAAACTCCATCCCAGCCTAGGGAAAAAGCAATGAGCGCTTTAAACAAATACCTAGGGTCTTCGTCTCGTCTTCCACAAAGTACGATTCTATCCATGTGATTACAATGATCTGAAGTCGAGCATCGTAGAAACCACATAATTACTGGACAATGATGTGAACCGTTAACAAGTGCGAGGGAGATCACCATTAATGTCAATGATTCACAAGGTACCCTAGTACAACCTACTGAGTGTGAATAGATGTCCTAATGTCGAACACCCAGTCGATTCTATTGATCAAAGGTCAATGATGTGAACCTATGTTGAGAGAGAGAGAATCTATCATTAAAGTATACAGATCTCAAGGTAATAAATATTGTTTCTAAGACTATTTCCCGGATGATGAGCTGATGTCAACGGGAAAAGTCTCATCGAAGGAGGGCCATGATGAGTCCCACATTGATGACACGAAACTCAGAACATAGTTCTGGAATGATGTGAATGTAGTAACCATATGACTGACACAAAGATACTAACATGAAGACTGTGTAGACTGCAGAGGTAAAACTTCTTCGGATCTCCTTTGAACATCAAGCGGCACGGCAAAAAGACTTGGCAGCATGACTAGATAGGACAGATACACAATACGGTAGTGGACAATGCATTCTTTTGAAAGACTCAAAGGATTGACATGACTCATGAAAGTGGATCGTCACGGAGATCAGCTGAATACCCAATTGACTGACATGATTGTGCAAACAAGTGACATGTTAAAAGGTAATGACAAACAACTGCCATTATTTACAAAATGATTCTCTTCCCATTTCCCCCATCATGATTGATGAGTGCCTCTTTTTGGTTTTACAAGTTCAAATAGGGTAACAAACACTTGATATAGCTTGTCGAAAGACAAGTCCAGATTCATATGTTTTACAAAACTAAGAGAGGAGGGGTTCATTCCCAAAACAGGTCTCTCAATGTTTAATTTAACGAGTCCACTGAAAGAAAACTCGGTATCGTTCATGTTTAGAGAGTCTAAACGAATATGGAATAAGACTCCAAAGGGATCCTTTTTCATATGATTTAGTCCCCAAGGCCCGACAAAGTGTAAAATCATACCTTAGAGAACTCTTCCAGTCATGATTGGCTGGAGTGTTCCTTTTTCGTAAATAGTCCTATCCGAACCGAAAAAGAGATAACCTACCGTCGGACAGATGACTCTTCAAATACTTTAATGAGTGTGAAGAAGAAAAGATTGCTCGATGATATTTTTGTATTTAGGGAGCCTGAAAAGAGTTTAAAGAGAAATCCATTAACCTTTTTCATGTTTGAATGAAAAAGTAATAAACTAAGCTCAAACCACTTTTCATGTTTTAACCAGAGCACAAAAAATGAAAAGTAAGCTCAAAACCATCTTACTATTTTTAACGAGCTCGAAGATCGGTTGAAAGAATGCTCAAAGATTGGTTTCATTTTTACGCAAGCTTGAAACCAATGGGTAAACCATGCTTGAAAAATCCCATTAACATGATATATAGAGGTTGGAATCTTTCCCCCAGCATGATTTCTAGTGAAGCTTACCCCTAGCATGGTTGCTAGTAGCTTGACATGCCCCCAAGCTTCGTTTCATTTGACTATTCTTCTTTCATACCCAACCTAAAAACCTGGTTACTAATGTGAAAATTTTCACCAAGGGATAGGAAGAACGAGAATCTGGAAGGTGAAAAGAACGTTCAAGTTCTAACACTAAAGTGAAGACTCGACTCAAGGGAAGGGGATCTGTTTCATTTTTACACAAGCTTGAAACAGAAGATAACTATGCTTGGAACATGGTTTCATTTTTATGCAAGATTGAAACCAAAAGGTAAACTATGCTTAAGGAGATCCATTTCATTTTTTAACAAGCTTGACATAGAATGGGAACTTTGCTCAGAACATGGTTTCATTTTTATGCAAGCTTGAAACCAAAAGTGTAAACTATGCTTAAGGAGTGGTTTTATTTTTTAATGAGCTTGAAACAAAAAGTAAACTATGCTCTAGGAAAACTGACATGATGGTTAGAACCTAACATGATGGTCAGGTGCTATTTGATTTTTTAACGAGCTTGACATAGAATGGGAAATTTGCTGAAAGAAAACTGACATGATGGCCAGAGCCTAACATGATGGGCAGGTGCTATTTCATTTTTTAACGAGCTTGACATAGAATGGGAACTATGCTCAAAGAAAAATGACATGATGCTCAGGTGCTATTTCATTTTTTAATGAGCTTGACATAGAATGGGAACTTTGGTTAGAACATGGTTTCATTTTTATGCAAGCTTGAAACCAAAAGCGTAAAGTATGCTCTAAAACCTCCTCCTACCCAACATGATATCCAGGGGTTGGTAGGTTTCCCCCTTACATAGGAAGCTAGCAACTTAACTCCAGTATGAAGTCCAGAGGCTGGAGCCATTCCCCCCATTTTACCTATGATGGGAAGAAGTTAACTAGGAGGGGAAAGAGCCACAAGAACATGCGGCACATTCAGGTCAGTCTGATTACTAGGAGTCATGCGATGGTCAGGTGTAACAAAAGAAAGCTGATCAATGGTCACAATATTCCCATCATGGGGAAAATTCATAACTCTAAAGAGTGTGGACACTACATCCTCCATAGCATAAACATAATCACGTCCAAGGAGTAGATTGAAATCTAAAGGACCTTGGACCACCATAACATCAATGCAGACAGTTTTCCCTCCTAATGTAATAGGTAAATAAGGAAGGGTCCCTAAAGGTGCAGTAGGCCTGCGATTAAAAGCCAGTATTTGATCAGTGGAGAACCTAAAGCTTTCCAAGCAGTTGAGGATAGAATACTAACATAAGCCCCTTCATCAACAATAGTGCAAAGTATCCGCCTAGCAGTAACATTCACAACTATCTGGAAAGGAACACTTGAATGAAGACGAGACTCTGTTAGGTTACTCCATTGAAAGGAAATAACCTCACTAGTCGGAGAGGGTTCTGTCGAAACAGATGAAATTTCCTCTTGTCGAGAACAATCAAAATGAAGCATAAAAGATTTGGCAGGTTTTGGTTCATTCTCTACTGGAAGAGAAGAACAAGATGAATATTTGGTCAAAGAGACTACTTCATTCTTAACACTCTCTAATGAAAGAGCGGGATCGGGTGGAAATGACATCGACTTGACCACTTTAACTTCACTCTCCAAAGGAAGAGTGGGATCAACCACAGATAAATCCGAATCGACCACTTGGTCAACCAGTGGGGGATCGAGGGATAACTTACTATCACTTATTGGAATCACCTATTGATGATTAGTAATATTTTCCAAACAACGCAAAGCTTCATCCATGCTTGGACAAAGAAATTTACAATGCATAGCCTTGCATATCAAACAAGGATACAAGACTTTACCCTTATGACCTTTTACCAGTGGGTCACTGGTTGAGGGAGTATCTTCAACATGATGATCAGAGGTTGATGACACAGACGGTTTGGACCTTTTTCAAACCACTCTTCTTGTACACGGGAGAGACCGGGACACTCCTTAAGAAGGTGGTCCCCCTTGCAAAGCTTACAAGGGAACTTGGGTTTTTTGGGTGTTCTCTTAGAATGAGCACCATCAAGGGAAAATAGTTGCTACTTTTTCTCTTTCTTTTCCTTCTTCTTCTTAATCTTCCCTTTCTTCTTCTTCTTATCCACATGACTACTAACCATAGATATTTTTTCAAGTGAAGAAGAGGAAAGGGAGGAAGCCACAACCGGTGAAGAAGGAGATGTAGTAGGTTGAGGTCGATCCTTTCCTAGAGGAGAGGTGACATTTGAGACATTAGGTGCAACAGGAATTACTAGATTAAACAACCAGACCGGTAATCCTATAGTTAATCTAGGAAGATTTAGAGTGGCAATAAAGGGAGGACCAATACCTTCACTTGGAGGGAATACAAAAGGTACACCTTGGAAAGGAACCTCTTGAGTGGTAGTCCCAGATGAGGATGCCATATCTAAACTCTCTAATAACCTCCTAACTACCACACACAAGAAATTACTACTCAAACTAAAAGTAACAAGCAAAAATGTGAAAGGAGTTGATAAGAGTCAGGAATCTCACAGGACAGGCCAAAAGGATAACTTAGATGGTTTGAGGATTCCTAAAAGGGTCTCCCGATATATGCAAGGTACAAGGGAGCTCAAATCGGTAGTAGTGTTGTCTAATGCATAACCATATACAAGGGGCCTTCTGATATATCATCGAGTACATGAAGTACCTTTCTATATACCTCAAGGGTATGTGAAAGGCCATTCGATATACCGATGGTACGTGGAAAAACTGCGTGAGTCCAGGGATGTAATGCAGACAAATAATGATAGATCCTACGCTTAACGATGCCCGAACATGTCTCTAACTTATCCCTCAAATTGCTAAAAGTTTTAACCCAGTACTAGCGTTAATTTTATTTTATGCGTTTAGGTGGAACCATGGACTGAAAACTTGAATTAACGAAGATGCACACTGATCTATATGATAATGCAAGTTTTCCTCTTCAATGAAATTCTACATAAGAGAGGGAGAGAGTTTTACTTTTCTTCCCAAAAATGCGCACCCAAATGTAAATGCAATTCTATCTTTTCAAACGAAAAGTGAAATATTAATGCACCCCAAACAATCTTCAAAGCAAATAAGAGATCTTTTCATGCTAGAAAAAGATGCATAAAAACTTAATGGAAAGATGATTTCACTAACGTTTCCAAACAAAACTAACTCTAATGCATGCAAAGATGAAAATATATATTTCTTCTCAATGAAATTAAGATCTATAATTTCAAACAATCATTCACAAAACAAGAAGAAAATCATTCAACAAGCTTGTGAATAAAGCAAAAGAGAGAGAAAACTAAAACTTCTCTTTGAAATAGAAAAGGAAACGAAAAACCAATATTTCCTATGAAGCACTGAAAAAATCAGCATGCAAAAGGAAACAAGAATCACCCCAAGGAAAGAAAGACTCAAAACAACATGGATCACTCATGCATTCCAAGTCCAAAACAAACCAAATCCTACACATGAAAATGAAATGTATATTTCCAATTCCAATGAATAATATCTACAGAAAAGAGAAAGAGGTTTCAAGCAAAGAAAAGAATGTAAACTCCAATGCAAGATACATAAACTCTCTTTGAATGCAGAAAGAATAAAAAAATCAAAGAGACTGTAGAATGCACTTCATTTTCATCAAAAAGTAAACCAAAAGCACACAAGAAATCAAAATACAAATTCTGGAACAGGGCCTACCTGGCACAGCGCAGATGAAGCTGCTGATAGGCATTTTTGAGGCAGAACCGCTTCTTCCTCACTAGATTTAGGCAGTGGCACTGCGTATGGCTAACTTGACTCAAGCGGTGGCACTGCTCCTTGCCAACTGAACATGTGCGGTTCCCTGTAAAAATCCAAAACACAAAGAGAACAATAGATCAAATCAGTAAAAGACCAGATCAGGGTAAAGGCTGATAGATTGAGTATAAAAATAGAGCATAAAAGGTTGAAATGATTCAGATCTGAACAGATCTGGAAGTTTCAAACCCAATTTCACTAAGTCAGATAGCAGATCTGACTGAAGAGAGTTTCGTAAAGTGGGTCTTTTTATATAGTTTGAAATTCCAATTGATTAATATCATCCTTTTTGTGCCTTGGGACAGGTCTACCAACTTTTACAAAGTGTTGATGCTTCTATAGGGTGGTTTCTGCTCTTTCCAACACATGTTGGCATTTTATCACTCCACATTAACCTTAGTACTCAACATTTTTGCCACGGACTATGGTATTTTAAGCCATTAGTCCCTTGTCTCTACCATTGTTCTTCCGTGGCTAGGATCCCTTTTTATGAGTATCATTCTTATATGCCATTTCCATCCTTTGGTACTCATTCTGTCACTGTTTCAGGCCCAGGGGTTTCCTCATAGCTATTTTTCACGCCAAATAGAGATTCTTATGAATCTCTTTTTACAAGCTATCCCTTTATAGGACTCCCCAACCTTATGGAGTTTCTTTAGGCCCAGGTCTGACTCCTTCAAAATATACTTAACTGTCGAGTTATATCGTTCGTTCAAGCTCGTTAAGAATATGTGAACGGGCATCCGCATTGGTGGTAGGTTATCTCTTTCTTGGACCATGCGGAATAATACGAGAAAGGATCACTCTCTTTTCTTCAGAATTGAGAAGAGTATTCTCAGGTATAGGTTTATCACTTTTCCGGACCTGAGGGACTAAATTTACGGAAAAGGAACGCCCGGTTTGAGCTTAGTTTTCTCTTTTTCGAGCTCTAGACCCAAACATGAAAAAGATTCCAAGTGTACTTTGTGTCTTTGTCATGCTCGTTAAACACTAAAGAACAAAGCAACGAGTTTATTGTTGTAAGCCCCATGTCTCGTAACCAAATGGATCTTTCCGAGTGATCTTGCTTTCCTTCACACTCGTAAAACTCAAGCTATTTTATGTTGTTTTGGAAGGAGCGTTGGGTAGGTGGTAATTTAACCTTTTTCGGACCCCCCCGACTAAGTACGAAAAAGGTTCACCTTTTCTTCTTCGGAAGTTAAGAGAGTTCTTCTGTGGTTTGTTTTATACTTTTTCGGCCTCAGGAGACTAAATTGGACGAAAAAGGACCCCCTCGGAGTCTTCTTTGGCATTTTCAGACTCTCTAAATGTGAAAATACCGCATGAGCATGTACTAGTTCGGGCTCATTAAATCCACAGATCAGTGTATCAAGCATTATTTTCCCATCTCTTCAAGCTTGTTAAAAAATGAAGAGGGAACCGAGTTTACTTTCCTGGACTCGTTAAAACTTAACAGGGAAGGTAAGGAAGCAGTTTTCTCTTGTTTTCAGTAATGGCAGCTTGGCATCCTTGAACATAGAACTCTTTGCTTTCTGATATCCATGTTTCAGTATGCACTTGTGTTCAGCTATCACTTTGAGTTTTGACTCCTCCTCTTGTCCATTATACCTGGGGAATCTGATCATGTCTCCTACATGACAGATAAGTCTAGTTGTTCTATCTATTCGTTGTATGTTGCCTTGGGTCATCTCTGTGTCATTCTCACTGTTCAAGGATTATACCTAATGTCTGATCTATCACCTGATCCTATTACTGTTATATCTATTATCCATTTCCTTGTGTCTCCCTTCTTTTTCCCAGTTCCTAGTCACTCTTGTGATCCGTTGGAGGATCCATTGCCGTCCTTATCATAGTATGGTTCCGTTTCAGCACCTCCTGATGACGAAGACCTAGAGTTTTGATGATAGTACCTCTGGATTCACTTTCATCATTGGTGAAATCCTTTGCTTCAGTTGTCAATTATCACTTATTGGTTGACAAACTGTTGAATCCTCTCCATGTTTGACTTCAGCTTACCCTTATTCACATGGCTTGGATTGTACTGGTTCTTTGGGATCATTTATGAAGACCTTAGTCCCTCATTTTGGGCTAAGTTTCCCAAGACCATGTTCTATTCTGATATCCAGCTCCCAGATCTTTGAAGACTCATCATTATTGTATTGTGGCTTCGATCCACCTTTGTAGTATACGGGGTTTCTACTTGTATCATATGATGTAATCAAATATTGTAAAGGAGCTAGTGTTCCAGTAAATTGGACATAGTATCCTCAGATGTAACATTGTATATCACATTATTATGTATTTGTTTCAGGTACTCTCTCTGCTCCATTGGGTTTCTGAGTTTCTCCAGAGTTAAAGATTATAATGTATTTCAGCCATCATTCCCCTCTGACCTCATACATTAGGGGGAATCTGTTATACACCTGAGTGGCACCTCTCCATATGAGTGCTAATATCCCTCATGTCAGCACACAAAAGGACACTTATGGATACAGGTTTTCCCTTAACACTATAGCTTGGCTTGTCATGAAATACATTCTACCTTCATCCAGCTAGTTACTTTTCCATTTAGCCATGTTGGGATGTATTTGCGACTCTCATTCTTGACAACTTGCGAGTCATTCGTGAGTATCCTTCACAGCAAGTCGCGAATCCATGTATTCGTGGGTTGCGCTTATACAGAGTCGTGGATCATTCGCAGGTTTCTCTACTACAGACCCATGAATGTGTCTCCAAATGTTAAAACACAAAATCACACGCTAATGGGAGTTTAGCTAAGTCATTTTACTTAATCTCCCTAACTGCTACAACTTCCCCAACCTTCGAGAACTACCTTATTTCACCCATATAAATACAGGCCTTGGGGAAGGTTGTAGGGACTTACACTTTGGAGCAAAGTTATGCTGGTGGATTGTTTACAGAAGTCTTTGGAGCAGTAGAACTCAGAATCCTTTGGCGACAGAGGAGTCCTTGTCTCAGACGTTTGGTTGTACTCTGAACTTTCTCATTATTGATAATAAAGAGATTACTTCTTCCACATGTGTCTTATATATCTTGGTTTGATAATTGTTTATGCTTCAGTATTTCATATTTGGATTATCTAACCTGCTAACATATATATATGAATCATTCTATATCTGGAAGATTGTCTCTGAACAGGTGAAAGAGGAGTGAACCTTGAATACTTTGGAAGTGGAATAGATTGGAAGAGGACTAGCGAGGATCGAACGTCGTTTAACAAGTAAGTTCTTCTAACCCTCCTATTTCCTATTCTGTACTTCAGAAGTCAATTGTCTGCAAGTGTTTGAGTATGTTGGTAATCCCCGACCTACGTTTATTAGGTGCATAATCCCTTACAACACCTAGATTTGGACAAGAGTCGAAGAACTAAGGAAGATTAGAATGACTGATACACAATTCCCCAGTGGAGTCGCTAGATTTGTTAGCTAGAATATTTCACCTCCTATGGACAGCAAGGCGTTCCACTGGTATGAATGGTTCAGATCCAGAACAAATAGAGGACAGAGGTTGAAGACTCTCCCTAGACACTGTAATTATTTGGAATACAAGGCTTTGATAGTCCACATGTGTACTTGCAATCAAGCTCAACACAAAACAGATCAAAGCAACTAGAATATGATCTACTAATCTATGCTAGTGACTAAGGAATCTAGCAACATATATTGGAAATCACAACAACAACAACATATGTGGGATAGAAATCAACTTGCATTAAAGAATATGAAGAATTTTATAAACAAGCCTTAGTGTTGAGATGCATCTCCATGAAACCAGACATTCTCATCCCCAAAATCTCTGACTCTAGCTCTCTATGCTCTCTCCAAATGATCTTGCGCCAATGATCAATCCAACAGCATAACAATACCTCAAGTGTTCTCTCCTCAACCATGGCTATGAGCTATTATTTATAAGGCTTTAATGGATAGAGTAGGTTGAGAAATTAGTGGGTGAGGTGGCTTCTAATATCCTAGGATGAGGGATCTCGAGCTCAACCAACCCACAACATTAGGGATAAGGTAGGACACGAGGCTTATCATCTAGAAGCCTCGAGAAACTTCTCTTTTTCTCCTTTTACCCAGGGTACCACGTTTCTCCTTCATTGACAGAGAAGTTCTGGTAATAACCGCTTATGGACCAAGGACAATAAGCGGTGGCACCACTAATTCGTGACAGATGATGGGCGGTGCGAACAAGGGTACCGCTCCTGGATAAAGGGGCATGCGCAGTGCTAGGAATTTGTATGAAAGATTAATGAAAAACCATTTAGTTTCCACTCCAGAAGCTGGGATTCAGGGCAAGTAGGTATCTCAAATGTCTTATCACATGATGGTGACAGTATTTTGGTTTAACACATCGCAGTGGGCCCCTTCACCAAGTGGGGGATAGATTACGTGATGTGCAACCCAGTTTTGGATAGGGGGAACAAATACATCATTGTCGCTATGGATTAATTTACAAAGTGGGAAGAGGAAATTCCCACCTATAAGGCTGATGGGAAAACTACAATTTTTTTCGTTTTCAACCATATTATTGCGTGGTTCGGTATTCCTAAAGAGATTGTCACTGACCATGTATTTCCAAAATAGCATGATGACTGAATTGGCTACTATGCTAGGGCTTAAACAAGAATATTCGTCTTCTTTCTACCTGCAAGCGAATGGTCAAGTCAAGGTAGTCAATAAGACCTTGAAGACTATTCTCAAGCGTACTATCAATGCATCCCGGTCAAATTGGCACATCATGCTGTATCTTGCACTTTGGGATTATCAAACCAATGTGAAAACTGCCACAAGGTTCTCACCTTTCCAACTTGTTCATGGTGTGGAAGCACTAACCTCGGTTGAATGTGAAATCCCATCTTTAAAAATTGTCATTCATGTGTTACCTAACACGACTGAACTAGAAGAACGTTTGATAACCTAGATGAACAACATAGAGATGCGCTGACTGCAAACAAGGCTCATAAAAATAGGGTGAAAATCAATATGATAAAT
The DNA here is from genome assembly GCA_001517045.1 of Pseudotsuga menziesii. Classification (NCBI taxonomy): domain Eukaryota; kingdom Viridiplantae; phylum Streptophyta; class Pinopsida; order Pinales; family Pinaceae; genus Pseudotsuga; species Pseudotsuga menziesii. The sequence continues at coordinate 130,247 of LPNX010462211.1, forward strand.
TGGTCAAGCCTAGGATTTTTTCTAATGGGGAACTTGTCTTGCTCTTGGACCAAGACAAAGAACCCCTGGGGTAGGGAGCTTTAGGTCTATGTGGTTAGGACCCTATATCGTGTCAAAATTTTTGAAGAAAGGGGCATATGAATTAACTGATTTTGAAGGGAATAAGTTGTTTGAGCCTAGAAATGGGCTCTACCTCAAGAAGTACTATGCTTAGGCTTAGCAATTTTTCTTGTATTTTTATTGTATGTAACTTTATGTACAATAACTCTTCGATTTGTATTCTTATATCATCTTTTGGTTGTTACAGATGTCTTCCGAGTGGTTTATAGGTTTTGCAGATGGTTCTAGTCATCACACTTGCAACCTGGCTTCAGCCGCATGGGTTATTTAATCACCCTCAAGACAACTAGTTTCCTATGGAGGCGCTTTCCTAGGTCCTTCTACCAGTAATGTAGCCGAATACAGGGTTGTCATTGAGATTTTATGGGATGCCTTGTCATGTGGCATCACCCAGTTGGAAGTTAGACTTGACTCTCAATTGTTGGTTTCCCATCTCAATCGAGCTTATTAGGTGCGAAACTCTATTTTATTACGTCAGTTTTTGCAAGTTAGGTTATTGAAAAGTAATTTTGATTTTATTACATTTAATCATATTCCAAGAAATCAAAATTCATTAAATGATGCATATGTGAATTATATCTTAGATTGACACTTCACACATATTTCATAAAAATACATAACAGATACATTGTAAAACACATGTAAATAAATAAAAAATATGTGTGTGTGTGTGTGTGTGTGAATATATGTCCATATAGATAGGTTGAGTTCTTGATCCTCAAATCTAGTCATAACTGTAGAAATATACAAAAATATACAAAAATTGGATCGTAATCCATAAAATGCCCCTAGGTCTAATCCTGAACACCTTGGTCACCCTGGTAATCCTAGTCATCATGTTCCCGAGCCTCCTTAGCTTCTTCAGTTACAGCAGCCTCAGCGACATCTATGTAAACAAGTACCACCCTGGCTACCCTTCTCATAAGGTGTATCCAGGTGGGTGGAATACCAACAACTAGTTCCTGCATAATGGTAGGGATCTTCTCAATACGTAGAGTTGGGGTTCTTTGGGTAAGCCTATCCAGCGTCCCCTCAAGTACCCTGATCCTCTCCTACCACCGGTCGTACATACATCCGAGGATTCCCATCAGGGCGTACTAGTCCAATATCTTCATTTTAAACATTAATTGGATTAAAAACTCGTATACATATGTATATATCTTTATGATAAAAATTCATAAAAAGTTAAAAACTTGAAAAAAACAAAATACCTAATGCTCCCCATGCTCCTCCAGGAGGGAGGAAAAGGTCATTGTCACCTCGAAAATCCATTCTAGCATATGGAAACTACTCCAGTGCTGGTAGCTGCCGTCCCCACCATAAGTAGAATTCATCATCATAGACACTTTGAACCGAACCACCGTCGCCGTGGCAAGGAAAAATTCTCCCCACCTACTCAGTCTAGGTCGACGGGGAGAGAAGGCTAAAAGAGGTACCGCAAGGCTGATGGCGGGAACTCTCTCAAAGAAGAAAGCCACCAATACACTAGAATATCAAAATTTATTTTGTTGGCCTCTCTTGCAGTCAGAGAGTTGTTTCTTCATTATCGGGAGTACTCTCGAGCACCGGTCAAACATAGCTCCCTGTAGGCACTCTACAACGATTCTCATCTGGGTCTAAGTAGAAACATGGAGTGATGATGATCCTGTAACCCTCACTATTGTTCTTACCAAAACCTGCAATGGGAAGTTACTAATATGTGCAATAGGGATGCAAGTTCCCCTTTTCTGACTGTCGAGCATGCAATAAGTGTTGATATAGTCCTTAACACTTAGAAGGTCACAGCCCCTACCGGTACCCTCGAGGTTGACAGGTGTTCCCCATCATGACAAACTCGTAATGAAATATATGTCTTCCAGTGCAATTTCCAGAATCTCACCTTGTAGGTCAAAGGCACCTAGCTCATGATCCCAGTAACCAATTTAAAACTCCAGCAAACGGACATTGTCCCACATAGGTGAGGTGCAAAAGAACTTTAACAACCCACTTTGCCGTAATTCTTGCACCGTGGGGAAAATTTGGAGTGCATCTTGGTCCATATTTTCATGTTCCCTCTCCCTCCACTCCAATACCATGTTTTATCCTACCCATAAAGCCACGATCAAACATTAAAATTCATAAAAAAAACTTTGATTTTGGCCCTATTTACACTTTTCCTATGTTGTGTAGTACACGCAACTGTCTTTTAGACAGCTCACGTGTCATACGGGGGTTTCCTTTGGGCAAGTCACGTATAAAACACATGTACGCGACTATGTAAGTCTCCTACCCGTGTATACAATGTGACCCTCTTAAGATAGTCTTAAAACATCAAATTTTGCATAAAATTGAAAATGTAAATGGATGAAATAGAAGAGAATGAAGAGCTAAATTTCGTGGCACCTATGGATTTGAAAATCGTCCAGTAGTTTTTCCACGCCGAGTGATTGAAGTCAGAGGTAAAAATTGCCTATATTGTGTAAAAATATGAAATGGTGTTTTTCATTTCTATTTTTGGACTATTTATAGAAATAATTTCAAAATGTGGGTTTTTTAACCTATAGTTTTTAATTTCTATCAAAATCAAACTAATACCATGTCATGTTTTCCTAATGCAACAAGTCCAAGGTTACTTAAAGTAAATTTTCACTCATATAGGATAGGATTTTGGTCATTTATATGCATTTTTGCATCTATACCTAATATGCTTTAACCCTAGGATCACTACTTTGACCACGGACTATGGTGTATAACCATTATTACCTTGTCTATACCATTTTTCTTCTGTGGATAGGGTTTTCCTTCCATGAGTACCCTAGTTTAGAACACATTGATTGTCTTTTGGTCATCATGCCACATTTTTCGTAGGTTTAGGGGAGCCTTCTTAGCTATTTTTCACACCAAATTGAGCCTCATTTTGGTCTCTTTTTACAAGTTATCCCCTTTATAAGGCTCCCTTCCCTTATGGAGTTTCTTTAGGACCAAATCTAATTCCTCAAAATAGACTTGGCTGCTGAGTAAAGTTGTCCATTCAGGATCGTTAAGAATATGTGAATGGGCATCCACATTGGTGGTAGGTTATCAGCTTCTTAGACCATGTGGAATAGTATGAGAAAGGATCACTCTCTTTTCTATGGAATTGAGAAGAGTTTTCTAGGGCATAGGTTTATCAATTTTTCAAACCTGAGGGACTAAACTTATAGAAAAGGAGCACCTAGTATGAGATTAGTTTTCTTTTTCTCATTCTCTGGACCTAAACATGAAAAATATTCTGAGTGTACTTTATGCCTTTGTCATGCTCATTAAACATTAAATAACAAAGAATCAAGTTTATTGTTGTAATCCCCATTCCTCGTAATCAAATGGATCTTTCGAAGTTATCTTGCTTTCCTTCACACTCGTAAAACTCAAGCTATAAGCTGCTCTTGAAGGAGTGTTGGGTAGGTGGTAATTTAACCTTTTCTGACCTCCCTGACTAAGTACAAAATAGGTGTGCCTTACTTCTTCGAAAGATAAGAGAGTTCTTATGTGGTATGTTTTATACTTTTCCGGCCTCAGGAGACTAAATTGGACAAAAAAGGACCCCCTTGGAGTCTTCTTTGGAGTTTTTTGAATCTCTAAACATGAAAACACCAATGAGCATGTACTAGTTTGGTCTCACAAAATCCACAAATCAGTGACATTATCAAGCATTATTCTCTCCCCTCTTCAAGCTTGTCAAAAATTAAGAGAGACCCGATTTGACTTTCCTGGACTCTTTAAAATTTAACAGGAAAGATGAGGAAGAAGTATTCCTTTTGGGTTACAGATGGTGGCAGCATATCCTCCTTGAACATAGCACTATCTAAAATTTCTGATATGCATGTCTCAGTGTACACTTTCTAGCTCAGCTATCACTTTGAGTTTCTTACTCCTCCACTTGTCGTTTATACATGGGGAATTTGATCATGTCTCCTACATTACAGATAAGTCTAGTTGTCCTATCTGCAAAGTTAGAAGTTTCCTTGGGTCATCTATGTGTCGTGCTTACTGTTCAAGGATTTATCCCTGCATCTGATTATTATCCCGATTCCATCATTATCCTATATGAATATTACTTGTGTCTGCCTTCCCTTATCCAGTTCCTAGCCACTCTTGTGATCCATTGGAGGATCTATTGCCTTCCTCATCACAGCATGGTTTCTCATCAGCACTTCCTGAAGACGAAGACCTAGATTTTTGACGATGGTACCTTAGGATTTACTATCATCATTGGTGAACTCCTTTGCTTCAGTTGTCAGTTTCACCTATTGATTGACAATCTGTTGAATCCTTTCAATGTTTGACTTCAACACATATATTCACATGACCTGGATTGTACTGGTTTTTTTGGATTTTTACGAAGACCTTAGGTTTACATCTATAACCTAAGTTGCTCAAGATTGTGTTGTGTTCACCTACACAGCTTCCAGATTTTGAAGACTCGTCATTGTATATTGTTTCTTCGGTCCATCTTTGTAATATACGTGGTCCTATACCCATATCATATGATGTAATCAAATGTTGTAAAGGATCTAGTGTTCCAGTATATTGAACATGGCATCCTCAGATATGATTTTGTATATGCCATTGATATGTATTTGTTTAAGGTACTTCCTCTGCTGCCTTGGACTTCTGAGTTCTCCAAGATAAAGATTGTAATGTATTTTGTCCATTGCTTCCCTCTGACCTCACACATTAGGGGCGTCTGTTATCATCCAAAATGGCACTTCTTCGTCCGAGTGTTGACATTCATCATGTCGGTACACAAAAGGACAATTAGGATTGAAGTGGCCAAAACACTATAGATGTGCATGACATTTGATGCATTATCTTCAGACCAGCCTTATATATTTTTATTCTGAGTTTTGGGTTGCACACACGACTATGTGCATTGCAACTAGCTTGTCATATGTGACTATGTGCATTGTAACCCGCATGTACCTTGCGTACGCAAGTTTCTTTGAGTAACCTGCGTGTCCTATGCGCCTTGCCTATTTCAATACTTGCATATACCTTAATTCGACCTTAAAATTTATAAATCATGATTAGATGAGATTAGTTGGGCCTTAATCCATAACTATCCCAACCATCTCAACCATCCTAACCTTTGAAACCTCTCTATTTCCCAAAGTATAAATAGAGGCCTTGGGATGGGGCTAATCAATGAATTTTGGAAGAGCAAAATTATGCTGGTGGTATACCTTCAGTGTCTTTGAGCAGCAAAACTTAGAGTCCTTGATTTCAGAGGAACCCTTGTGTCAGAAGCTGGGTTTTATTCTTACCTATTCACTATTTGTTAATAAAGAGAATTCTTCTTCCAATCTTGTATTGTGTTTATCTCATGTATATTGGTTTAATGAATATGTTCAATTATATCATTAATATGATTTTCATCTAACCTCTGATGTATATATGTATGAGATATTGCTTGAAGAATTGGCTCTTTGCAAGTGAAGAGAATCATCCCTAGAAGATTTGGAGAATATTGGAGCAAGAAAAGACCAAGCTTGGATAAACCGTCATAAATCAGGTAAGCCAAGATCTCTTCCTATTCTCATTCCATTTTCTGTAAAAGTTGATTATCTACAAGTCTAATAGTAAGTTGGTAAGCTGAGACCCTAGGTTACAAGGGTGTATTGTCCTACACAACAATTAGGAATATGTCTAGTAACTTTTGTTATGTGTTTGGATTGATATCTATTGTATTCCTTCATGATTGTTTCAAAGTAGTCAATTGGTTCTTCTTCCATCTCTTCTCTAGTTTCCACATACTGGCTCGACTCTTTTTTCCGTCTCACAAATCTTTCATTTTTTCGGTTCTGAATCACTAAATGGTGAAAGAGCTTCATGTTTCATTCTCCCTCTTAAATCCATTGATTCCTTCACTTATGCTTCCAATATATTTGTAACACCCAGATATTGACCTCGTTTTCATTTAAATGTATATGATGTATATATTGTAATTAATCGTGGTGTGGAGCTAAAGGCAAAATCCCCACCATGTATTATGATTTTGTGTTTCAACAATTAAAATCGATGCCGATGGTATTTTGTGCTAGCCATGCACGTTATAATTATGGACACCATGTACATATGAAAATTAATTAAAATACCCACAACCAGCTATGTTAATGCAACAATAATGATATGGGGGCATGATTTCCTATGGAATAACGAGGGGGAATATTCAAACCTTTGGGGCCAACGGGGAAAATCCAAATGTTGAAGGGGGAACCCATCAAACTTTCAACTATCTTTCTTGTCTCATTCACCCAATCATTTATTACTGCCAAAAATTGGTTGCATTGGTTATTGCATGGGATGGGAAAGGTATGACAACCCAAATTCGAATTGGAGAAGCCATCAGTTGTTGGGAAACGTGTTTTGACTCCTTGGGCAAGCAAAGACCCAAAAACAGATGCCATTCTACCATGCTTTCACGTTTTTATGTTTTCCTTGCCATTTTTCCTTCACGTGAGCTCTCTTAGGAATTTGGAACTTCCTCTATGTGAAACCATTCATTTTTTTGGTTGTTACCTCACTCTGATCAGGATGATAAATAGTTTTTGGTGATTATCAGCAGCCGAGTTTCCTTCCCCACATTTTGCTTCATTTTTCTCCATTGTTTTCAAGATGGAAATCGTTTTTCTGGAAATGCCCAGTGAGTGGGAGAGGAGACCCATGATTTTGGGTGTTACTGAGCCCATTTTGGCCATGTTAGGGGAAAAAAGTCTCTGGAAATTGAATTGCCCCTAAAGGGCCATTTTTATCCACTCTGGAATTTCATTTTGTTGTCGGAACTAGTTTTCCTCCAACCCAGAAATTGTATTGTGTTATGGGTGCATATTTTGGCCTTGGCCTATGTTGAATTGGGAGTGGAAATGGGGTCTAAGCTTGCTTGACAAACCTAGTCTGTACATGACCCTCACAAACAGAGCTAGAGGACTAGATTTCTTCTTTACACCCCCTGAATAGAACTGGAAGGGAAGGAATAGCCCAAGGGACTATGTAACAGAGAAGGGGATGATTCCTTGTGTTGGGTGTGTGTGGATTTTTTGGAAGTCAGGCTAGTTCTGGTGCAGGTGTCCATAGCTCTTAGATTGAACTCACTAGCTTAGCAGCCAACCTTTCCAGTTCCCTGTTAGCATGATAAACCCAACTGTGTTGGCTTGGCTGAGTTTTGTGTACCCTTGGCTACGTGTGAGCTTGCTAGTGTTCCCCTTATTCCTTGTGGAATCATGCCCAGCTCGAGGGTGGCAGTGTTGCTAAGTGATTGATGAGCACATTAGCCTATCATTAGGTGGAAAGTTGTAGTGGCGTAGCTAGTTGTGGGACAAGATCCTGTTAAAGATAAGTAGCTCTTGTCCATTCTGTCTTTGCAATTGTATTTATTTCTTAAATGAGATGATGAACATGCTGAATATATTGGATGATTGTGTTTGCTTCCATTGTATGTTTAAATGAATTATGCATCTATGTATGTTTCATTTCCAATGCATTTTATATTTTACGATCATGGGGCTTTGTTTTCCTGGAATGTTAGTTGTTAGTCGCGTCCTCTCAATAGAAGAAGGGCGGGGACGTGACAATATTTCTTATTGCCACTCTTGAGAACTCAAGTGATCCAAGGTTTCCCATTCCTTAAACTTAAGCTCCTCTCTATACCCAACATTCATTCCCTCCCTCTAAATCTCTTCCAACTGCTTGGCAAGACGTTTCTTATCCTTAAAAATATCACCAAACTCCTCCCTATTCAAGGTACGGATCCTAGCTTTCAGTACTTTTAGTTTTTGCTGAAATTAGTACATCCATGTTCCCCTTTGGGTATCCAGTCCTCCCAGCATTATTGGACTAATGATATGAAGTCCTTTTGTTCAATCCAAAACTATTCAAATAAAAAAGGTTGTTAGAAAAATAGGATTGCAGAGAAATAACAATAAAGAATAAACAAGATGCAAATATTAAAACAGATTACAAGAGAGACACAAATATAACGTGGTTCACCCAAGATGGGATACGCCCACATAGAAATTTCCAGTCATTTATTATTATACCATCCAGTAAAATGAAGGGATACAACCTGTAGAAACCCCAATGCACTTCCTCTTCACCCTAATGCACTTCCTCTTCACTCTCTCATAGTCTCTCACGCACAAACAAAGATATTGTTTTAAAATACTACAATACAATACATAGACATATTACAATGCAAGTTCCTTTTATAGGGGAATTACCATGGGAAAATACCTCACGTCACCTAATACCATGGGATTGTAATTTTTTGACCAACAAACATCCAAAAAATTTCTTTCGGGGGCAATTCCCCCAAAACCCCACTGGGCCCGGATGCCTACGAAGGGATGATGTCACCCGACACCCCCCTGCAAGGACTAGTGTACAATAAAGCTGGGGTACAAACTATTAAAGAAATTTAATTGCGGAAGGTATTTTATTTTGTATTATTATTATCATTACCCCTCTCGGAGATATTGTTCCTCCAATTAGGGATGTTATTGATGTAATTGGTCATGTAAAGTCTTGAGGTAAAACCTTTGTTTTAAGTTGGGTTAGTAATACCCACAAAAGCATTATTAAAATGTAATCTTGAGTCTCCCAAGGCAAGTTAGATCTGATTAGGAGAAGAAGTTGGCCCTGTTGGGTTATTAGGCCTCTCCACTTATTAGTATAAATAGGGGAGGTGCCTCCCTCATTTGTACACACATATAACTCATGAAGTTGCACTAGAGAGAGAACAAACAATCCATCTGGAGGATACGAAGAAATCTAGTCTCATTCCTTGGTTCTTACACTGTATTTGGGTGAATTCTATATAGAGGAATTTTTGTTGGGTTTTCTTCCTCGTGAGGGTTTCCCAACATAAATCTGTGTGTTGTGTTTTTGGTTATGCCGTGATTGTTATTATTTTATTAATCCTTTGTTCTATTCTAGAAGAAAATTTAACATGGTATCAAATCTAACCTGAAAGATGAAATTATGCAATAACTCATCCTACAATCCAATAAGGTAGGGTTCACTATTCTATAGACCTCCCTCCATAGATAATTCGGAAAAGGAGGTCCATTCAACTCGCCATAGGAGGGCGCATCTTTCTATCGCAACATTTTTTCATTTTGAGGGTTTTCACTTTTTGACCTACCACTACTGCCAGGAGAAAATAGGGCATTAAAATTTTAAGGTTCCATCCTTAGATTCTACAAAATAAAGATACAGTATAGCTCGCCTTGGGGATGAGCATATGTTCCTCCTCTCATATCTAGAAGTGATCTCGGATGGAAAATTAGGGTTTTCTAGTCAAACCCTTGGTCATCCTAAAGCTAATTCAAGAAAAAGTCCTCAAACTAGTAAGTACTACCTTATATCATGTCATTTGAGGTTCTCATTCATTAAATATGACAAATAGTACCAAGCTAGATGAAAATATTGAGTGAGAAGAAAATTTCAAAGCATGGAAGTAAAGAGTTATGCTCATTCTTGAAGAGCATGACCTAGAATGATACATCAAAGGAGATGTCAAGGAACTAGATGGAGAGGAGGAAAAATCCAAGAAAAATAAGGATATGATCAAAACTAAAAGGATCATAGATGACTCTATAAAGGACCATTTTATCCCCCAAGTGTCTTCAAAGAATAATACAAAGGAAATTTTTGATGCACTAACCGGTCTATTTGAAAAAACAAATCAAGGGTGTGAAGATGAAAAAGGAATAAACCATGCAGTCATACTTCTCCAGAGTATCTCAAATCAAAGAACAATTAGAGGCCATTGGTAACATGATAGAGGAAGCTGAAGTTGTGATGACCACTCTAAATGGTCTTCCAAGAGAATAGGATTCCTTTATCCAAGGAATAAGTTCTAGAAGAAAGCTAACCAAATTCAACAATATACGGGAGAAATGTGTACAAGAAGAAGGAAGGTTATAAAATAGAGAAGAAAAGTTAAATGAATATGAAGATCAAACTCTATTTGTACATACAGAGAATGGAATAAATAGAAGGAAGGATCGAGGATCTCCTATAAGTAGATCACAAGAATTCAAAAGAGGTAAGAAGTTTATGAAGGATTATTCATCTTATGCCATGCTATAAATGTCATAAGTTAGGACATGTCTCCAGACATTGTCCACTTAACAAAAAAAAGTTCAAGAAGAAGGTCAGGAAGTTCCATGCCCATGCAGTCAAAGAGAATGAATCAGATGAAGGGAGGACTAGATAGAATGAAGACTCTAATGAAGAATATGTCTTGATATAAGCCCTCAAAGGATCAATCTCTCATGGAAGTGATACTTGGGTCATACATAGTGGTTCTTCCAATCATATGATAGGTCATATAGATTCTCTCTCATGCCTCACTCAGAAAGACTATCCACACAAATTACAACTTGGAGATAACTATCAATATCCTATCAAAGGAATGGGAGAATATTCCTACAAGATAAAATACAATAAGTCCGTAAAAATGAAATAAGTCCTATGTGTTCTAGGTCTAAAGAAGAATCTTCTTTCTGTATTATCTCTAGACAAGAAAGGATTCAGAGTTTCCTTTGTAGATTGTAAAGTTCTTATGTGGACAAAAGGAAGAACTATAGATGATGCAATTGTAATAGGTATTGAAGAGGAAGGACTCTACAAACTAAAAGGGGATACATGTTCATCTTTCATAGCTAGTACCATTAATCCATGGGAGCTATTGCATAGAATACTCGTTCATGTAAACAACAAAGCATTACCAATTTTTAGCAAGGTAGTAATAGATCTAGCAGAAATCCAGATCAACCATGAAGGGGTATGAAAAGGATGTGCTCAAGGGAAGAATAACAAAAATCCATTTCCAAGCAGTAATAGTAAAGCAAAAGGGATCTTAGAGACTGTCCACTCAAATGTGTGCATAGCAATGTCAACTACTTCCTTAAGTGGGTATGTCTATTATGCCTCTTTTATTGATGGCTACTCACGTAATACTTGGATATATTTCTTGAAAAGGAAATATGAAGTATTTGAAAATTTCAAAGAGTTCAAAGCTCTTGTGGAGAATCTCTCTGAAAAGAATATGAAGATATTAAGATTAGATAATAGAGGAGAATTCACCTCAAACGAATTTAAGGAAATATGCAGAGAATATGGGATTAGGAGGGAGCTTACTAGACCCTATAATCCTCAACAAAATGTAGTAGAAAAAATGAAGAATAGATCTATCATGGAAGCAATCAAATCCATGATTCATGATCAATATCTACCCATGTATTTATGGGTGGAAGTAGCAAAGACAACAGTTTATGTTCATAACAAATTATCCCACAGTGCACTTGGAAACAAAACTCGAGAAGAAATTTTTACTAGTGAGAATCCTAAAGTCAGTCACCTAAAGATATTTGGTTGTCTTGTTTACCTACATGTTCCCAAAGAGAAGAGATAAAAGTTGGACCCCTCAGGACAGAAGGGAATATTTTTCGGATATATTGATAATTCAAAAGCATACAGAATCTATATTGCACATTTTCGTAAAATTGAGGTCAATAGAGATGTCATATTTGATGAAGATGCAGCTTTAAGAAAATCCAAAAAAACCCATGTGAATGGAGAAGATCAAGAAAATCCCAGAATTGTAGAGATCAGTAAACCACCAGTTGGAGATGATAAAGAAGAGCCCATACCAGAATATCGGGACATAAGAGAACCTCAAGAACCTATAGAGACACCTCATGAGGAAATCTCAATAAGAAAAATATCAGCTTGGGCTCATAATATAATTCAAGAAGAAGAAAGATATGGTGCACCAAAAGGAAGCAAGAGACCGAGATTCCACTCCAACTACATAGAATTAATGTGTAACCTTGTTGACAAAGAACCCAAATGTTTTGAAGAAGCCTCAAAGAAGAAGGAATGGATGGATGCCATGATTGAAGAATATCAATCTATCTTAAAGAATGATGTTTGGGAAGTGGTTCCAAGAATGAAGGATAAATTAGTGGTCTCGTCCAAATTTCTTTTTAAGACAGAGCATTCAGTTGATGGTAGCATTGAAAATTTCAAAGCAAGATTTATCGCATGAGGATTTTATCAGTAGGAAGGGATTAATTATGAAGAAACTTTTTCACCATTATCTAGATATTCCTCAGTCAGAACCATTCTAGCTTTGGCTTCCAAGATGAGATGGAAATTACATCAAAGACAACCTTTCTAAATGTTGTCATAGAAGAGGAAGTGTATATTGAACAAACTCCAGGTTTTGATATACATGACAAGAAAAGACATGTGTGTCGACTAAAGAAAGTAGAATATGGATTAAAGCAAGCACCTAGAGCATGGTACTGAAGAATTGATGAATTTCTGATGAGCTTAGTCTTTATTAAAGCAAATTCAAACCTTTGCTATAAGGTTGAAGATGATGGGATCATGATATTACTATTTTATGTAAATGATGTATTTTTGAAAGGAAAGGAGAATCTCATCAATGGATGTAAGAAGAACCTTGTGACACAATTTGAAATGAAAGACCTTGGCATGATGGATTATTTCCTAGGTCTTGACATATGGCAGTTCCCAAATGAAATTTTCCTAAACCAAGGAAAATATGTAGTTGATATCCTAAATATATTTGTAATGTTATATTGTAAGGAAATGAACACTTCGATGGTGACAGACCTGAAGCTCTTGAATGATGACTCTTCAAAAAGAGTAGATGTCACACTATATAGACAGATTATCGGTTAACTGATGTATTTGACAAGTACAAGATGAAATATATGTTTTGTCGTAAACGCACTAAGTCATATATGGTAGAACCCAGACATGTCCACGTAGTTGCAACAAAACATGTGATGAGGTACCTAAAGAGTACATTGGATTGTGCCCTCACATATGCAGTTGATCGTGAGTTTATATTATGTGGCTACACTAATTCATATTGGGAAGGAAGTGCTGAAGATAGAAAGAGCACTTCGGGATGTTGTTTCGGTTTGGGATCATGTGTGATCTCATGGCTTAGTAGAAAATAGACTAATGTTGTGCTCAGTACAACAAAGGATGAATACACTACAACATGTCCATCATGTAGTGAAGCAGTATGGCTTCGCAAATTCTTGACAGGATTGTTTGATACTGAGATGGATGCAACTGATATTTATTGTGACAACTAGAGTTGTATTAAGTTAACAAAGAACCCAGTGTTCCATGATAAGTCAAAGCACATAGAGATAAAGCATCATTAAATCCCAGATATGGTGGAGAGAAGAGCCATAAAGCTCTAGTATGTTCCTATAGAGGAACACGTTGCAAATTTGTTAACTAAGCCTTTGTCTCATGTGGAGGTTGAATATTTCAGAGAAAAGCTTGGTGTAGTCCGAGAGGACCTCCCTGGAAAGATGGAGTGATGATGAAATGGTAGCTCAATACATATGTGATAAAGTTCCTATATATAATGTTGTGGTACATAATTTATTTGCAAACAGTGTGGTCCTGCATTCATTTACGGACGTTGTGGACCTGCATTCATTTTGCGGATGTTGTGGTCCTGCATTCATTTGCAAACCATGAGATTCTAGCATTTTTTATGTTGTAGGTGATTCCACATTAATTTGTGATGTTTTGTTGTGTTTGTGTAACATTGCAGGTGATGCTCAAGATGAGGATACCTGAGATGATGCGACGAGTGGTGATACGCATGATGATGCGACGAGACGTGATACTAATGATGATGCAATGAGACATTATTCTTATGATGATGCGATGAGATGTGATGCTCATGATGATGCAATGAGATTTGATACTCGTGATGATGTGATGAGAAGTGATGCTCATGATGATGCGATGAGATGCGATGCTTGTGATGATGTGTCGATATACAATGCTCATACGAATGTGTTCGTGATGTGTTGATCAAGATGTGATGCTCCATGATGGTGATATTCCACAGACAATGATAATGTTTATATAATTGTGAAAACTTCCTATGACATATAGACTTATGAGTCAGTTGTAATATGTATTGTTGTGTTATAGAATACCTTCCTTGTTAAGAGGAAGTGTTAAAGAAATGTAACTATAGAAGATGTTATATTTTGTATTATTATTGTTATTACGCCTTTCGAAGATTTTGTTCCTACGATTAGGGATGTTATTGATGTAATTTGTCATGTAAAGTCTTGAGGTAAAACCTTCGTTGTAAGTCAAGTTAGTAGTAGCCACAAAAGTATTATTAAAATGTAATTTTGATTTTCCCAAGGCAAGTCAGCTTTGATTGGGAGGAGAAGTTAGCCATGTTGGGTTCTTAGGCCTCTCCACTGATCAGTATAAATAGTGGAGGTGCCTCGCTGATTTGGACACACACAAAACTGAAGTAGTTGCACTAGAGAGAGGAGAAATAGTCCATTTGGAGGAGAGGAAGTAGTCTAGTCTTATTCTTTGGGTCTTGCACTGTACTTGGGTGAAGTCTATATAGAGGAATTTTTATTGGGTTTTCTTCCCCACGAGGGATTCCCATGAAAAATAATCATGTTCTCTTTTTTTTCTACTGTGCTTGTTATTCTTTCAGTGATCCTTTGTTCTATTCCAGAAGAAAATTTAACACAAACACGAATTAATAATAACATCTCTGAATTTGGAAGATCATGCTCGACAACCAACAAAGGTTTCCTGATTGGAGGTCCCCTACCTTCCCAAACAAGGTTCACTAGCTAATGATTCGAGCCAGTAGATGGAAGGACAATAACTATCACATCCCCACTCCCGTCACCCAAACCTTTCGAAAGTAAAAATCTGTCTAGGTCTAAAAGCCACGTGGTGCTCCCCTCTATGCCAATTATTCCAGGTGAGCCACCTATTTCTTGTTTCCACATTCACGAACTTGTACTCACTTATGAAATACCTAAAGGATTCGTTGGTCACTCCCAGAATCTTCCTACCTTCCTTTCACTCCTCCAAAGAGGTAATCATGTTAAAACCATTGTCCACAATCAAGTTTTGGACACCAACCTCTCTCACTTCCTCCTTCATGAGAGCAAGAAACTCTAGATTTTGGGGAAAAATACTAGGACCATAAACATTGGCAACGATCCGCTTAATAGTTGTGTTAACAATATGAATATCAACAGAAAGAAAGAACCGAATAGCCCAAAATCTGTTTAAACATACCTTTTCTAGTTGCCAAAGTATTTCCATTCCTCCTGTAGCACCCTGTGCATCAATTGTCATAGTTTCAGTGCATTTCCATACTTTCTTACCTATTTTTGCATGCTCTCATAATTGCATTTTGTTTCTTGTAGTAATGCCATCATCGGTTTTTCAATCCTCAACTTGCTTCTAAGAGTTTATTTTGCGAGGGTGACCCACCCCCCGTATATTCCATTTTATCACCTTCATTGGGTAACCTTATTAACTTCCGAAAAGGATTCCTTTATCGTGGGATACAGACTTGCTATGATTAATATGGTTCCTTTTTTGACAATTCTCTATCAATTTGTCTTTCTTCCATGCTTTTCACCTTCCTTCTGTCATTTCCGTTTACTCCTCTTTGAAGGGTCCTTTGCTATACGTAGATGGAGAGAAGCCGTAGTTTTCGGAATGGCCTCCTGTAGTAGTTCAATTTGTCTGCTAGGGACAAAGCCCTTCCTTTCTTGTTGCATTCTTTTTTTATCATATCCAGATCTAGCTCCCTAACGTCCATATCCTTCACCTCCTCTTGTGGGTCTTCTTGGATAACTTCTATATGCTCCTCCTTGTCCTTCTAGGTTTCCTTCTCCCATGAGACCAATGATTTCCTGGTCCCTGTGCCCACATCACCAAGATCCTCCCCCACCTAGTTGAGGGTTTCAAATCTATTCCCATGGCTTGTCTTTTTATTCGTATCTTGCCTATTCTAAGTGTGATTGTTGGATCATCTCCCTTGTTTCTACCTATTTTTAACCTGGGTAAAACCTTTCTCATATGTCTCCTTCTCTCGGGTCCCCTGAGCAGAAACTTGGGCCTACCAATTTTGGGACAGCCCCTTCCTAGGTGTGCATATTCATGGCATTGTCTACATCTAAATGGGAGCTGCTCATAATCAAATGGGTTGCACCCAGTCTTCATCCTCCCATGTAAGATTGATTGCTTCTGGAAACTCTCGAGACAAGTCCATATACCCACAAATCCTTGCAAAGGAAGTATATCTCTGCTCTTTTGATTATCAGAAAACAAATTAAAAAACTTGTAAGTAGAAGCAATCCAATGAGTTGAGTATTTAAACTTATTAACGGTCTTGACAATCAATTAATAGTGGTCTTTTATATTATGAATTGTACAAGCTTTGAATCTCTAGTTGAATTCTCTCAACCATGGATAGCTTATACAACCGTAATGATAATTCTATAGTAAATACATATACCTTGATATTATACAACCATAATGATAATTCTATAGTAAATACATATACCTTGTTTTCATATCCAAATATTGATCATATCTTCCAAGTTATGTTGATTCAAAAACATATGTTGGAAATGAGTGGAAAATTGCATATCTATGGGGTTAAGAGATACCGGTGGAGAATGTGGTGTCCCTTACAAAAGATATTTTCCCACGCCAACTACTGCAAAGAACAAGCCATGGCACTCTATCAATCAAAGACCACTGCACTTCACTGTTATGTCGACCAACTATAATTACAGCCGCGCGTAGTCCATACGGCAGTTTCAATGATGAAATACATACGGCTAATTAATAAAATCTCCAAAACGGCTAATGTATTTTACCCAAAACCATTTTTTTTAAAGCAGAATACCCAAAACCATTTAATTGCTCGAACTTTTGGATAAACAAATCAAAAGTGAAAAAAAAATTTAAATATTATAATCTCCATGCAAATCCATTATTTAGATACTTTAATTAGTTGAAGCGATAATGTTTAAAACATGAAAAAGACATGGTTCAACGGCATGCATGATACATAGTATGTAGACATTATCAATAGAGTGAAGGCCAAACGATTCTCAATTAATATGAATAAAAATCTAGGATGGATTCGAGAACTTTTATGATATTTATTTGTAATCATTTTAAACAAGTATCTCATTTTCATTTTTATTTTTATTTTTATAATAAATTGAATAATATAATATAAATAAAAACTTATTTGATTTTTATTTTTATTTTTATAATAAATTTAATAACATAACATAAATCAAATCAAAACTGAGGATTGATTTGAAGTTGTGATTCAGTTTTTTTGGAATTATATTTAAACAATCTCATCTTTATTACATAATTAATATACATCTTTTCTTATGCACCCAATTACTAAAAATGTTCTAAATATTGTTTAGTGCATTACACTAATTTCAAATCATAATTTAAAAATGTTCTAAATCTTGTTTAGTGCATTACACTAATTTCAAATCATAATTTAAAAGGATCATGAAGATAAAATCATTTTACTTATTTAGTGCATTACACTAATTTCAAATCACAATTTAAAAGGACCATGAAGATAAAATCATTCATTGTCAAAGTTGAGTTGGCTATAGAGAGTTTTATTTCAAGATTAACATCTATATTTTTTTAGACACCAAATTATTAAAGAAAGTTCTGAATATTGTTTGGTGTACTAGACTAATTTCAAATCACAATTAAAAAAACTATGAAAATAAAATCATGCACTACACTAATTTCAAATCACAATTCAAAAGTACCATGAAAATAAAATCATTCATTACCAAAGTTGAATGGGCTAATGAGAGGTTTTGTTGCATGATTAACAAATTTATCTTTTTTATGCACCAAATTATTGAAAATTGTTATAAATATTGTTTGCTGCACTGCACTAATTTCAAATCACAATTCAAAAAAAAACCTAAGAATAAAATCTGTCATTATCAAAGTTGAGTGGACCAATCAAGGGGTCATGCTAGTGATGTGATATAACACATTATATAGTTAAATCAACCTAAATATGGTCAAGATTAGTGCTTGACCAAAGTTGAATTGGACTTTGGAATTCTAAATTTATGACCATTTTAATTATGAATAAATATGGGTTTAATTAAAGATAAATATGGGTATTGTATATCATATATATGTATATATGAATGATTAGATGCTATGGATGTGTACAATGTTCAAATATCAATATATAATTTGTTAACATGTAGGTCTTGCCATGAATACTGGGAATTCCCATCATACGAGAGTAGGGGATACTTATTTGATATCAAGGTAGTCAAGGCCTCACATATATAATCATTGTCCTTTAAGGATGATGAGACATAGCAAAAAATGATAAATAAAGTTAAAGTTGCGAGCATTATGAGGAAATCTAGTAACATTGTTTTGTTATAAAGGGATTTGCAGCTAATGGTAGCCTGCCATGTTTTGAGAAAGTAAAAAAAATCCATGCTAAATGGGGGATTAATAGATCATTGAGATATAATATTATTTAGGATGTCTAGGCCATGGATTAAATAAATAAAATTTGAAACAACAATAAGATGGTAACATGGCTATGGCTAAAGTTACATCATTAAGAAAGATGGCTGGCTATTATGGCTTGTTGATAACATCGACTAAATTATGGTGAAAAATGATGATGGATGATGAGTATGGTGAAAATCAATGATGGATGAGGAGTATTAACTAATGGTTCTAATCTTCTCCACCCAAGAAAATTGTTGTAGGAACAAAGAGTGATTATGGGACTTCATACAACTTATAGTATAACTATTCACTATTGATGTCCTCATTCATTAGTTCCAAGAACACATTGAATCATGAAGAGAATTATTAATACTTGATTAGGATTTAGAGGAAGGGTTCATGTTGATATAAAATATATTTCAAGTAATTTTTTTATTTAAAGGTTTAATAAGTTTTGAAGCATCAATAACAATGGTTTTAATGTTAGTAAAAATGAAGGGAAGTAGAGAATGTTGCAACCAATCTTGATAGGGATTTTTTGAAAGTAGAAAGATCTCACTCTATTAAAGTAGAAGTTTAAAATATTTGAACTTAGTTTATATTTGGATTTAAAGTCATTTTTTTAATCTTTTAATCTATATTTTGGTGATTATGGTAGATATGTGAATGTGAGATCTTGTTGTTATATAAAATTATTCGTTGGATTGTTGGCCATTTAAATAATATCATTCTCATAACGACACTTGATTTAGTGCTAATTATTTATTATTGAACTAGTTTATGGCATTAATACTATTTTGAGTTCTTCTCTACATTCTACTGGAATATAGGACTGAGAGGGGTAAAACCATGGTAATGTGTCTCACTTTGTGGCAAGATAATTTTATTATGTTTTTATAAATTTATTCAAGACTTTATTAAAAAAAAA
Source organism: Pseudotsuga menziesii (assembly GCA_001517045.1). Taxonomy (NCBI): domain Eukaryota; kingdom Viridiplantae; phylum Streptophyta; class Pinopsida; order Pinales; family Pinaceae; genus Pseudotsuga; species Pseudotsuga menziesii. The sequence continues at coordinate 149,700 of LPNX010462211.1, forward strand.
TTAAAAATGTATTTTAAAAAAAACTTTAAAATAATTTTAAGTTTTAAAATGACAATGTTGATTTTGAAGTTTTAAAATGATATTTTTTGGGTCACACTTTTACGTTCTCATAAAAAATACTATTTATATTAATAATATTTAATAATTAAATTATCTCATAATATAAAATTTAAAATCATGCACAATAGTCTAAAAAAGTGTCTCTAAAGAACATGTTCAAAAAATTGGAATTAAAAAAATAAATGAATATAAATGTGAGTCACCATTTTGTGAGTACTTATGAGATGCTGAAATAATAATAAATTGTGTTTAAAAAAATGAAATAAATAAGATAAATAATTATTCTTTTATTCTGAAAGAAATACAATATAAAATCTCATTTAGAATGAAAACTTTTGTTTCATTGCATTATTATCTAATTGTTAATGGATTTCTATATTTATTTAGTTCATTATTTTTTCTAAAAGTTCATCATAGCAAAAGGGAAAAAGTCAGACACATTACCATGCTTTTACCCGCGCAAGAGTTTTGGGTAGAGGGTTATGTGTTATTATAGTACACACAATCTAGGCTAGAATATCTAGAATATTCTCAAATAGTTTAATTCACTTGTCGCGGTAACTTTCTCATAAGATTAGTAGATTTATAACCTATCATATAGTTTGAAATTATTGTGTATCTAGTTACTACAAGTTATTTATATTATACATGCTAAGATATTTAATCATCATAGAAATTATTCTACGTAAATTATAATCCTACTTGGTTTGGTTTCCATAACCAATCATAAGAAATAAAATGTTGTGTCCAAGTTTGTGTCCAAATCTATTTGAACCACAATTCCTTATCACACCAATGAACCACCCTACATGGTGAGTTTCAATGGAACAATGTAAGCATGGAAGTTGAATAGAAATAAAATACATGTCTCAAGGTATCTTGAGAACAAATTCTCAAGTTTAGAGTAGAGAAGGATGAATGCCTTTAAACATATAGCGGTATTCTATGAACTTGTACATTATGGTTTTTAGTATTTGTAATTAATATAAAGTATATTTTCATCCATTTTGTTTCTTTTTGTGGGGTTGAAAGAAATAAATATGCTCTGCTTCAGATGCTCAAGTTCTTCACCATCATATCAATAATTCTCACCAAGTTCTAATTGAGAATTTAGAAATGGTATGGTAGAGATAATTTTCCTTCAGTAGGACTAAAGGAGACTACATAAGTTTATATAGTAGGTGTTATAGATGAACCTCCAAAGATAATGTCTTTAATGACTTCTTGGTTGTGAAGGAGTAATGACATGGGTAAAGACATGAATATGTGTAACACTTTTTAGAATGAGGCAAGGAAAGAAAATTCAATTTTCAAGTCTGTGTGGCCCTAATACTAGTGATGGTAATATCAAGCGAGACTTAAACTTAATGTCACTATATTTTAACCTCTCAACACTTTGGGTAACTCCAAACCCAGGGGGAGACCCTAATCAGTGAAAGGTACCAAAATTAAAATCTAGATACATCCCAGGAGAAGTGTGCCTAGCTTCAAATGATCTTATAAACCAATAGAAATATAAAAGAATACATAATTTGAACCCTTGTGCATGCTTTACAAATGAAGTGAGTATGTATTATTTATATGAGACAACCCACAAACTTTAACAAATTTGTGCCTACAAGTTAATGACAAAATATAAAAATTTCGGTTGATGCACCCACAAACTTGGGGACTAAACCACTTAGTGATGTAAAATAACAACAAAAATGTGAAATTTGGCTCCACCAAGTGAAAGGTGATCTAAAATTTAATGTCATTCCCAAAATAACCCAATTTTTTCCCTTGAATCCCCTTGTTTTTAACCATGTAGGATTCTTCATTCTTCTTTAAGGGATGACATCAGTGGTTCAGAGACCAAGAGGAGGGGTTTTCTATCAAAACAATAGGTCCAAGTGGGAAAAATAAGGTGTCCTAAGTTGAGTATGAAACCACTTACATGTTATATCACCTTTACAAATAAAAATATGGGTGCATTCAAGTGTCCTAATGGGCCCACTCTAAGAGGATCCAAACACCAATCTAGGGATCAAATGACCAAATAAAGGGAAGTTAACAATGCCACTGAGCCAACACATCTTGGACTAAAACCAAGAGGGAATTCCATAACTCCTTTAAAGGTATTTATCCCCAAAACCAGTACGCTATATAATATAGCTTGACATACTTGGAATTTAGAGTAAAGTAATGAAACCCCTCACTTGGGTATGTCTAAAAAGGATGCATTAGAACTTTGAGGCATAACTACTGAATATTGTAACTTCAAAGCATATTATAAATGTACTTTATTGATGTAACCCAAGGAATATGTTAGTAGTCCTCTGACGGGGTGTTACTATTGTATTTGTTCTTCATAGATTCATGAGGTAAATCCTCCATTGTAAGTCGGGTCATTAGTAACCTAATGAATAATATAATATATTGTTTTGAATCATCCTAGGTGAAGTCAGCCCAGACAGTTTAGTGGGTCCAACTTGATTAGGGTAAAATTAAGTTGGCTCAATGTGTATATATAGAAGGGTCGTGGTTCTTATTTGATACATAGACACTCACCTGTGTAGCGCATAGGAGAGAGAGAGAGAGAGAGAGAGAGAGAGAGAGAGAGAGAGAGAGAGAGAGAGAGAGAGAGAGAGAGCATCAAGGAGGAGGAAATCTGTTTTGGGTTTATATCTTATACATATTATATAGAGGAATGTTTGTTGGGTTTCTCTTCCCCTTGAGGGTTTCCCGGGATAAATATTGTGTCTATCTTGTGATTGCGTGTCTATCGGTTATTCTGGGTATGCTACTACTATGATTTTGAATCGAACACTAATTATATCTAGTATAGCATATGAAATCTTAACATGGTATCAAAACTAACCTGATTAGGATATCTTTCACAAGGTGAAACTCCCTCTCCTCCCTCTCTAGAAGAAATTAGGGTTTCTGTAAATTTTGGAATTTGGAATATATGCTTACATAGAAAGTTGTGCCTCCCTAGAGCGCATCTCTTGAGCCCAAGATCAAAATTTTTGGATGATTTCATCTATGGGAAATCCAAACCCTAGTTTGGTAGTAAACCAAAAAAATGCAGTGAACTGGAACCAAAATTCTACTGTGCTGCTATCTCATGAGTAGGAATTAATGGCTATAAATTTAGGATTTCCAAAAATTAGATGGATCAACCAACTCACCTCACTCAAGCACATCTACTAGTAAGGTCAACTTTTTATTTTGAGAATTTTCAATTTTTTGTGACCTACTCGATAGGATGGTCCCAAGCACTAATATTGAGGACAAACTGGAGGCCTAGAAAAATTCCTAGCATGGAAGTACAGGATTGGTCTCACTCTTAGAGCTAATGGTCTTGAGAAGTACATCAAGAATGAATTTTTAGAACCAACGGAAGTTGAAGCTAAGGAGAAGCATGAACAACACCTAATCAAGGAAATGAGGATTATTGTTGACTCTATTAAGGATCACTTGATCTGATAAGTGTCATCCAAGAAGACACCAAAGCATATGTATGCCGCTCTTTCCGGAATGTATGAAGGAAGGAAAATCAATAGAAAGATGAATATGAGAGCTCAACTGAAGGGAACGAAGATGAGAAAAGGAGAATCAATTCAAGATTACTTCACAGGGTCTCCCAGTTCATACAAAAACTAAGTGCTATTGGAGACACCCTTGATGAGGATGAACTATTTATGGCTGCTCTCAATTGTCTCACCAGACCTTGGGACTCATTCATACAGACTCTGTGTGCCAAAAAAGAAAGTATGATGTTTGACATAGTATGGTAAGACTGTATTCAAGAAGCTACTAGAGTAGCCAATAGAGAAGCTCTACTCAGAGGATGACCAGTATCTAGCCACCCATATTAAATAAAGGAAGCAATCAAATTTTAAGAAGAGTAATAAGAAACCTTCCAAGAATAAGTTTCAAAAAAAGAAGAAGGATTAATCAAAGTATCAATGATTTAACTATCATAAGATATGACACCTAGCCATAGAGTGTCCATCACCAAAGAATAACAACAACAACAAGAGACATCATGCTCATTTAGCTGAAGATGAGGATGGAGAAGAGAGAACTCGAAAGAGATTAAGAAAAGAATAAGATGTAGATGAATATGTACTATTTTATTCACTCTCTGGGTTTGGAACACCTAGATAAGACACATGGCCTATTGATAGTGGTGCCTCGGAGCATATGACAGGGGAGAACCAAATTATGTCAAGACTTGAAGAGAAGAACTCTCTTCAGAAAGTATCATTGGGAGATAAGTATCAATATCCCATAACATGTATTGGTGAATCAAGCTACAAGATTGACTCTGGGACTTCAAAGAAGATGAAGGAAGTACTATATGTACCAGGTTTTAAAAAGAACTAACTTTCCATATCATCTCTAAATAATAAAGGATATAGAGTTTCCTTTATAGATGGACAAGTACTGATACGGTCCAAAGGAAAGACACTTAAATATGTTATGGTTATTGGAGAAGAAGAAGGTGGAATTTATAAACTCAAAGAACATTTAGAGACAGCTCTTGTCCATGACACTACCATCTCAAGTGAAATGTGGCATAAAAGGATTCCACACATAACCTACAAAGAATTTCCCTATGAGAGCAAGGTCGTAACAGGGTTACCAGATCTGAAGATTGATCATGAGGGTACTTTAAAAGGATGTGCAAGTGGAAAGAAAATTAAGAATCCCTTTGAAGAATAACTGCTGAATATTGTAACTTCAAAGTATATTCTAAGTACAAGGTGAAACTCCCTCTCCTCCCACTCTGGAAGAAATTAGGGTTTTTGTAAATTTTGGAATTTGGAATATCTACTTGCATAGAAAGTTGTGCCTCCCTAGAGCGCATCTATTGAGCCCAAGATCAAAATTTTTGGATGATTGAATCTATGGGAAATCCAAACTCTAGTTTGGTAGTGAACCAAAAAAATGCAGTGAACTGGAACCAAAATTCTGTTGTGCTACAACCTCACGAGTAGGATTTGAAGGCTAGAAATTCAGGATTTCCAGAAATTAGATGGATCGACCAACTCACCTCACTCAAGCATATCTACTGGTAAGGTCAAGTTGTTATTTTGAGAATTTTCAATTTTTTGTGACCTACTCGATGGGATGGTCCCAATAACTAATATTGAGGACAAACTAGAAGGCCTAGAAAAATTCCTAGCATCGAAGTACAGGATTGGTCTCATTCTTAGTGATAATGGTCTTGAGAAGTATATCAAGAATGAATTTGTACAACCAACAGAAGTTGAATCTAAGGAGAAGCATGAACAAGACCTAATCAAGGAAATGAGTATTATTGTTGAATCTATTAAGGATCACTTGATCCAATAAGTGTCATCCAAGAAGACACCAAAGAATATGTATGTCGCTCTTTCTAGAATGTATGAAGGAAGGAACATCAACAGAAAGATGAATCTGAGAGCTCAACTGAAGGGAACCAAGATGAGAAAATGAGAATCAATTCAAGATTATTTCACAAGGGTCTCCCAGTTCAGACAAAAACTAAGTGCTATTGGAGACACCCTTGATGAGGATGAACTAGTTATGGCTGCTCTCAATTGTCTCACTAGACCTTGGGACTCATTCATACAGACTCTGCGTGCCAGAAAAGAAAGTATGATGTTTGACATAGTATGGTAAGACTGCATTCAAGAAGAAGCTAGAGTAGCCAACAGAGAAGCTCTACTTAGAGAATATGACCAGTATCTAGCCACCCATATTAAAGAAAGGAAGCAATCAAACTTCAAGAAGAGTAATAAGAAACCTTCCAAGAATAAGTTTCAAAAAAAGAAGAAGGATTAATCAAGTTATCAATGATATAATTGTCATAATATATGACACCTAGCCATATAGTGTCCATCACCAAAGAATAACAACAACAACAAGAGACATCATGCTCATTTAGCTGAAGATGAGGATGGAGAAGAGAGAACTTGAAAGAGATTAAAAAAAGAATAAGATGTAGATGAATATGTACTATTTTATGCATACTCTGGGTTTGTAACACCTAGATAAGACACATGGCCTATTGATAGTGGTGCCTCGAAGCATATGACAGGGGAGAAGCAAATTTTGTCAAGACTTGAAGAGAAGAACTCTCCCCAGAAAGTATCATTGGGAGATAACTATCAATATCCCATCACATGTATTGGTGAATCAAGCTACAAGATTGACTCTAGGACTTCCAAGAAGATGAAGGAAGTACTATGTGTACCAGGTTTGAAAAAGAACTAACTTTCCATCTCATCTCTAGATAATAAAGGATATAGAGTTTCTTTTATAGATGGACAAGTACTGATATGGTCCAAAGGAAAGACACTTGAAGATGTTGTGGTTATTGGAAAAGAAGAAGGTGTAATTTATAAACTCAAAGGACATTTAGAGATAGCCCTTGTCCATGACACTACCATCTCAAGTGAATTGTGGCATAAAAGGATTTCGCACATAACCTACAAAGAATTTACCTATGAGAGCAAGGTCGTAACAGGGTTACCAGATCTGAAGATTGATCATGAGGGTACTTTAAAAGGATGTGCAAGTGGAAAGAAAATTAAGAATCCCTTTCCAAAAAGTGAAACAAATACCAAAGGTACATTAGACCTAATTCATTCTGATGTGTGTGGTCCTATGCTCTCTATATCCTTAGGTGGATATGAATATTATGTCACAATTATTGATGATTATTCAAGAAATAATTGGATATACTCATTGAAGAACAAGAGTGAAGTGTTTGGTAAATTCAAGGAATGCAAATCCTTGATAGAGAAAATTTCAAAAAAGAATATCAAGACACTAAAAACAGATAATGGTGGAGAATACACTTCAAAGGAATTTGAATATTTTTGTAAGGAGGTAGGAATCAAGAGGGAACTAACCACTCCCTATAATCCCCAATAGAATGGTGTGGTAGAAATAAAGAATAGAAATATTATGGAAGAAATAAATACCATGATTCATGACCAAGACCTCCCCATGCACCTATGGGATGAAGCAGTAAGAATAATTGTATATGTGTAGAATAGATTATCTCACAGTGCTCTTGGATTTAAGACTCTTGAAGAGATGTATACAGGAAAGAAACCTGAAGTGAGCCATATCAAGATATTTGGCTGTCCAGTATATGTACTTATTAAGAAAGAGAAGAGAAACAAATTGGATCCTTATGGAAATAAGGGAATATTTGTAGGATACTGTGAAGTCTCAAAATCCTTTAGGATATACATCTCAAGATTCCATCATATCGATATTAGTATGGATGTAACATTTGATGAAGAGACAACTCTTAATAAAACTAGAAGTTGTCATCTTGAAGAAGTACATGAAGAGAATATAACTTCCATAAGGATAGAAGTTAAACCCTCTCCTAAAATAGCAGCATTGGAAGATCATGACATGCTAGAACCTCAGGAACACCCTATTATGGATATCTCTCAAAAGAGAAAAATTGATTGGATATGATAAATCATACAAGAAGTAGAGACATATGGAGCTCCAAAGGATCCACAAGAACCAACAAAAGATCAAATCCATATTCCAGTTATGTAGATTTGATGTGTGGTGTTGTACCTCAAGAACCCACCAATTATAAGGAAGTTGCTCAGAAGAAAGAATGGGTTGAAGAAATGACGGAAGAATACTAGTCAATCATGAAGAATGATGTTAGGGATATAGTACCCAAACCAGAAAACAAGAGTGTGGTATCTTTGAAATGGATCTACAAGATAAAAACATGTTTCTAATGGAAGTATTAAAAAGTACAAATAAATATTTATGGCTAGATTATTCTCTCTGAAAGAGGGGATCAATTATGAAGAGAATTTTTCTCTAGTAGCAAGGTACATTTCCATCAGAACTATCATGGCACTTTCTTCCACGATGAAGTGGGACTTACACCAGATGGATGTAAAGAAATCCTTCGTTAATGGTGTGACTGATGAAGAGGTTTACATCGAACAACCACAAGGATTTGAAGTCGAAGAAAGAGAGACTCATGTATGCAAGTTGAAAAAGGCTATGTATGGACTGAAGCAAGCTTTTAGATCTTAGTATGGAAGAATAGATAACTTCTTGAAAAGAGTGGGCTTTACCAAGAGTAAATCGTATCCTAACCTTTATATGAATATTATGGATGATGAACCAGTCATACTATTACTGTATGTGGATGATCTATTTCTGACTAGAAATGAGAAACAAATAAAAAATTGCAAGAAGAAGCTAGATGAAGAATTCGAGATGAAAGATCTTGGATTGATGCATTATTTCCTAGGGATGGAAGTGTGGAAGAGCCCAAATACCAGAAGGAATCTTTCTAAATTAGGGAAAGTATGTAGTAGAAATATTGAAAATATTTGATATGTTGGATTGTAAATCCATGGCCACACCCATGCACACCAACTTGAGGTTGTTGTCTGATGATACATCAGAGTTAGTGGATATGAATCAATAGAGACAAATTATTGGGTCATTGATTTATCTGGTGAACACAAGGCCATATATATCCTTTGTTGTGAACACATTAAGTCAGTATCTAGTTAAACCTAGACGAGTTCACGTGATAGCTGCAAAGCATGTGATGAGGTACCTTAAAAGTACGATAGAGTTATGACTTTACTATGGGAGAGATTGGCCAAGAAATTTCATCAACAGGAAGAGCACCTCATGAGGATGTTATTTTCTGGGATCCTCCATGATATCATGGTTTAGTAAGAAACAATACAGTATTGCTCTCAGTACAGATAAAGCAGAGTACATTGCAGCTTGCTTCACTTGTTGTTAAGTGATATGGCTTCAGAAGCTGATGTCAAGATTATTTGACATGGAGTTGGAAACAACATCAATTCTTTGTGACAACTAGAGTTGTATAAATATGACAGATAATCTGGTGTTCCATGACAAATCAAAACATATAGAAATACATTTTTTTTATATAAGGGATATGGTACAAAAGGGAGCTGTAAAGCTCCAGCATGTGAGTACCAATGAGCAAGTTTCTTATGTACTAACCAAGCCTCTATCTCGAGTAAATTTTGAATATTTCTATGACAAGATTGGTGTATTTTTTAAAAGAATTTCCTTGCAAGGAGGAACATTGATAGGACTACAAATGATGAAGATATGGACCTTCTTCTAAAAGGAGGAACAGGTCGAAGCTATGAACTCTCCTCGGAAAGGAAGAATAGGTCGAAGAAATGAACCCTCCTCATATAAAGGGGAAGCAGGTTGATAATATGGATCCTTCAAGAAAAGGGGGAGTGATCATGAGACTAACATCGATGATGGGATGAAAGATGCTGACAAGTTCCGAAATTCACCTTTGGACAATAATATCCTCTCTTGAGGATGGTAGGTATAACACTCTATGCATGAGAGTGGTCCTTACTAGATAAGGATGGCTCTGCAGATGTTACTATCACATGGAGAGTACCCACATTCAGTTGTGGATACCATAGAATAACACTCACTTAGGAGTGGTCCTAACTTTAGTGGTATGGATCCTCTACGATGATTCCTCATGGACAACAGGGCCAGAATTTTGTATTCGGTCCATATCTTCTCTACAGATGACACTCTTGTATGGAAAGTATGCCTACATTCATATGTAGATACCATACAATAACATTCGATTGTGAGTGGTACTAACATTCATCATATGGATTCTCTATGATGAGTCCTCATGGATGTCGTACTATAACACTCACTTGGGAGTGGTCCTAACCTCAATGGTATGGATGTTCTATAATGAGGGCCGACATTTTGAATATGGCCAAGATCCACTCTGCAGACAATACTCTTACATGGTAGGGTATACCTACATGTGAGTGTAGATATCGTAGTATAGCACTCACTTGGGAGTGTTCCTAACCTCAATGATATGGATGGTCTAGGATGAGTCTTCGTAGACTATAGGAACTGCACCGGGTGCGGTGGAGACCTACATTTAGTTGTATACAACTCAACTAATCGATATCATGGATCATGCTAATGAAGGATTGCATCATACTTGGACTTATGTCCTAAAGTGATCGGGATTGATCATCCTACAAATAGATCATGTGTACTATAGGTAGCGTGGTGGAAAAGGATCAAGTAGATCGAAATACATCGACGAAGGTTCAAGTAGATCAAAGTGGGATTGCAAAGGATCAAGAATATCAGAGTGCTGTTACAAAGGATCAAAAGGATTAAAGTGTTGCTGCAAAAGGATCAAAGTGCTGCTACAAAGGATCAAGAATATCACAATGCTGCTGTAGAAGATCAAAGTGTTGCTGCAAAGGATCAAGAAGATTGAAGTGTTGCTGCAAAGGATCAATAATATCAAAGTGCTGCTGCAAAGGATCAAGAAGATCGAAGTGCTGCTGCAAAGGATCAAAGTAATACAAAGGATTAGAAGATATAAGTGCTACTACGAAGGATCAAAAGGTTGAAACGTTGTTGCAAACTAATCAAGGGATTGTCTGATGCAGAAGAGGAAGAGTAATTGTTCCAATTACTGATTGTGAAAACTCCCTATGATGTATATATTTATTAGCATGATACTACTAAAGATATTGTATCTCTATGCTCCTAATTTCTATGATGACGTTGTCAATAGAAACTACCTTCTCGTTAAGGGGGAGTGTTGAATATTGTAACTTCAAAGGATATTCTAAATGTATTTTACTGATGTAACCCAAGGGAGATGTTATTATTCCTCCAACGGGGTGTTACTATTGTATTTGGTCATCATAGAGTCACGAGGTAAAGCCTCCATTGTAATTTAGGTCATTACTACCCTAATGAATAATATAATATAATATTTTGAGTCTTCCAGCTAGGTGAAGTCAGCCCAAAAATTTTAGTGGGGTCGACTTGATTAGGGTAAAAATGAGTGGCTCAATGTGTATAAATAGAAGATATGTGGTTCTTATTTGACACATATAAAATTACTTGTGTAGCACATAGGAGAGAGCAAGAACAACAAGGAGGAGGATAATTGTTTTGGGGTTATATCTTATACATCTCATATGGAGGAAGTTTTTCTGGGTTTTATTTCCCATTGGGATTTCTCGGGATAAATACCATGTCTATATTGTGATTATGTTTCTATCAGTGATTCTGGATATGCTACTGCTATGATTTTGAATTGAACACTAATGTTATCTATTCTAGCATATGAAATCTTAACAATAACAACTAGCTTCAATTGCAGGACATGTGCTCTTCTTGCAAGTGTATGAGAACCCCCTAGAATCTATTTGGCACCTACATACCTACACATACATCTAACAACAAAGAAATTAAATTCATTAGATGCATACACTTATGTATTTCCTTGTCAAAAATGAAATCAAAAATATAAATCAAAATGAATAATGACAAGTGTAATGCATATGTAACAATAAATGTTGAACTCAAATGAAACTAAATCTACTTACTCCAAGCATGGTGAAAAATAAAGGTTAAGTGAAATCATACCATCAATGCAACCAATTGAGCATGTTATTTGTGCCAAGGATTCTTCCTTTGTCTTTGGAAATGATCCAAGACAAAACTAGAACAATGGTGAACTAAATTAATGGTACTATCTCCATCGGAATGTCAAGATTTCATATGCTAGAGTAGATATCATTAGTGTTCATTTCAAATTCACAGCAGTAGCATATCTAGAATCACTGATAGAAACACAATCACAAGATAGACACATTATTTATCCTGGGAAACACTCAAAGGGAAGAAAACTAAGCAAAAATTCATCTGTATAAGATGTATAAGATATAACCCCAAAACAATTATTCTCCTTGTTGTTTTCCTATCTCTCTCTCTCTCTCTCTCTCTCTCTCTCTCTCTCTCTCTCCTATGCGCTACACAAGTGAGTGTGTATGTGTTCAAATGAGAAGCACAACACTTATATTTATACACATTGATCCAACTAAATTTTAACCTAAACAAGTTGGCCACACTAAAAACAATATTTTATACTATTCATTAGGGTACCAATGACCCAAATTACAATGTAGGATTTACTTCATGACTCTATGATGACCAATTACAATAGTGAAAGCCTGTTAGAGAAATAATAACATCTCCCTTGGGTTACATCAGTAAAATAAAGTTAGAATTTCCTTTGAATTTACAATATTAAACACTCACCCTTAACGAGAAGGTTATTCTATTGAAAAAATTATCATAGATTATAGGATCACATAGAGACAATATATTCAGCGATATTGAAGTAACAGATATATACATCATAGGAATTTTTCACAATCAGTAACTGGAACAATTACTCTTCAATGTCTTCATCTTCTGCATCACATGATCACTTGATCCTTTTGCAACAATGCTTCGACCTTTCGATCCTTCATAGTAGCACTTCGATCTTCTAATCCTTTGCAGGATTACTTCGATCTTCTTGATCCTTTGTAGCAGCACTTTGATCTTCTTGATCCTTTGTAACAACAATTTAATCCTTTCAATCCTTTGCAACAACACTTTGATCCTTTCGATCCTTTTGTTATCTCCCAAAAAGTACACCGTCATTTTGGGTGATAGGATGGGTTAAAATTTTTATATCTGTGAGTCTTGTGCTTCAAAAGGTAAAAAGACAGGTT
>LPNX010462211.1:162629-212791 GCA_001517045.1 Pseudotsuga menziesii
TGAAATCGAGTGATCTTGCGGGGCGATTTTGACGGCCTTCTCGAACTCCAAATTCATATCTGAAAGCACCAGTGGATAGCTTATGATATGTAGATCACAATCGACTATTCGAACGTGCAAAACGGACATCGGACGGTTGAGAAAATCGATTTTTTCCAAAGGCAGTTTTTTCAGGATTTCTACAGCTTTCGGCAGCTTAGGCGAGCCCCACAGAGTTCATTAGCTGCCAAAAGGACGGACTTCCGGCAGCTAAGGCACGAAATCAACAGAGTAGTTAATTTCCAAAAGCCTGTTTTTGGCAGATTCTCTCAAATTTCGCCCAGATCGCGGATTTATTAGCTGAAATGGCAAAAGGCTAATCAAAACAAATGCATTATGAATTATCTTATCAGTATCTAAAGGGGTTACGAATGAGATCAAAGTCAAAGTGGTTGTTTTGTTAAGTTTGAACATATTTTTAAGGAAACAACTCTAAGATCAAGTGCCCCAATTCAAGGAATCAGTTCCTTATCTTTGCAATTACTTTTCCATGTTGATGTTCCAGTTAACTGAACCAGATCCACATTTTTAGGATCTGGAAACTTTTGTAAAGGCTTTAAAAAGTCTAAGAACTCACACTGAAAAGGGTTCGAGCTTGGAGACTTTGGCCTATATCTGATTGCTAGTCTAATAAAATCACAGTTTTCTCTTGTTGTTGTACTCAGATTTTGTTACCCACTGTTATTCTGCACTCTGTTGGATTATTTTAGCTCATGCTCATGGTTTGATGGAGGAACTTCTTGATGCTTAGTATATCCCTGCATGATGTATGTACTTGGTTGTATAAACCCTACAAATTATATGTATTTGGTTGTCTGAGCATTATTCTATATGTCTGTTCTATTATTGATCATCTGATGTACAGTTTCTAAGAGCACTGGCTCATTAAATTATTTGGATTAGCAGTCTTTCATTTGTGCCATTCTTGTATCCCCTCGATCCACTTATTGAAAGTAAATGAATTTCTAAGTTACCAAGCATGCTCAGCCATAACCACTGAGTAGTTTCTTGGAGAGCTAACAAAATGGCGCCGTTGCCGGGGAGCGAGTTGAGAAGTTGATCTTCCTGGGAGACGACATAGATCTACTCTTTGATGATAGACAAGGGGTAGACACTTATTGGTTATAATCATCTATCTGGCGACTCCATGAAGGACGAACTCAGTGGCGAATCCATTGTTCAAATTCTGTTGGTGATTCCACTGGTATGACATGAACAGAATCTTAGCCAAGAGGTATGCGTTCTGTGATTTTTCAAGTATTGTTGGTTTTCCTAATCAAGTACCTACTAAAGATGAATGGGAGAACAATATTCCTAGATTTCAAGGAGAAGAGTGGGAAGTGCCAGCTGAACATTTGCTGGACTTTCATGACTACATGCACCGGTTGCAGGTAGTGCATGAGGATGTCCATATCCGGCTCTTCTGTTGTTCATTAAAAGGGATTGCCCGTGATTGGTATCGGTCTTTGCCTAATGCAAGTATCAGTTCTTTAGCAGACTTTCATGCTGCTTTTCATGTGTTTTGTAAAGATATATTCTCAGCTGATCTTCTTTTTCCTGAGTGTTGCCATGAGTTTAATCTTTCGAAAGTAGATCTTCAGGGAGAGTATGCAGCTGAAGAAAATACTCTTCATCATGATCAGGAGATCATTGATTCACCCCATGATAACCTTAGTGATGCTTTTGACATCATATCAAATGCACCTACTGATGTATGTTGTCATGAAGATGATATTATTCCCTCTGAAGAGTTTGAAGATGTTGAGCAAAATGACATATCAGCAAGTGACAGTTTCAGATCTGCAGAGTTTGAAGAGGACAGCTTACAATTTCCAGATTTGCAGGGGATGTCCAATCATGATCTCGAATGTATTGATTTTGCAGCAGCATGTGTTACGAGCAGCCCACACCTTCCAGACTTGCAGACAAAGGTAGATTGCAGCACTTTTGAAGAGAGTGATAAAGGCGAGGATCTGAATGGTCCAGATCAGCAATCCGTCTTATATGCTTCTCCAACAAATTTTGAGCAGCCTGCATTCAACAGTGAGATTATTCAAGACAGTTTTCAGCATCTTCTAAATTTACAGTCACATCAGCAGTTCAAAGAGGTATTCTGTTATAATTTTCAAGATCCTATTGCTAATCTTTTAGATTCTATGAGCAGCATAAGTCCAAGGATATTTTTGTCAGCAGGTGATTGTTTTTATCATCCATTTAAACCCCTTTTCTGGATAATATGGTCTTCATTACTTTTCGAGTCAAGATATATCATGATGACAGTAAACCAGTTTCTGACATGGCTGCATTGGAAATCCAGTGTTACTTGATCATGCTGCTCCTATTAGTTAGTGTAGGAGTAGATAGGAAAATAAGCTCTTTTAGGAGCACGTAGATCATTTTCAGTTGTTATTGAATAAGCAGAGCAGTCTGCGTGGAAGCTACAGGTTTGCAGAGGGATCAGTGTTAAAGACTTGATGAATCCATGCCCAATGCTAAAGGCTACTGGAACTACTTGGTTCTGGGATTCTTCGGAACCTCACTGGGAGGATTCCATCCCCGAGTAGGAGCCAGATGTTATCTCCCAAAAAGTACACCGTCATTTTGGGTGATAGGATGGGTTAAAATTTTTATATCTGTGAGTCTTGTGCTTCAAAAGGTAAAAAGACAGGTTTCGGCAGCTAACTCTGTTTTGCAGGAAGCCAGTTAGCTGCCGAAAGGGCCCATGTTCGGCAGTTAAAGGCGTTAACAGAAAAGACATAAGCTGCCGAAAAGGTTTTTACAAGCAAAATTAAAAGATTTGGGTCCGTACTCAGTTCCACACCAAGCGAGCCTGTGTTCTAGCCAAAGTTTCAGTCAAACGAATTGCTCCACGTTCATTAGGCTCTCTCTGAGTTTTGAATCTTTGCCCAGCTGTTGTTACATTTTTCTGTTTCAAGGCTTCTCTCACCGATGGAAATGAAACTAGAGTGGCTTAGTGACTGAGAGTTCAGTCATCAATGCTAGGAACGAACTGAGTTTGTCCGAATAGTAGAACTGCTGTATAACTCATAGACTTACCTCTGAAGTCCTTGGTAACTTGACTTAAAGGAACCAGCTTTCTGTTACATTCATTATCTCAAAGTTGCAGTGACAGGTCATCATCCAGCTCTATGACTGATAATTAAAATCTTCAGCTACAAATCAGGAATCATAAACGAACTCCTTCTTTCAACAAATAACTGAGACTCCAAATGGAGGGTATCTTTAATCAACTGAGAAGGTATCTAACTCTCTGATTAGAGTTAAGAGGAGCTCGGCAAAACATTAATAACACAGATCTGTAACAAGAATTGGAGAATTTTTTGCTGAAATCGCGTGATCTTGCGGGGCGATTTTGACGGCCTTCCCGAACTCCAAATTCAGATCTGAAAGCACCAGTGGATAGCTTATGATCTGTAGATCAAAATCAACTATTCGAACGTGCAAAACGGACATCGGACGGTTGAGAAAATCGATTTTTTCCAAAGGCAGTTTTTTCAGGATTTCTACAGCTTTCGGCAGCTTAGGCGAGCCCCACAGAGCTCATTAGCTGCCAAAAGGACGGACTTCCGGCAGCTAAGGCACGAAATCAACAGAGTAGTTAATTGCCAAAAGCCTGTTTTTGGCAGATTCTCTCAAATTTCGCCCAGATCGCGGATTTATTAGCTGAAATGGCAAAAGGCTAATCAAAACAAATGCATTATGAATTATCTTATCAGTATCTAAAGGGGTTACGAACGAGATCAAAGTCAAAGTGGTTGTTTTGTTAAGTTTGAACATCTTTTTAAGGAAACAACTCTAAGATCAAGTGCCCCAATTCAAGGAATCAGTTCCTTATCTTTGCAATTACTTTTCCATGTTGATGTTCCAGTTAACTGAACCAGATCCACATTTTTAGGATCTGGAAACTTTTGTAAAGGATTTAAAAAGTCTAAGAACTCACACTGAAAAGGGTTCGAGCTTGGAGACTTTGGCCTATGTCTAATTGCTAGTTTAATAAAATCACAGTTTTCTCTTGTTGTTGTACTCAGATTTTGTTACCCACTGTTATTCTGCACTCTGTTGGATTATTTTAGCTCATGCTCATGATTTGATGGAGGAACTTCTTGATGCTTAGTATAGCCCTGCATGATGTATGTACTTGGTTGTATAAACCCTACAAATTTGATGTATTTGGTTGTCTGAGCATTATTCTATATGTCTGTTCTATTATTGATCATCTGATGTACAGTTTCTAAGAGCACTGGCTCATTAAATTATTTGGATTAGCAGTCTTTCATTTGTGCCATTCTTGTATCCCCTCGATCCACTTATTGAAAGTAAATGAATTTCTAAGTTACCAAGCATACTCAGCCATAACCACTGAGTAGTTTCTGGGAGAGCTAACACCTTTGCAACAGCACTTCGATCCTTTCAATCCTTTACAACAACAATTCTATCCTTCTTGATCCTTTGCAACCGCACTTCGATCTACTTGATCCTTTGTCACCGTACTTCTATCTACTTGATCATTTTCTTCCACTCTACATAAAATACACATGATATCTTTGTCAGATGATCAATCCCTATCACTTTAGGACATAGGTCCAAGGATGATGAAATCCTCCATAAGCTTGGTCCATAATATCGACTAGTTGAATCATCTACAACTGAATGTAGATATTGACCGGACCTAGATGCAGGCCCTCTCATCTATGAGGACTCATCATAGACCATCCAAACACTGAGTTTAGGACCAATCCTAAGTGAGTATTATACTACAGTATCTACACTTATGTGTACGCATACTATTCCATGCAAGAGTATTGTATGGAGAGAAAATATCAATCACATACAAAATGTCGGCTTTCATCGTAGAACATCCTTACCACTGAGTTTAGGACCACTCCTAAGTGAGTTTTATACTACGATGTCCGTGACTACTCATCATAGAGAATTAATACCACTAAGGTTAGGACCACTCCCAAGTGAGTGTTATTCTATGGCATCTACATATAAATGTAGGCATACTATCCATAAAAGAGTATTGATTGCAGAGCATATATTGACCGCATAAAAATGACAACTGTCAGCACCCCAAATTTTCGCAAAAAATTGAAAATTTGAAAAACATAAAATGCTAAGACTACAGTTTACTAACAGCTAACAGTTAGCTATAAAAGAAACAGTTTCCAGATTAGTTTATACATAATCTTTATTATAGCATTCTACTTTTTTATACAAGGTTAGGTTTAACTTGTGCAATAATTCTTCTTTCAGTTTGCTAATGAGTTTTTATTTACGACAAGTAGGTGGAACTGTCTTTGGATTCTGGGGCTTACTCAGCATTTAAGCTAACGCATAAATATTACTTGTTCTTACAGGTTTTACAGGTATGAATGATCGAGTAACGTCTTTAATTTCATAAAAAATCTAGCAATATTTCTATTTGCAAAATAATAAGCTTAGTAAATAAGTTGTTATATATCAAGCTACTTCTATGAGGTAAAACAAGTAGTTTTGTTTCTTTCAATTATTCTTGTAAACGAAGTACATGTAAATGAGTTTCTTTCTTAAATGTAAGTAGCAACAGTAAATACTTTCCTTGGTTCACAACTTGTGATCTTTGTTGTAAGTTACTTCTACTTTAGAGTGCATAACCTATAATGCTATAATAATTGTCTAATAGTATTATACATTATCAACTTAAAGTATTAGTATAACCAACTGCTTGGTATTTATCTTCTGAAATGAATATTACTGTTTGTAAAGTTCTAAACATTACAGTGAAACATGTAGTTCTAAGGACTTAGACTCTAGTGGGATTATTCCCATTCAGTTTCTTATTTTTCTATAATACTTCTCTTGCATTAAGTTACTACCTCAAACAATTTACTGAAGTGGATGTTTTCAAGAAAGATCGACTTCCCACACCGTGCTAAGCATCTAAAAATCCTAAATCCATTTTACTAATCAAAGGCATAGTGAAAAATATTATTGCACACTATGTTTAAGAAATATAATCAAAAGCTATTAAATCTTGTTGACCTGAGCTATGTAAAAGGATTTATAGAAGTGTTTTCTTATTACGCTTAGCCAACTCATAATTTTGCCACCAATTGTTTTATTGGTTTCTATGAAACTCTCAACATAAGCTATCTTGTTTATTAGACATACAAGTTTAGAATCAAATCAAAGCTATAAACCAGTAACATTAATAGAGTTCATGATTCTACTACCACTATGTTGTGTAAATTTATAATGTCACAACATAACCATTTATAGCAACAAGATTAGCCATACATATACTATAAGGTTACTATATAATGAAAATTATAGTTTGCTAGGTGGTTAAAAAGCCTTTTACTTGGTATCTCCCAAAGTGTCATATGATTTCTACATAAACAAAGTTACGATAAGCACAAGGCTTACCAATATTCATAAATGTAATATCGATGCTATGATGAAATGGATATATGGTTAACGATAATCTAAAGCTTTCACGCATGAATTACTTTGAGCAAACTAAAGTTAATAATGTTGCATCGATTGCTAGGTAAACATATAGCTTAATATGGATAAACATGGTAATTATAAAGTTCATGTTATAACTTTGATATTGTAAAAGAATGAGGCATTAGAACCACTCGATCAATTGGTTTAAGGGTAAGGTTTTGTATTATAAAACATAAGTATACAATCATCATAGTTCTGAACTACATGATGACCATATCTTAAACTTGTCAACGATCTGAGAGTTCATGGTTCTATGCCCAAGCTACAGCATGACGATACATATATAAGATCGTGTAACTTTATAAACGTTTGAATGAATATAAAACTTGCATGAATGTTCACATATTATAATATAAATCATTGTAAATCATTACATGCAGGTGATTATTGCAATGACCCATTGCATGGCTAAAATTTAAGTGACCACATGGTTTCTTCTCGGCCAAGTGTTGGAAGTATAAAATTCGTTGTAACCCTATTCTTTGTTATTCACCTCCGTGGTTCTCAGACCTTCGGGCTGCTCTACAACTATTTCCATGGCCGCCATGTTATCCTACTGTTTAAAATATGAGCTCTGAGTCTTGGTTTAAATTGTTTCAGTTTCCCTGCTTCGTTCTCAAACACTTATTGTGCACTGTGAGTTTTACCTTTGCATGAGTTTGTAGAAATCCGTGAATTAAGGCTTACAGCCTGGCCTGTGAGTGGCTTTTGGCTTGTTCCTCCGTGGCTTGCCTGCATGGATAGTTTAAAAAGTTTCTTGCTGATGTTACAGCTTTGTCCTCATCGTAGGGTTTCAAGAGTGTTGTTCTCATGCTTTGCATTGTGGTGATAGTTCCAGCTTCGTTGTCTAGTCATTGCTTGGCCGTTGCTCAAACTTCTTCTTGCTGCTGCTAGCATTGGCATGTGCATGCGTCTATATCATCTCTATCATAGGGAGTATGAAGGTTTGGCTCTTTGTCTCCCTGGTGGAGGTGCTACTATTTCTCAATGGTTACATAACTTTCACTTCCAAGTACGATATTGCTTTTAAAAAGTTTTAAGACTTAAACCTTAATTTAGTATACAGTATGAAGCACATTTTAATTATCGTGGTTTCTCCAATGTTGCAGGTAACAGTTTGCACCTCTCTTGGCAGATAGAACATTCAAGTAAAGGCTGGCAGTGTGGCTACTTGTAAGCCCTGGTTAACCAATGGCCTTCCATGCTTGTTCAGTACTTAAGGAATAGTTTTCGATTGGAAAGTTACGGCTTGCTAGTTACCCTTCATGGGTTATTGTTCTTCGGTCTACTTGTTTAGTTTTTTTTTTAAACCTTTGCTTCTAGCAGGGTACTCCGGCTCAAGCCGTGACTTGTAAATGTTGTTTTACGTGTTTTTGTGTATTGTTATGTTAATAGATCTTGCGGCCTATCAAGCCATACTCTATTTAGTTCTAAAGCATAGAGATTATCTCTTTTGAGCTCGAACTCAGTTAATTTTTATGCTCTTAATGTAATTTTGTAAACTAGGGTTTTACCCTTATTCGACTGTGTAATAGAAATCTTTTACTGCTTAAATTTTTCTTGCATTAATGGTATTATTATAATTAATATGTTATTCCATCCTAATATAATTATTTATTTACAATCTCGGATATTCGAGCAAGGGTTTTTCCTATAGGTGACCTATGTATAAAATAATTTGTTTATTTTATTCTTTAAGTTTTAGTTCAATAATAATTTTTAATTTAATTATTGTTATAGGTATATAGTGTTATATTTCACTGTCCTTAAAGGACTGTAATAATATGCAATAGTTTTATTGTTCAAAATAATAAATAATTTAGAACTTTGGATTATTGTTTAAATGATTATTATTTACAATGTTAATGCTATGAGGGTTTCAACCCTATACTTTATTTAATTATTAACTTTTGTTTGTATTATTTAAAGGTTTTAATTCTTTTATAAATAACATTATCCAATGTTATTTACCATCGTATTCTAATTGTTTTACTCAATAAAAAATATAGTTAGGTTTATTATTATTCTGTATTACCATGTTCTACATTGCTGTACTAAATTTATTTATAGAAAATAACTATACTAGTATTACCCTACTTGAAATATAAACATTTGTAGATATCGTTAGATAATATGAACAATAAAATAAACTATGTAAAACAACTTTATTCTTTCTTCGCAGAAATAAATGAGTGCTTTATCTAAGTTAATTCTTTTGCCTCTGTTGCAGGTTAATAGTATAATTTTACAGAATAAAGTACTACGTACAAGTAATGAATTATTTATTCGAATAACTTGATAATATAATAACTAGCTATCTGTAAAGCATTTGGCTATTTCTTTTTCTAGCATTTTTACAACAACAATATAGCTAACAATAAACTTACTAACAGGAGATTGTTCTTCTCTGATAACAGCTACATACAGAAATAAATTATTCCAATATTCTAAAATACATAATAACTCTATTCATTCCATATTTCTATCATATCCTTCATCTATTTTAAAAATATATTGCATGTGCTAGAGTATGGTCTGGTCCATTCCAGATGTGGAAAAACATAGGTTAGGATTATTTTTCATCAATGACAGATTCAATATTTCAAATAACTAAAGGATTAAAATATCTATCAGTTCATTACTAAACATTTAATCATTCATTAATCATTCTATCTCAGATATAAACTTTTGACACAGTAAAATAAAATACTATAGAACCTGTTTAAGCTGGACAACAACAGCGTTGGGAGGCCGTTCCTCCCTACCAACTCCTGGAGAGCACTCAAAAATCGTCTTCTCAGGACCCCTGAGCCTGTTCCTGGTCTCCTTGGCTGAGAACTGGTTGAGAAAGAAACAAAATACTAGTCCAATGACTCAGTAATCACTCTGCACTCAACAGTAAGATCCTTCAGCTAAAAAGCTGCACTAGATCACTTTTTGCGGTTACCCCTCAAACACCTTCCACAAAATTCCCTTTCCAATGAAATCCTTTGAAGTACATTCACCTGAATGAACACTTCCCTGGAATGAGCAGCCTTAGCTCTCTTCAATGGGCATTTTTATTAAGATTGCCTAGGTCTTTTTGGATCAATTGTAATTAATTGAGCCACCTGCTCTAATCCCACTTTCTTGGGGGATCGTGACCCCAAATGTACGGAGGTTTCCACCTGCAACATTGGAAGTGTTTGAGGATGCTGCCACTTGTCTATTTTCTCTCCACCTAGTCTCCTACACCAACTTGACCAGTAAACACTCTTTTAACAGCTCTCCCAAGCTGTTGTCTCCACTTTTATTTATTTATAATTAAAATATTCAGAATTACATTCAACATCCTTGACTCTACTGAGTCATCAATTACAACTTAGCATAAAATTTAACATATTGTCTTGAAATAAAATCAAATATGATAATATTATTTTTGCAAAATTGGGGCATGTGACATGCACACCCACTTAGAATATAATATCGTCCTCGATGTTATTTATTCTTCATCCTCAGAATTCCCCTGGAACAGAATTGGATAAGCATCTCGCATATTAATTTCCAATTCCCATGTGTCTTCCTCTGGACTAAGATGCTTCCATTCCACCTTCACCTGTCCAATGGCGTGATTCCGAAGTGTGATCTCCCTCTGCCCAAGGATACAGTTTGGTTCCACCAAAAAATTTCCTTCTGGTTCCACCTGTACATCATTCCAGTTAACAACATGAGTAGCATCATGAACATATTTATTTAATACGGAAATGTGCAAAACATTATGTACTCTTAAATTGGGTGGTAATGCTAATTGATAAGCTACTTGTCCAATCCTAGACAGAATTTCAAATGGACCACAGTAACGAGGTGCCAATTTTGCACAACTCCCCAGTCTCAGAGAACTCTTTTTGGGCCTTACTTTGATGAACACATGCTCACCTACCTAAAACTCCTTTGGAGTTCTTTTTAAGTCTACTTGACTTTTCTGCCGGTCCTGTGAGACTTTCAGATTTCCCTGCACTTGCTTTACAATTTCTTCCATTTCTTTTAACAGTTCTGGACCTAATACCAATATATCCACTAGATTACTCTAAGAGATAGGAGTATTACATTTCTGTCCATATAAAATTTCAAAAGGACTAAATATAGCTGATGTCTGATAATTATTATTATAAGCAAATTCTACCAGATGTAAATAATCCTCCCATTTACCTGGTTGGTCTTTCACATACATTCTTAATAGATCTTCCAGTACTTGGTTTACCCTTTCAGTTTGTCCATCTGTTTGAGAATGGAAAGAAGTACTAAAATTTAATGTAGTGTTTAACCATTTAAACAAAGACTTCCAAACGTTTCCTGTAAATTTAGGATCTCTATTTGAGATTATGAATTTTGGTACTCCATGCAATCGAAAAATCTGTTTTAGAAAAATATCAGCTATGTTTGTATCTTTATAAGTAGTTTTAACAGGTATAAAGTGAGCTGCTTTGCTTAACTTATCCACTACTACCATGATAGAATCATTCTGATTTTGATTTCTAGGAAGCCCAGTAATAAAATCTAGACTAATTATCTCCCCTTTCTAGCTAGGAACGGGTAATGGCTGAAGCAAACCAGCTAGGTGTTGATGTTCAGTTTTTACCTGTTGACATTCAAAACACCTAGCAATATATTCTGTTACTTCAGTTTTCATATTTGGCCAAAAATACTCTTTTCTTAACATAGTTATAGTCTTTTGATAACCTGGATGACATGAGTATGGAGTTTTATGAATTTCATCCAAAATTAACAGCTTAACTTTAGGTACGTTAGGTACATACATTCTATCTTTATACAGTAAAAATTCATTTTCATTTAAAGTGTAACCTTTACTTAAGTTTTCTGTTGGATTTTCTTTAGTTTTAGCTTGCAAACTCTTGTAAATTTCATCTTGTTCTATTCCTTCTTTAAGCTGTTTATCCAAATCTATAGCATAAGTGTTGATAGCTACTGCAAAATTTAGCCTTGCATTCCTACTTAATGCATCAACAACTTTATTTTCTTTACCTTTTTTGTGCTGAATTTCAAAATCATATTCGCCTAAGAAAGCTAACCACCTAGATTGTCCGGCATTTAGATTAGGCTGATCTAACAGATACTTCAATCCTTTATTATTAGTCATTAAGACAAATTTTCTGCCAATTAGGTGATGTCGCCACATCTTTAAGGCATGTATTACAACTGCTAATTCCAGATCATATGTTTCCTAATTCTTTTCATGAACTTTTAACTTTCTAGACTCATAGGCAATAAAATTCCCTTCTTGAGTTAGAACACCGCCTAAGCCATCATTACAGGCGTCATTGCACACTACAAATTCTTTATTAGGATCACCTATTATTAAAATAGGTGTGCTGGTTAATAAAGTTTAACTTTTTAAAGCTTTCTTCACATTTCTAATTCTAGTTGAACTTCTTTCCCTTCTTCTACAAGGAAGTTATCGGATTTGCTATCCTCAAAAAACCTTCAATGAACCTTCGGTAGTAACTGATAATGCCCATGAAAGATCGAACATCCGTCACATCTTTAGGAACCAGCCAATCTTCGATTTCCCCTATCTTTTCAGGATCTACCGAAATTCTTTCCTTGGTCACCACATGACCTAAATATTGAATCTTATCCTTGAAGAAATCACATTTACTAAACTTTGCGAAGAGTTGATGATCTTGCAACCCTTGCAAAACAATTTTTAGATGTTCTTTATGTTCTTCTTCAGTTTTTGAATAGATTAGAATGTCGTTGATAAATACGACCACAAAATTATCTAAATACTTATGCATAACATTGTTCATTAAACACATGAAAACAGCTGGGGCATTGGTAAGCCTGAATGGCATTATGACAAATTCGTAATGACCATATCTAGCTCTGAAAGTTGTCTAAAAGGTGTATTCATCTTTAATCCTTACTTGATGATATCCAGACCTTAAATCTATTTTCGAAAACACCATGGCTCCACGTAGTTGATCAAAGAGATCATCTATGCGGGGCAATGGATATCTATTTTTGATGGTCATCTTATTTAACTGACGGTAATCTATACAAAGTTGCATGGTTTAGTCCTTCTTCTTAACGAAGATGACAGGTTCCCCCCAGGGAGACACACTTGGTCGAATATACTTTTTATCAATTAATTATTTTAATTGAGATTTTAATTCATTAAGTTCGAGTATGTTCATTCAATAAGGGGCCTTTGAGCTGGGTACTGCACCCAGTACCAGCTCAATGGTGAAATCCAGTTCCCTTTTTGGAGGTAATCCCAGAATTTCTTTGGGGAATACATCAACATATTCTCTTAAGATGGGTATGTCTTCCACCTTTAACTTATCTATTTTAATTAGACTCTCTTCATCAATTATTGTTACTCCATAAGCTTTACATCCCTTTCTAACAGCTCTCTTAAGCTGTAGGGAAAAAATATGCCTTATGGTGGTTTTTCTAGGGATTCCTTTAACACTTACTGGTTTTTCAACACCGTTTAAACATGTGAAAGTTTTATCATAACATTTTAGAATTACTCTATGTGGTTCTAACCAGTCCATACCAATCAGAAAATCATAAGAACCAAGAGCCAAAACATTAAGCTTGACAACAGTTTCAAAAATATCCATAACTACTACACATTCTTTTACAAAACAAGTTACCTTTCTTTTAACACCAGTGGCTAACTGAACTAACCAAGAATTCTCAAATTTTTCAACAGATAACTTACATTTTTCTACTATTTAAGGTGCAATATAACTGAGACTAGCTCCTGGATCAATCAAAATAGTTATAGGGGTCTGATTTATCATACCTTCTACTTCCACCATGGAAGTCCAATATTTATCTTGTCAATTCTCCAAGGCTGCGTTGATTCTGGGCATGGTCCTCGCTAGTTCACCAACGGTCATTTCCTCCTGTATGGTATGAATGTTGCTAACAGTCTTCTTCCAATTTGGACAGACTGAAGCATAGTGTGGGCCATTACACTCCCAGCACTTGATAGGCTCTTTGCGCTTAAAGTTCTTGGTAAAATTTCCATGATTATTTGCAAATTCCTTACCTTTAGAATTATTCTGGTTGTTGGGTGTATTGTTCTTATTTCCTTGGAAGTTCTTGTTATTAGGATAATTTCTAGCCTTATTGTTCTTAGAATTTCTATTAGGCACAAAATCCTTCTTCTTTTGTTCAAACTGATTATTATTTTTCTTAGCCTTCCAATTGGCCAGGCTTTCTTTCTTCTGATTCTGCTCAAAACAGAAGTTATCTTTTCTCATAGCTTCTTCCAAGTTCTTTGGGTTATCATATTCAATCCTATCCTTAATATGATAAGGTAAACAACTAAGGAATCGTTGTACCTTTGTTTTCTCATCTACAAGGTATGGTACATACCTAAGTAGACTTAAGAACTTGTTGTTCAGATCTTTCATTGTCATTGATCCTAACTTTAGCTCATAAAATTCCTTTGCTCTTTCCTCATAATATTGCTCAGACAGAAATTTCTTTTTGAAATACCTCTTAAAGGTACTCCAGTTTACATTTTTCTCTTTTATTCCCTTAACTCTTTTCAAGTCCTCCCACCAAATGTCAGCCTTTCCTAAGAGGTTATAAATAGACATTCTAGCCTTTAACTAGTTAGAATAGTTATATATTTGGAAGTACTTCTTCATTCCAGATAACTAAGATTCAACTTCCTCCCCCTTCTCTGTCTCTCCATTAAAGGTTGGTGGTTTTATTTTTTTGAATTCCCCGGAAATCTCCTCATAAGGTTTGTATTTCCTCTTTTTAGTGTACTGATTATCATCACTACTGTCATTAGTAGAATGGTAATTTCGTTGTTCACCAAACGCTTCAGAAGAACTACTTTCAGTTTTAGTATGTTTCATCTTTTTAGATTTATGTTGATGACTTGTGTCTTATGATTCTGTTCTTCTACCCTTACCCTCAGTTTAAAACTTTTCAGTTAGGATCCGATTCAGCTCTTCTTGACCCCTCAGAATCCTTTCATTTTCTTGCTTTACAGACTCCATTTCAGTTTTTAGGTCTTTTATAGTTTGTAACAATTCTGAGGAATTGGTAGTTAAATCCTCTTGTATAGGATCTCTTGGTAGATTTCCTATTTCAGTAACTGGAGATTCCTCCTCTGCATACTCTTCCATCCTTTACATACCTGTCTGTTAAACTTCAGAAAAAAATTCTCTGTTGAATAACATTTAAAAGAAAAATACGTCAGCATAATAATTCAGTTTTACTTTTTCCTAAAAACTAGTTGGGCTTCATCAAGGCCTAGTGTTTGAACCTTGTGCTCTGATACCACATGTCAGCACCCCAAATTTTCACAAAAATTTAAAATTTTGAAAAACATAAAATGCTAAGACTGCGGTTTACTAATAGCTAACAGTTAGCTATAAAAGAAACAGTTTCCAGATTAGTTTATACATAATCTTGATTATAGCATTCTACTTTTTTATACAAGGTTAGGTTTAACTTGTGCAATAATTATTCTTTCAGTTTGCTAATGAGTTTTTATTTATGACAAGTAGGTGGAACTGTCCTTGGATTCCAGGGCTTACTTATCATTTAAGCTAACGCAGAAAGATTACTTGTTCTTACAGGTTTTACAGGTATGAATGATCGAGTAACGTCTTTAATTTCATAAAGCATCCAGTAATATTTCTATTTGCAAAATAATAAGCTTAGTAAATAAGTTGTTATATATCAAGCTACTTCTGTGAGGTAAAACAAGTAGTTTTGTTTCTTTCAATTATTCTTGTAAACGAAGTACATGTAAATGAGTTTATTTATTAAATGTAAGTAGCAACAGTAAATACTTTCCTTGGTTCAGAACTTGTGATATTTGTTGTAAGTTACTTCTACTTTAGAGTGCATAACCTGTAATGCTATAATAATTGTCTAACAGTATTATACATTATCAACTTATAGTATTAGTATAACCAACTGCTTAGTATTTATCTTCTGAAATGAAGATTATTGTTTGTAAAGTTCTAAACATTACAGTGAAACATGTAGTTCTAAGGACTTAGATTCTAGTGGGATTATTCCCATTCAGTTTCTTATTTTTCTATAATACTTCTCTTGCATTAAGTTACTACCTCAAACAGTTTACTGAAGTGGATTTTTTTGAGAAAGATCGACTTCCCACACCGTGCTAAGCATCTGAAAATACTAAATTCATTTTACTAATCAAAGGCATAGTGAAAAATATAATCAAAAGATATTAAATCTCGTTGACCTGAGCTATGTAAAAGGATTTATAGAAGTATTTTCTTATTACGCTTAGCCAACTCATAATTTTTCCACCAACTGTTGGTTTCTATGAAACTCTCAAACATGCATAACCTATCTTGTTTATTAGACATACAAGTTTAGAATCAAATCAAAGTTATAAACTAGTAACATTAATAGAGTTCATGATTCTACTACCACTATGTTGTGCAAATTTATAATTTCACAACATAACTGTTGATAACAACAAGATTAGCCAGGCATAGACTATAAGGATTACTATATAATGAAAATTATAGTTTGCTAGGTGGTTAAAAATACTTTTACTTGGTATCTCCCAAAGTATCATATGATTTCTACATAAACAAAGTTACAATAAGCACAAGGCTTACCAATATTCATAAATGTAATATCGATGCTATGATGAAATGGATATATGGTTAACGATAATCTAAAGCTTTCACGTATGAATTACGTTGAGCAAACTAAAGTTCATAATGTTGCATCGATTTCTAGGTCAATGTATAGCTTAATATGGATAAACATGGTAATTATAAAGTTCACGTTATAACTTTGATATTGTAAAAGAATGAGGCATTAGAACCACTCCATCGATTGCTTTAAGGGTAAGGTTTTGTATTATAAAACATATATATACAATCATCATAGTTCTTAACTACATGATGACCATATATTAAACTTGTCAACGATCCGAGAGTTCATGGTTCTACGCCGAAGCTACAGCATGATGATACATATATAAGATCGTGGAACTTTATAAATGTTTGAATGAATATAAAACTTGCACGAATGTTCATAGATTATAATATAAATCATTGTAAATCATTGCATGTAGGTGACTATTGCGATGACCCACTGCATGGTTAAAATTTAAGTCACCACGTGGTTTCTTCTCGGCCAAGTGTTGGAAGTATAAAAGTCATTGTAACCCTATTCTTTGTTATTCACCTTCATGGTTCTCGAGCCTTCGGGCCACTCTGCAACTGTTTCCATGGCCTCCATGTTACCCTACTGTTTAAAATATGAGCTCCGAGTCCTGGTTTAAATTGTTTCAGTTTCCCTTCTTCGTTCTTAGACTCTTGTTGTGCACTATGAGTTTTACCTTTGCATGAGTTTATAGAGAGCCATGACTTAAGGCTTACAGCATGGCCTGTGAGTAGCTTCTAGCTCATTCCTCCATGGCCTGCCTACAGAGATAGATTAAAAATTTGCTTGCTACTGTTACAGCTTTGTCCTCGTCGTAGGGTTTTGAGAGTGTTGTTCTCATGCTTTGTATTGTGGTAACAGTTCTAGCTTTGCTATCTAGTCCTTACTTGGTCGTTGCTCAAACTTCTTCTTCTTGCTACTGCTAGCAGTGGCATGTGCATGCATCTATATCGTCTCTGTCATAGGGAGTATGGAGGTTTGGCTCTTTGTCTCACTGGTGGCGGTGCTACTGTTTCTCGGTGGCTACATAACTTTCACTTCTAGGTACAAAATTGATTTTAAAAATTTTTAAAACTTAAACCTTAATTTAGTATACAGTATGAAGCACATTTTAATTATCGCGGTTTCTCCAATGTTGGGGGTAACAGTTCGCACCTCTCTTGGCAGCTAGAACATTCGAGTAAAGGTTGGCACTCTGGCTATGAGTAGGCCTTGGTTAACCAATGGCCTTCCATGCTTGTTCAATCCTTAAGGAACAGTTATCGGATGGAAAGTTACAGCCTGCTAGTTACCCTTCATGGGTTACTATTCTTTGGTCTACTTGTTTAGTTTTTTTGTTAAACCCTTGCTTCTAGCAGGGTACTCCAGCTCAAGCCGTGACTTGTAAATGTTGTTTTACTTGTTTTTGTATACTGTTATGTTAATAGATCTTGCAGCCTGTCAATCCATACTCTGTTTAGTTCTAAAACATAGAGATTATCTCTTTTGAGCTCGAACTCAGTTAATTTTTATGCTCTTAATGTAATTTTGTAAACTAGGGTTTTTACCCTTATTCGACCGTGTAATAGAAATATTTTACTGTTTAAATTTTTCTTGCATTAATGGTATTATTATAATTAATATGTTATTCCATCATATTATAATTATTTATTTACAATCTCGGATATTCGAGCAAGGGTTTTTCCTGTAGGTGCCCTGTGTATAAAATAATTTCTTTATTTTATTCTTTAAGTTTTAGTTCAATAATAATTTTTAATTTAATCATTGTTACAAGTATATAGTGTTATATTTCCAATGTTATCTTTCATTGTCCTTAAAGGACTATAATAATATGTAATAGTTTTATTGTTCAAAATAATAAATAATTCAGAACTTTGGATTATTGTTTAACTGATTATTATTTACAATGTTAATGCTATGAGGGTTTTGACCTTGTACTTTCTTTTATAATTAAATTTTGTTTATATTATTTAAAGTTTTTAATTCTTTTATAAATAACATTATCCAATGTTATTTACCATCATATTCTAATTGTTTTACTCAATAAAAAATATAGTTAGGTTTATTATTATTCTGTATTACCATGTTCTACATTGCTGTACTAAATTTATTTATAGAAAATAACTATACTAGTATTACCCTACTTGAAATATGAACATTTGTAGATATAGTTAGATAATATGAACAATAAATTAAACTATGTAAAACAACTTTATTCTTTCTTCGCAGAAATAAATGAGTGCTTTATCTAAGTTAATTATTTTGCCTCTGTTGCAGGTTAATAGTATAATTTTACAGAATAAAGTACTACGTACAAGTAATGACTTATTTATTTGAATAACTTGATAATATAATAACTAGCTATCTGTAAAGCATTTGGCTATTTCTTTTTCTAGCATTTTTACAACAACAATATAGCTAACAATAAACTTACTAACAGGAGATTGTTCTTCTCTGATAACAACTACATACAGAAATAAATTATTCCAATATTGTAAAATACATAATAACTCTATTCATTACATATTTCTATCATATCCTTCATCTATTTTAAAAATATATTGCCTGTGCTAGAGTATGGTCTGGTCCATTCCAGATGTGGAAAAACATAGGTTAGGATTATTTTTCATTAATGACAGATTCAATATTTCAAATAACTAAAGGATTAAAATAGCTATCAATTCATTACTAAACATTTAATCATTCATTAATCATTCTATCTCAGATATAAACTTTTGACACAGTAAAATAAAAGACTGTAGAACCTGTTTAAGCTAGACAACAACAGCGTTGGGAGACCGTTCCTCCCTACCAACTCCTGGAGAGCACTCAAAAATCGTCTTCTCAGGACCCCTGAGCCTGTTCCTGGTCTCCTTGGCTGAGAACTGGTTGAGCAAGAAACAAAATACTATTCCAATGACTCAGTAATCACTCTGCACTCAACAGTCAGATCCTTCAGCTAAAAAGCTGCACTAGATCACTTTCTACGGTTACCCCTCAAACACCTTCCACAAAATTCCCTTCCCAATGAAATCCTTTGAAGTACATTCACCTGAATGAACACTTCCCTGGAATGAGCAGCCTCAGCTCTCTTCAATGGGCATTTTTATTAACATTGCCTAGGTCTTTTTGGGTCAATTGTAATTAATTGAGCCACCTGCTCTAATCCCACTTTCTTGGGGGATCGTGACCCCAAATGTATGGAGGTTTCCACCTGCAACATTGGAAGTGTTTGAGGATGCTGCCACTTGTCTATTTTCTCTCCACCTAGTCTCCTACACCAACTTGACCAGTAAACACTCTTTTAACAGCTCTCCCAAGCTATTGTCTCCAATTTTATTTATTTAGAATTAAAATATTTAGAATTACATTCAACATCCTTGAATCTGTTGAGTCATCAATTACAACTTAGCATAAAATTTAACATATTGTCTTGAAATAAAATCAAATATGATAATATTATTTTTGCAAAATTGGGGCATGTGACAACAACCCTGTCACCTATGAGGACTCATCATAGATAATCCATACCACTAAGGTTAGGACCAATCATGAGTGAGTGTTATTCTATGGTATCCACAACTATATGTGGGTACTCTCCATGCTAGAGTAACATCTACCGGGCCATCCTTAGTAAGGACCACTCTCATGCACAAAGTCTTATACCTACCATCCTCAATAGAGGATACTATATTCCACAAGTGAATGTCGGACCTTTTCATCATATTTAGGCACACTTGGCCTCTTTCATGATGGAGCATCACTGTCATCCAATCATTCATGTCAGTCTCATCATCACTTACCCTTTCCTAGGAGGATCCATATCATCAACATGCTCCCCCTTTGTCTGAGGAGGGTTCATGTGTTGGACCTATTATTTCTTTTCAAGGAGAGTGCATATCTTTGACTTGTTCCTTATTTTCGAAGAAGTTCCATATCTTCATCATTTGTAGTACCATCACTATTCCTATTTACAAGGAAATTATTTTCGAACTAAACTAAGCTTATCACAGAAATATTCAAACTTTAGTCAAGATTGAGGCTTGCTCGGCACATTAGGAACTTGCTCATCGGTACTCACATAGTGGTGCTTTATAGCTCCATTTTGTACCATATCCCTTATATAAAAATATCGTATTTCTATGTGCTTCGATTCGTCATGGAACATCAGATTCTATGTCATATTTATAGAACTCTGGTTGTCACAAAGAATCAATGTGGTGTCAAAATCCATGTCAAATAATCCTGACATCAGTTTTCGAAGCCACATTGCTTCACAACTAGCAAAGCATGCTAGAATGTGTTAAAATTATTCAAATAACTCGGGGGTGTTAATCAATTATTTTTGAAGCATAAACCATTTTCAATATTTAAAACATTATTACTGATTAAATATTTATAGTTATGATGATGAAGCTGGTAGAATGGAAGGTATGATGATCATCAATCACACACACATGATAGAGACACAAATATTCACCTTTATTTGAGAACCTACTAAAATGAGGATGCAACCTCTTTTTACAAATTCCTTCTTTGTGGAGAGCACCAACCTTGATGTTTTTTATAGCACCCACTAAAAATAATATTCTCCAACTAATACTGAGTGGAAGTGCCAAATTCCACTTGTACAGGATCCAACTTGTATAGAGAAGACATCATGTTGATTCCTAGCACCACCCTACCACCCTTGTTCCTTAGATTAAAACATATTCATTACAGTATGGAGAAAAACAGATATAACAATGCATACCATATTTGTTCTAATCTACTTCTCGATTTTCTTATGTACCTTGGTTCCCCTCATTGTCACTATTCTGGATATTGTTGAAATGACTCATAGTCCTCTTTCATTCCGCAATACCCACTTCTATGACGGTCCATGCACCATCTCTCTTCCTATAGAAAGCCCGCTAACATCTCTTCACCAGCATCCTCTTATACTTATCAATATTTAAAACCTTCACCTGTTCTCATGCCCGACTGTTCATATTCATAACTGATCAAAACAGTTTGATGCCTTATGAAAGACAAGGATTCCAATTGACGTGTAATCATAAGTTTCTGCAACGCATCTTTGCATTTTTTTTCTTTTTTCCAGCAAATCATAGTTTTCGCAGTTCTAGTTTCGTAGTCTTCTTTCCATGGGACTTCTTCCATGAAATCGATTTCATGTGGCCTCTCTACTGATCATTGATCTGAAATAGGACTTAACAAACACCTTCTTCTGTACATCGTTTTCCACAAAATCCTTCTACACCATCGATTTCATGTGGCCTCTCTACCGACTGTTGATCTGGAATAGGACTTAACAAACACCTTCTTCTACACATCATTTTTCATAAACTCCTTCTACACCGTTGATTTCTTGTGCACCGTTTCCCGATCGTCTATCTTAGATCAAATGTGAATTGCGGATCCCTGGTTTTCCAAATTTGTTTAAACAACTTCCATAATTTCCATTTTCTGTCTTCCACCTTCCGCATTCCATAGGGTGGACTCTAGGTTGTGCAAACACATATGCCGCAAGGCTTCTTCTGCCTTCTGCTTTCTGAATTCCGCATTCCACTGGTGGACACCGAGTTGCAGAAACACATATTATTTTAGACTTTGATTTCTCATCTTTCGCATTCCACCTTCCGCTTTCCTCTGCCCTCTTTCCTCCTTTCGCTTTCCGCTAGAGGACTCCAAGTTGCGGAAACCATATTATTTTACTTTTATTTCTCATCTTCCACATTCCTCCTTCCACATTTTGCTGGCAGAATCCAAGTTGTGGAAACCCATATTATTTTAGACTTTGATTTCTCATCTTCCGCATTCCTCCTTCCTCTTTTCTTCTAAACCGTTTATTTCTTTGCAGTTTCACTCCTGACTGTCAGATATGTTCATCATATTTTCTTTCAAACTTTGCGGGTTTACTCCGGACCATCGGATCTTTGTACAAACCATTGATTCTTTTGATTCTTTTTCTTATTCGTCTGAGTCCTCTGCTTATCTGGATCATATTCTATTTTTTTCTATCAATGACAACCATATCACAATCTGATATGTTTTCATATGCATCACAATACCTATCATAATTCCAAAATCTCCCCCTTTGGAATTAATGGAAACCTTCAAATTATGGATGCATGATGTACTTGTAATCACCAACTATTTATCATATGTTGCAAAAAAAACTTCTGCCCCTTTGACATCAATGTCAAAGAAGATTCTATAGCACAACTCCCCCGATCAAAGTGGACATGTTAGTTGGAATAAGATATAATGCCCAGCTTCTGGAATAGATACTCAAATGGTGTCGTTGGTAAGGGTTTGGTGAAGATATAAACAATCTGCCCCATATTATTTTAGACTTTGATTTCTCATCTTTCGCATTCCTCCTTCCTCTTTTCTTCTGAACCATTTATTTCTTTGCAGTTTCACTCCTGACTGTCGAATCTGTTCATCAGATTTTCTTTCAAACTTTGCGGGTTTACTCCTGACCGTCAGATCTTTGTACAAACCATTGATTCTTTTGAGTATTTTTCTTATTCGTCTGAGTCCTCTGCTTATCTGGATCATGTTCTATGTTTTTCTATCAATGAAAACCATATCACAATCTAATATGTTTTCATATGCATCACAATACCTATCATAGTTCCAACATCTCCCCCTTTGGAATTAATGGAAACCTTCAAATTATGGATGCATGATGTACTTGTAATCACCAACTATTTATCATATGTTGCAAAAAAAACTTCTGCCCCTTTGGCATCAATGTCAAAGAATATTCTATAACACAACTCCCCCTATCAAAGTGGACATGTTATTTGGAATAAGATATAATGCCCAGCTTCTGGCATAGATACTCAGACAGTGTCGTTGGTAAGGGTTTGGTGAAGATATAAACAATCTCTTCTATAGAAGGAATAAAATTCAATTGAACCACTCTATTTGCAACCTACTCCCTTAATAAGTGATACTTAATAGCTATGTGTTTAGTCTTGGAACTAAGGACTGGATTTTTGGACATACTAATGGCGCTAGTATTATCACAATGGATAGGAATGGGATAAACATATTTTACCTCCAAGTTTGCCATTGTTTGGATCATCTAGAGTATTTGTGTACAACATGTGGTAGCAGCAATGTATTCAGATTTTGTAGTGGATAAAGATATCGATCCTTGCTTCTTACTCAACCATCCAACTAAACAATCACCCAAGAAGAATGTACCTCCACTTGTGCTCTTTCTTTCATCCAAACAATTTTCCCAATCAACATTTGAATATGAAGTTAACTGGAGTTTTTTATTTCTAGGATACCATAGACCATAAGTCATTGTGCCCTTCAAATAATTAAATATCCTATTAAAAACCACCAAATGACTTTGATTAGGGGCATACTGAAATCTTTCTACCATTCCAATAGCTTGCATTATATCAGGACGAGATGTTGTGATGTATAAGAGACTTCCTATCATTGACTGATATGTTCTTTGATCAACATCAGCTGAGAGATCATCCTTGCTGAGTTTACAACCAACAACCATAGGTTTACTAACAAGTGACGAATTTTTCATCTGAAATATCTTCAACGTTTCCTTCAAATACTTCTCTTGGGAGATAAATAAACCTTCATAACTTTGAATAATGTGAATACCAAGAAAGAATGACAATTCTCTTATCATTTACAGCTCAAAATCATATTGCATGGCATTAGAAAACCAGTGAACAAAAGAATCATTAGTGCATCCAAAAATAATGTCATCCACATACACCAAAACAACTAATAGATTATCACCTTTAGATTTGATATAGAATTTATTGTCAACAATACCTTTCTTAAATCCCTTTTCATGTAGATATTTATCTAGTCTATAATTTTAGGCTCTTGGTACTTGTTTCAATCTGTATAGATCCTTCTTCAGTTTGCATACATTGTCAATATTTCCTGTCAGTTGGAAATATTTGGGTTTCTCTATATAGACTCCTTCTTCTAGATCTCCATTGAGAAAAGCTGACTTAACATCCACCTGATACACTTTGAAGTTATTATGAATAGCATAGGAAAGAAACATTCTGATAACTTCTAATCTTTCCACTAGTGCAAAAGTTTTATCAAAATATTGTCCCTCAATTTGTGCATACCCCTTACAAACCAATCGGGATTTATTCCTCACAATCTATCCTTGTTCATTCATCTTGTTTTTAAACACCCACTTGGAGCCTACTACATTTTTATCTGCAGGTCTAGGAACCAACTCCCAAGTATTATTATTCTCAATTTGATCAAGCTCTTCATTCATGGATTTAATCTAATCTTCATCCTCACTGGCTTCTTCAAAATTCTTAAGATCCATTATTGATAGGAAAGAAATATGAGATTGTTGTGAAGCTTTAATCAAATTCCTTCTTGTCTAAAATCCTTTATCCTTGTCACCACTTATCTTATTTTCATGATGATTCTTATGAACGATTCTGGAAGGTGGTTTTCTTTTATCTGTTGTCTTGAATATACCTAAGTGTTTTCCTTTCATCATCTGACTCAAAGTGCAGCTATGCAGGATTATGTTTCTATCAGCACTGACCCGCGGGCCAGGAATGTTCGGGTTCCTTCGAATGTAATCGATGATGGACGAGAAGATGTGAACTCCTCACTACAATAGCTATAGAGCATCATGGTGGATATCAATAAGTTTTCCACCCAGACCTTAGTGCACATACAGTAGGTTTCCATCAGGAGTTGGTTGATCGACAGAAGGAAATCAATGACCAGTATATGTGGTCGCACAAAGAATAGGAGATGGTGTGGAAAGCAGTAGAGGACTTGTGCCACAAGAAGGAAACACTGACGACCGACAAAGCACAGGAAGTTGCATCACTAAAGAAAGCACAAGAGGAGATCAAGGAAAAGACCATGAAAGAAATAACAAAGTTTAATAAAGAAACTGATCACATTGTGGTTAAGAAGGAATAATTCTTCACTAGTCGAGGGTAGGTAGAAGAGGCCATTACAAATTCCTACCAGGACATCCATGAAAGCACGACGGACCTGGATGTAGTCACCAAGGCCAAGTGACTTGGGGAATTTATCATGCAGCTCCAGTTGGACAATAGTCTATTGAATTCTATGGTTTACCCAGACACACCACTAGAGCAGGTTGCAAAACAGAAGAGTGCCATTGATGAGATAGCGGCACAGTTTGAAGAGATCGAGTAGGAGGCTAAAAATATTACAAAAGCAATGACACAATTTTGGGGCAGTGTCGTTCAAGATGAACAGTTAGAGCAACTTACAAAGTAGTTGTAGGAAGTCAAGAACCAGTTGGAAACGTTGAAAATGGAATTGAGGACCACGCCGCCACTTGTGTCAATCCCTGCAGAGCTGAAGGAGCTACAACAACGATTTGGAAAAGAACAGGAGTGACAATGGAAACACACTGACCAGCTCGATGAGTTCCAAGAAATTGGAGCCCAACTATTGGTAAAAGTAGTCGTTTCACTGCAGGCTGTGCAAGACGGCAAGAAGCAAGTAAATTGCAAGATGGTGGAGCACCCGTTAAAGCGGGATTTGCTTGATTTTTAGGACCTTGCTGAGAAAATCAAGACATAGGTATCAAAAATTTCTCGGCAGTACGAAGACTTCAAGATAAAAATCAACTAGTACACCATGTCTACTTGACGTGGCTCGAGGATGAGCCAAAAGAATGTGTTGGGGGCCTATTAGTAGGGGTTTGTGGTAAGTTGCGCAGCATCACAGATGTTGTGCCAGCTTGGAAGACACCACGCAAGGCAAAAGATAGACTACTTTTGAATACTTTGTGTCACTTTTTGTACTTTTGGACCATATTTTGCGAATATTGGTCATTAGTTGGTAAATCAATTAGGAGTTAGTTAGAAATGGACCATGAATGTAAAGG
Source organism: Pseudotsuga menziesii (assembly GCA_001517045.1). Lineage (NCBI taxonomy): Eukaryota > Viridiplantae > Streptophyta > Pinopsida > Pinales > Pinaceae > Pseudotsuga > Pseudotsuga menziesii. Next base: position 188,776 of record LPNX010462211.1, read on the forward strand.
AAAAAACATATAAATAGAAGAAGAACTATAAATGTAAAGACATCTTCAAATCAAGTATCAAGTGATGGGTAAGAATTGAGAGTTTAAGGCTCAATTGAATTGTTTTCTGTTTTGAATCTATGGTTGATTTCTCAAAAGCTAATATAATGAGAGAGATGTTGATATGAAATATTATACTGTTATCTTTTTGTATCTTCTTGTATATTTGATCCTGCAATCTTATGGTGATTATGTGCGACATGGATCTATGATGCAAACTTTACTACTTACGAATGGTGTTATCTTCTTAGATATGTTTGTGCGACATTGTGGTTATTTCTGTTATATGATACTTCTGCTATGAATAAATGATGCAATCTATTGAAGAGTGATAATGAATGGTTCTATGAAAGATCAAATCTAATGAATAAATTGATGAATTGTTGATGCCCATAGTCCTCTTCTTTTTTGCGGAAAATTGGTTCCGTCATCCCTCCCCTGAACATCTCAGGTGAGACCTCCTCTGCTCTGCGTGTGTTGCTGGACAGGGTAAAAACTGTCTAGGCTAATGCCTAGGGAGATCGTAGCAAGTTGAGTGTCGAAAAAGTGGGAACCCCTGTCAACTGGGTTTTTTTGGTTGGGGTTGTGCCAACAATGCCTTAAGGATAACACCACCAAAAACATGGATAAAACTATGATATTGAGGGCTTGTTTGAACCAATATGTTTATATTAGTGATATTTTTCTTTCATATCATAATACTTTAATATTCCCTACATGCAATATGATATTTGTACTAATGGCTTGTAAGATTATTCCATGCCTTTCCAAAGGACTAGAAAACAGTCAAAGAATATGGGAGAAGTATATTCTAGTGATGAAATGGTAGAAGAAAAAAACACCCAAATACAATATGATGACAACAAAAGTACCACTCGAGTGGAACGTGAATATTAATGGGAGGAAATATACTAGTTCTTCAAAATGTAGAAGTATCAATCGACTAATCTAGAATAAATTTTGATATACCAAAACATCAAAAAATCTTGGATACATAAGGTAGAAACAAGGTTGGAGGTGTTATTGTGAATCAGAATGACAATATGGTTGATTCTTCATATTAGCACCACAACGTGTATTCTAAAAAAAGGCATATGGAAAGGAATTGCTTCCTTTCAACCATTTACCATGGAGAAAGATTACAAGGGTAAAGATTGTGATTGCAACCTCGTAAGAAGGTTTTGAAGGGTAAATATTTGGGATATCCAAAAACCAAGTGGACGAACCAACTCACCTTATTCAAGTGCATCTCATGGTAAGGACATCTTTTCATTTTGATAAATTTCAATTGTTAGTGACCTCCTAAATAGGATGGCCCCAAGCACTAATCTTGAGGACAAACTAGAAGGCATAGAAAACTTCCTAGCATGTAAGTATAGGATTGGTCTCATTGTTAAAGAGAATGGTCTTGAGAAGTACATCAAGGACGAAGTTGCAGAACCTAAAGAAGATGAAGCTAAGGATAAGCATGAACAAAAATCAAGAAAATAAGAATAATTGTTGATTCTATCAAAGATCACATGATCCCTCAAGTGTCATCTAAGAAGACACCAAAGAAAATGTATGATGCACTTTCTAGAATGTATGAGGGAAGGAACATCAACATAAAGATGATTTGAGAGCTCAATTGAAAGGCAACAATATGAGCAGAGGAGAATCAATTCAAGATTACTTCACAAGGGTATCCCACTTCAGGGAACACCTAAGTGTTATTGGAGACACCGTTGATGAGGATGAACTAGTTATGACTTCTCTCAATGGTCTCACTAGACCTTGTAACTCATTCATACAGAATTTGTGTGCCAGAAAAGAAAGTATAAAGTTTGACATTGTATGGGAAGATTGCATTCAACAAGAAGCTATAGTAGTTAACAGAGAATCTCTACTTAGAGAACATGATCAATCTATAACCATCCATATTAAAGGAAGAAAACAATCAAACTTCAAGAAAGGTAGTCATAAACCTTCAAAGGAGAAGTTTCAAAAGAAAAGAGTAAACAATCAGAAGAAAAATTACTCAAAGTATCAATGCTACAATTGTCATAAGATAGGAAACCTTTCCAAAGAGTGTCCATCGCCAAAGAATAACACAAAAAGAGACATCATGCTCACCTAGCTGAAGATGAGTATGAGGAAGAAATGCCTAGAAAGATACTGCAGTGACAAAAGAAAAAGACGTAGAAGAATATGTACTATTCTATGTAGTCTCTAGGTCTGTAACACCCGGAGAAGATACATGGCTTATTGATAGTGGCCCTTCACAGCGCATGATAGGGAATAAGAAAACTCTATCAATACTTGAAGAAAATAACTCTACTCAGAAATTATCATTAGGAGATGGCTATCAATATCCCATCAAAGGTATTGGTGAATCAAGCTACGAGCTTGACTCTGGGACTTCCATGAAGATGAAGGAAGTACTCTATGTACCAGGTTTGAAAAAGAACCTACTTTCCATCTGAGCACTAGATAAGAAAGGCTACAGAGTTTCTTTTATATATGGAAAAGAATATATGTGGTCCAATGGAAAGACACTTGAAGATGTTGTGTTCATCAGTGAAGAAGAAGGAGGGATGTACAAACTCAAAGGACATCGAGAGACAACCCTTATCCATGAGACTATTGTCTCAAGTGAAATGTGGCATAGGAGGCTTGCTCACATCAACTATATATCACTACCATATGTGAGCAAGGCGGTAACAGGGTTACCAAATCTAAAGCTTGATCATGAGGAAACTTGCAAAGGATGTGCAAGAGGAAAGAACATCAAGAACCCATTTTTGAAAAGTGAAACAAAGGATAAAGGTACATTGGAATTAATTCATTCCAATGTATGTGGTCCTATTCCCTCCATATCAGTATGTGGATATGAATATTATGTCACATTTATGGATGACTATTTAAGAAATACATGGATATATTTATTGAAGACCAAGAGTGAAGTGTTCAGTAAATTCAAGGAATTCAAATCCTTGATAGAGAACCATTCAAAAAGAAGAATCAAGACACTAAGATTAGATAATGGTGGAGAATATACTTAAAAATAATTTGAATAATTCAACAAGGATGTGGGAATCAAGAGGGAACTAACCACTCCCTACAATCCCGAATAGAATGATGTTGCAGAAAGAAACAACAGAACCATTATGGAAGCAGTGAAAAAAATTATTAATGACCAAGACCTTCACATGAACCTATGGGATTAAGTATAAATGACAATTGTGTATGTGCAGAATAGATTATCTCATAGTGCTCTTGGATTCAAGACTCTTGAAGAAATGTATATAGGAAAGGAAATTAAAGTGAGCCATATCAAGATATTTGGTTGTCTAGTATATGCATATTACTATGGTAATTTTGATATACAACAATATCTAGGATCCTATAGAAAATCACAAATCAAATTACTTGCAAAAACTAGCAAAAAAGCATGAAAGAGAAACGATTTTACATACACAGTGTGAATAGAAACTTGATATTATTTGAATGTATAACATGTGAATATGTTTACAACAGTTTTATATTACATTTGGTGCAATTCTTTAGGATTAGAAATCCAAATCTAAGTGTACATGTAAAATTGACCGAAATGGCCTCAATCCCCCCTAGGTGGGCCAAACTCGCTCCAACTCGGCCGAAATGGTCACAAATGGTGGTGTGGACGTGGCTGAAGTGCGCTAGAGAAATAATTACTCCTTGGCATGTGTGGGTCTGCAAAATAAGGTGAATGGGAGGCTCAAGGTTGGCATTAAAGGCTCCAACAGTCCAAAATTTGGGCTAAAACCACCCTTAGTGCTACTAGTCAACCACAATTCCCCAATTCAAGGAATGGGAGCACAACTATCATAAATGATGGTGCACATGTGGATTTTCACCGAGTAGGAGTGCTCTTGTAGGTTTGACAACATCAAATTAGCTGGTTATTATGCTGGATTAACTTCCCTAAGTCCAAACTATAGCATATTACTACATAAATGAAAATAAAATTTTCTAAGGATTTAGAAGAAGGTACTAAGTGGTTTATTACTATTCTCACACCCCTCCTTATCCATAAATTAGTACATATCATGAAAATAATGTGGGAGGCCTTGGAAACAAAGGCTCAATTCACCTTAATACAAACAAAAATTTTATTTGTCCATGTAAATTGAGGAAAAGAAGCAAAAATGTATGGGACAAAACCTTCCCTCTAAAATGGATATGGGGATGAAAACCTACAAACAATAGCAGAAATAACCATCCATCACTCACTTCAAGAAAATATCTCAAGTGAGTGAAGGTCTTCTCAATAAAACTCTTAGTAAATATGTCAGCATTTTTCTTTATGGATGGACAATACTGCAAGAAAATCACTCTGTCATGCACTAAGCCCCAGATGTAGTGCATATGGATCTCTATGTGAGTTTTTATTTGCCTCTGAAATGGATCAGTAGATATATTTATGGAACTTTGATTGTCCACCCAACTGTTGGTAGGAGAATCAATTGCAACACCAAACTCTTGAAGAATTCCTTGCAACCAAACACACTATGTGGCTGCATTCACTGCTGCCTTGTATTCACCCTATGCTAAAGAAAGAGAAATGGTATGTTGTTTCTTAGAATACTATACAATAGGACATTCATCAATAATGAAAACAAAACCTAAAGTGGACTTTCTGTCATCGGGATCTGCATCCCAATCCGAATAAAAAAATCCATTTAGTTGAAGTGAAGAACTAGCTGCATAGTGTACCCCAAAAATCTTTGTTCCTTGGACATATTACTTCCAATGGATCTCATGTAGCTGGTGCATATAACTTTCTACATCACTTACAACATAATACAAATCAGGTCTTGTATGTGTAAGGTACAAAAACTTACCAACTAGCTTTTTGTACAACGTGCAATCTACCAACGTGCAATCTACCAAAGGAGAATTACCAAATTCACCTAATTTTATGCTAGAAAGAAAAGGGGACTTGGCTAGATTAAAATCAGCCATATTGAAATTTATTAGAAGGTATGAAGCAAACTTATTTTGAATCATCATGATTCCTCTTTCATATTTCTCAATTTCAAATCCTAGAAATTGTTTTACCAATCCTAGATCTGTCATTGCAAAATCACTGTGTAGGAATGCCCTGATTGATCCAATTTGATTGTTGCAGATCCATATAATTAAGAGGTCATATACATACAATACAATAACCTACAATAAAATACCATTTTTTTCTGAAAATACACATTTGGATCATATTTGCATCGAATGGAACCAATTGAGAGCAAGAAACTATCCATTTTTGCATACCAAGCCCTAGGGGTTTGCTTGAGTCCATAAAGTGAAATATTCAAACTGAAAAAAAGTGAAGGATCCTCTTGGAAACCTTTAGGTTTCTGCATGTATATATCCTCCTTTATTTCACCATGTAAGAATGCACTTTTGACATCTATATGGTGCAATTTCCAACCTTTACTAGCTGCAATTGCTAGAACTAGTCTTATTGAATCCATCTTGCCAACCGGTGCAAAGGTATTGGTGTAGTCCACAACTTGGACTTGAGAGTATCCATTAGCAACCAATATGGCCTTTTACTTAACATCTAAATAATATGCAGCAATTTTGGTTCGAAACACCCACTTTCATTGCACAAGCTTCCTCTAGGGAGGAAGGGGAACCAATTCCCATGTTTCATTCTCTTGGAGAGAATTGAATTCTTCTTGCATTGTTGATTTCCACCTTGGATCATTCCAAGCTTTCTGATATTACTGTGGAACATATCAAATCATCATATAATATTTCTCATCAAGAGAACTTTCACTTTCATAGGAAGCATTGTGAATTTGAGATCTTGTCTTCCTAGGATCTAGGGAATCGCCTATCAATTCCCATGCAACTTGTATGATTTTTTCACCCCTCTTGGGTCTTGAAGGTGATTCATATACATAAATTTCATCTAAATCCATATCATTATCAAAATTATCATAAAATTATATCTTGAATCATCACTTACTTCATCATGGTGTTGGGGAGAAGAGCATTCCCCCGGTGCAAGCTCAAAATATGGTATTGGTTCCTCTTCGAATTGCACACTCCTCTCAATGAAAGTATTGACTGTGGATGTGTCAAATAGATTATAATCCTTTTTTTCCTCACCATATCCAACCATGATACATTCCTTTCTCTATGGCTGCAAATCCTTCCTCTTTTCTGATGGAATTTGATCCCATGCTCTTGATCCAAAAATTCTGAAATTTGAGACATTTGGTTTATGGTCAAACCATGCCTCGTATGGAATTTTTCCTTTGAATCATTTGTGGAATTACCTATTCTATATATATGCAGCACAATTGGTAGCCTCATTCCATAGGAATCGTATCCCTTGCCTCAATCATGCTTGTGGCCATCTCTTTGAGAGATCTATTTTTCCTCTCTGCCAGACCATGTTGTTGTGTTATGTAGGGAGTTGAATGTTGCATTTGAATGCCACATTCCTCACAAAGATGCTGCAGATTTGTATTTACATATTTCTTCCCATTTCTAGTACTAAGGATATTTATCCTATTCCCACTTTGGTTTTCCACTAAGGCCTTCCAAATCTTCAATTGCTCAAATACTTCATATTTCAATTTTTGGAAGTATACCCAGCAAAATCTCGAGTAGTCATCAATGAAGGTGAGTACATACCTTGATCCACCATTAGAGGGAGTGGGAAGAGGACCAATGAGATATTAATGTACCAATCCAAGTGGTTGTGTGGCTCTCCTTTCCTTCTCCGTGTCATATCTATGCTATGGATGCTTCCCAACTACACATCCAATGCAAGCACCATTGGAAGCTTTGATTGGAGGAAGTCCTTCCACCATCTCATCCTTGTTTAGTACTTGAATATATATATAGTTCATGTGTCCAAATATTTCATGCCATATGTTGGAAGTGTCATTGGAATGATAGAGGAGCACTTTCCCAGTGGAAATAGGAAGAAAATTTGAGAAATTTTACATCCTCTCTTGGTGGTCTGCATACCCAATTGTCACTACTTGGTTTGATGAGATTTATGATATCTCTGCCAAGTCAGGAGTAAATGTTACTCTCTTGGATTCTACTATATGGGTCATTTGGTAGACTGACAAAAAACATTCTGCCAAATCTGGTACAAAGAGCACATCACTGAAATAACCATGTTCCAAGTATATCCTACCAACTCCTTTGGTCTGGATTTCAAAGTCATATCCCATTCGAACAACTGGGCCACTATTCAAATGCATAGAGGAGAAGAGCTCTTTGGTGGAAACCATATTTCTATATGTCCTTGAATTAATAATGAAGGTTGAGGAATTATAAGTAGATTCTACAAAGGCATGGCATTTCTCTTTGTTGTCTGAACTTGAGGTTCCATCTTTCTTCCTTGCGCCATCTGGGACAGGGATTTGTTTTTTCTCCAGTAGTTGCACCATCTGATCAATGGTTTTCTTCATGTAGGAGATCTTGGGATGCCATCCCTTGTGGAAATATGTGCATTTGGTTTTCTCTTTCCCCTTATTGTCCTTTCCCTTAGGAGGATTTGAACCCCCATAAGTGGATTTGGGTTTATCAGGTTTCCTCTTCTCTGACTGCTTTGAATTATTTTACTTCTACTTTCCCTTGGAGAAATTTGAAAAATCCATGGCCAAAGCTTGATATTTATCTTTGATGGTACCCATTTGAACTATTTTATCCTTCTCCTGGGTGAGGGATTCCATGAAGCTGGCTAGTGTTAGCATTTTCCAATTTATGGGGCTAACTTCGAAAGGATGGATAGTATTAGTTGATCCTCTTTCTTCTCAATTCCACATTGCTTTATATGAAGCACTAGAGACTTGAAATTCATGAATAACTCCTGGATGGTATCAAAATGCGATGGGCTGAGGCTTATGAGCTCATTTTCAAGCCAATGTCCTCTCAATTCATCAGTTTTCCCAAAGAGTGATTCTAGTTTAACCCAGACTTCATTTGGGATTGTTAAATTGTCTACATAAAATAAGAGTTATATAATGTCCCAAATTTTTAATTGGGTCACAATGTTGAAATCACATTTGACATATTCATGAAAGTTGTCAAATGGATGCTAAAAGTCAAATAATTGCCAAGGAGGAAAATCACTAGATTCCTAGGTTGGGGGCGGAAGCTTTGAGATTTGGAATAAGGGGGATAATAAATGATGTTTATACATTAAAAGAGGATAAATATTTAATAATTTATCTTATTAAATAAATAAAAGATAAAATTGAAATGGCTATGGAGAATGGAGACACATGGAGACTATGGGGCCCACTCAAGCTAGAATTCCTATGTTAAATGGCATCCTCCTCTTGTAATTTTGAATCTATGGGAAGCCTAATGTTTTGGGATGGATTATGAGGTTAATATTCTTGTCCATATACTTCATATTTCTAACTTACATGGGAGAGGAAGAGCCAAATGGGAGTTTCATGGACACTTGGTTAGATTCCCCTTACATTTATGACATCTATGACACAATTGATGGAGATTCTATGACAGTTATGACACAAGTCAGATATGAAGGTTGAAATACTAAAATACTGAAATTTTAGGACTGAATATAGAATCTTATAGGTCGAATTTGGGACTTTTAGAAGGCCAAGAGTCTCCTACTCAAATTTGAGAGAAGAGGGAAGGTGAAGAGAGAGGCCACATGGCATAGCATGAGCAACCACACCAATTCGAATTGTATTTGGTTTATGGATGGATTTGGAACCTTAGAATACCAATAATTTTTATAAAATATAGGTATCATGCATGAGAATAATATTTTTCTCATTTTTGAAATTGTCATTTATGAATTATGAGAGCTAGTGGATGACTAGTTTTCTTGCTTAAGCCAATTTTAAGGGTGAAACATTCCCATCCTAGTTGGTGTTTGGAAAGGAAACTCAGGTATTTCATGGAGATTTAATGGATTATTATTTTCAGTTGAAATATATAGGAATTTTATGGACATCTCAATATCATCTTGTTCTTCCATTCATCTCAAGTTTTCTCACCATATTTCAGCTCTATGGAGTGAGGCACACTTGGTGAGCTATTAAGCTCTTTGAGGGAGATTCGCTTGCTCCAGTTTTTTTTATTCTGATGTAAATTATATTTTATTTAAGTTCAGAAATCTCTCAGGTATAAAATCCAATATATCTCATGTATTATTGTCCAATATTGAAGAAACAGTGCCATTTCCCCTATACCTTGTTCTAAACTCTTGTAATCTTGATGGAATCGAATATATGTGTGCACCACTGATGATTTATGAATGAATAAAATGTAATTAAAGTATATTTTGTGTCTCATGGTTTTTAACTAAGAATTTTTGTCCATTGGGTCGAATTTCATAGCCTTTGGGGCAAACTACATCTCATTTCCCCAAGGGTAGAAAACTAGTTTTTTATATCTGATTGAAGGAAGTGATAACAGACATGGGAGTTTGATCGGTTCTGCATATGAGTATATGATAATGTATTATACACATAACATAATTCAATTTTATAATTTTAGTTAGTTTATGTACATTTTGGAATCCATTCCGGCAATTACCCGGGAGGGATTTGAGCCCCAAAATTGCTAGTAAATTCATCTATCTTATTCAGAATTTTATATAGACTTGCAGAACTTATTGGAGGACCATAATACATAAATTAACATAATAATTAATTTATTATATCATTCATACACCTTATATGAATATTTTTGATCAATTGGGCTGATTTGGAGACCATGACACTAAAACTAGTCAAGAGCCAAAATTGTGAAAAAATTGGAAAATTCGGCATTTTAAAAAAAATTCCAAAAAGGGGACATTACAGTGGTATCAGAGCATGATCTTGGCACCTGATTTTGACTGATATTTATGAGTACAATAATTCAGGTACCTCCATTATACATTGAAACCCAAAAGTGCTTTTGTTGAAGAGGAAAAACAAAAGTAGGAGAAGAAGGCAATTTTTTTGGAAACTATGACTAGGGATGAAAAGGGAACCTCATATGATGGTAAGGAGAATAAAAAGCATGAAAAATTTCCTTGAATAAATGACCAATAATATTTTGAAAGGATTCTAATTTTTGGCTATCCAAAGTTTGGAAAAATATATTGATTTTAAGAAGACCAAGGGGAAAAATGCATCAGCTTGTTTGAAGGAGCAAAAGGAGGAGACCCATGAACCACCTAGTTCTGAAATAGGTGGAGTAGAAGAATTAGTACATGAATATGATCAAAATTCACTCCCAAGTGACTCTAAAAAAATATGAAGAGACATCACATGAGTATGAAGAAATTTTTATTGAAAATACTGAAGATAATTTTGAGACACATGTTGCCTTGGAAATGAAACAAAGAGCATCTACTGATGGATGCTTGAACTATGAAGGAATACCTACTGATGGGTTCTCACACCTCTATGTTGGTGACATATATATCACTATTGAAAGTTTTTATACAATCTAAAATTCCATTAAACATGAAAATGAATACCTTGTAGCAATTGAAGAAGAAACAAAATCAACTTCCCTATCACCACTTGAGCTTCATGAAGTTGGTCCAAGCAATAAGGAAGAATATGAGGAGGTCATTTGCAAGAGCCTCATTTTCTTGAAGGGTCCTTAAATATGAATGAAAATAAGATATAAGAGGCCCTTATCATACTCCATGACACTCAAGCATTGGTATCAAATTCTTGTTGGATAGCTACTTCCTTGGAGGAGCCATCCTTCCTTGAATACATTGGAGGAGCCATCCTTCCTTGAAGACATGGAGAAGATTCAAAGAGCAATGTGCAACATCAAAGGTAATTTCATGTCTTTTATTTTTGATAGAAAAAATGTCATTGATCTTATTGAATGGCTACATGAATCCTCCTTGAAGAATAATGAAGTTATTAATAAGCTCACAATTCAAAATGAGCAACTTCTTGAAAAGTTGCAAGACACTTGTTTTCCTCCTATGTTTCAGATTGTCAAATGGTAGATCGTTTGGAGGATTCTCATGACATGGTGGATCATGAAAATTTTGGAAATTTGAATGTAATTGATGTGTTTGAATATGAACTTGAAAAGATCCAAATACTTGATGTGGTGGAAGAGGAACTTGAATTGTCTCTTGATGAAGGTTATGCAATTTTTAAAGAAGAGCATGATTCCTCTACATTGGAACCAATATATGACAAAGGTTTCACACTTTTGAAGGAGATGAATGATACTACCCATATGGATCCTTACCATGATGAAACTTCTACACTTTCTGATCATTTCCAGGGTGAGTTATTTCATTCTCCTACATCCTACAATTCCATGTTTTGCAGCATTAGTCTCGATGAAGTATGGGTGAAAGGGTTCTTTTTGATGGTGCCACATGGAGGAGTATGAAACTACTATATCTACCTTTTATGATGACATGGTTGGAGAAAAATATTATTCACATTTTCAGAACCATACTTTTTTACTATTATGATGATGCACATTTACATGGATGCGCCTATGATATGAATTTGAGTCACTTGAAGACTCATGGTTTTTCTTGCTCAACACTTTGTTCATTTGATGTTGGAGGAACTTCATCCGACACTTGGGTGAAGAGGGATATGATTGAGGAACATTATTATTGGCAGAAAAATCCTCTGTTATTTCATGATGATATACATATTCATGGGTGTATTGATGAGACTTCTTTGAGCCACTTGAAGTCTTCATGTTTTATTTGCTCCTTATTTGGTTCATATTTTGGTGGAGGTTATTCATTCACTTCTTGGATGAAAGAACAAATGGCTGCTTATTATTTTGATGCATATTTCATTCTTTCGGAGCAACATTATATTACATGTGCTCCTCACCTATGTCATTGGAGCATATTTTATTGGTCACTTGAAGCATGTATGCACTTGGAAAATGGTAGTCTACTCACTTGGAGGTATAAGCACTTTCTTGATTTTTTGAAGAGGCACCTCCTGGATGTATCTTTTTATTATGTTGTTATGTACTTTGATGATATATATTATGTAAGCATGATGTTTGGAAGAATGAATACAAGAAAATGGGATACAAGAATTCTCTTTCCTAATGGTATGAGTTGGAGAGCACTCTTAATTGTTGGAGTGCAATGCAAGCAATGGGACCCTAGGATAGTTTTTAGTTCCATTGATTCCAAATTATTTGGGAAACAAGCATTATGGAAGATGGATTCCCAACTTAATAAGGTGATGTTAATCAGAGTAGTGTAGTATCAAGCACAGTGGTTCCTATCTAAAATATTCATGGAATCTCAAAGACTCAAAGAGGGAAGCTTAGTGGCAACTTCAAATAATCATACAGAAAGCAGGCTCTTCAACAACCATGTTTGAAATTGATTGAGGACAAGCACTATTGGGAAGGGAGGATTTGTAATGTCCCAAATTTTTAATTGGGTCACAATGGACAAATCACATTTGACATATTCATGAAAGTTGTCAAATGGATGCTAAAAGTCAAATAATTTCCAAGGAGGAAAATCACTAGTTTCCTACGTTGGGGGTGGAAGCTTTGAGATTTGGAATAAGGGGGATAATAAATGATGTTTATACATTAGACGAGGATAAATATTTAATAATGTATATTATTAAATAAATAAATGAGAAAATTGAAATGAATATGGAGAATGGAGACACATGGAGACTATGGGGCCCACTCAAGCTAGAATTCCTATGTTAAATGGTATCCTCCTCTTGTAATTTTGAATCTATGGGAATCCTAATGTTTTGGGATGGATTATGAGGTTAATATACTTTTCCATATACTTCATAGGTAAAATTTTGGATGAATTGTAACTTACATGGGAGAGGAAGAGCCAAATGGGAATTTCATGGACACTTAGCTAGATTCCCCTTACATTTATGACATCTATGACACCAATGATGGAGATTGTATGACAGTTATGACACAAGTCAGATATGAAGGCTGAAATATTGACATACTGACATGTCAAGACTGAATAGAGCATATTATAGGTCGAATTTGGGACTTGGAGAAGGCCAAGTGGCTCCTACTCCAATTTGGGAGAAGAGGGAAGGTGAAGAGAGAGGCCACATGGCATAGCATGAGCAGCCACACCAATTGAACTTGGATTTTGTTTATGGATGGATTTGGAACCTTAGAAAACCAATAATGTTTATAAAATACAGGGATCAGGAATGAGAAGAATATTTTTCTAATTTGTGAAATTGTCATTTGTGAATTGTGAGAGCTAGTGGATGACTAGTTTTCTTGCTCAAGCCAATTTCGAGGGTGAAACATTCCCATCCTAGTTGCTGTTTGGAAAGGCCACTCAGGTATTTCATGGATATTTAAAGGAGTCTTATTTTTAGGTGCAAGCTACATGAATTTCATGTACATCTCAATATCAGCTTGTTCTTCCATTCATCTCAATTTTTCTCACCATATTTCATCTCTATGGAGTGAGGCGCACTTGGTGAGCTATTCATATCTTTGAGGGAGCTTATCTTGCTCCAGTATTTTGTATTCTGATGTAAATGATATGGTATTTAAGTTCACAAATATGTCAGGTATAAAATCCAATATATCTCATGTATTATTGTCCAATATTGAAGAACCATTGCCATTTCCCCTATACCTTGTTGTAAACTCTTGCAATCTTGATCGAATCGAATATATGTGTGCACCATTGATGATTTTTGAATGAATGAAATGTAATTAAATTATATTGTGGGTTTCATGTTCTGTAACTGATAATTGGTGTCCATTGGGTTGAATTTCATAGCATTTGGGCCAAACTACATCTCATTTCCCCAAGGGTCCAAAACTAGTTTTTTATATCTAATTGAAGGAAGTGATAACAGCCATGGGAGTTCGATTGGTTCTACATATGAGGATATGATAATTTTTTATACACATCCCATAATTAAATTTGATAATTTGAGTGAGTTTATGTACATTTTGGAAACCATTCCGACAATTACCCAGGAGGGATTTGAGCCCCAAAATTGCTAGTAAATTCATCTATCTTATTTAGAATTTTATATAGACTTGAAGAACTGATTGGAGGACCATAATACATCCATGAAAATAATAATTAAGTTATTATGTCATTAATACACCTTCTCTAAATATTTTGGAGAAATTGGGCTGATTTGGAGACCAAGACACTAAAACTAGTCAAGAGCCAAAATTGTGAAAAAATGGAAAATTGGGCATTTTGAAAAAAATTCCAAAAAGGGGACATTAAACAATCCAAAGGATTAATAAATTATATTGAAGTACTTAGCTTTCTCCATGGAATATTTCGAATCCACTTCTGTGCCCATGGTAACTTTGTAGAGACCCTTATATCTTAGTTGAATGACCATTTCTAATCCAGGTTGTTCCCAGGTGCACACTGGGGACAACAGTCAACTGAATGATTCGAGTACTATTATGGCAGAAGAATATAAGAAGAACCAACAAAGCAGGAAATACTAGATCGACATGAAGTATGTGCACAGACAATATGCAAGAATTCAAACCAATTTATTACTTATTCTCCATGAAAGATGGAGGAATCAAAATGTTGTATATTACATTAGTGTACATGCTTATACAGGATGTTGAGATGCTTGGGTGACTACCAGTTACGTTTAGTTACAAAAGAAGTTATAATGGTTCAAAATTTCAACCATCATAGATGATTCAAAGACAGAGGCATTATGTCAATGTTCGAGGAGAACCTATTGAGGCGAACATGTCGAAGCGGACCTGTTGAGGTAAACCTATCGAAGCAGTCAGATTAGTCGAAGAATTCAAAGTGCTAGACTTTGTCTCTTGAAAATCCACCAATTCTAGTTGGATCATTCCTCCTTCCTTAAGAAACAATGGTATCCATTGTGTATTCATTCAGGTGAGGAAACTATTTGGCTACTTCAGTAATAGAGTACCATTTTTCTTGCATGGGGAGTTGTCCAGCTTTAGCAACTAGAAACAAGGAAATGGAGTTCATCCTTGTATGGCATATGCATCGTCCTACAATGGTGTCACAAAGAAGAGTTCCTGAACATCTGGATAGATGTCTCTGGGTTCTGATTTATGTAAGTCGTTATGTTCCAACAATGGTGCATGGTATGGTCGAAGTAATCTACATTGAAAACTGGATGTAGGACAAGGCATGCAAGAATGTCAAGCTAAAAACCATTTTCTCCAATCTGTTTAAGGATACTGTATGGACCATATCACAAGGGTTTCATCTTTCTATAGGGACCAGTGAAGTGATCTTTCTTTAGATGTAACTAGACATGATCCCCAATTTGGAATGAATGAGGAATACGATGTTTTTTTGTGTCGGTCCTTAGCTTTTGCATTTGCTCATTGCAACATTCCTATGCTTGCTTCTAAATGTTGTAGATTTGATCTCTAAACTTCATTTCTTTATCCACTTCTTATCCTTCAAAGTTGGTGTCATTCGACTGTGTTGAGGAACTGATTAATTCAATAGGCGTTGAGGGTTGAAATCTGTAACAGATATCAAATGCACTCTTTCCCATAGAGTTGTGTTTAGCATGATTGTAATTGGGATGTATGTATGGCAGGTTGTCATCCCATGTTCGACGATGCTTGTGGTTGTACATGCAAAGCAGTTGTATGACTATGCGATTTATAAATTCTATCCGTCTGTCTATCTATGGATGGAAGGATGTCAACAAATAAAGTCTCATTCCAAGTTGTTTCCAGATATTTTTCCAAAAGGTGCTAACAAATATAGCATATTTCAAAAATAATGGTCATTGGGAGGCCATAATGTTTCCACACATGTTTGAAGAAGAGCTTAGCAGTCTGTTGTGTTGTCGTAGTCTTCTTACATGGTATGAGTATAGCCATATTGGAAAATATGTCAACTACTACAAATATCGTGTCATGTTTATGTTTGGTGGTATAATATCCCATCAAATAGTCCATAGAAATAGATTCCCATGGTCGACTAGGAACTAGAAGAGGTGTGTACAGTCCTTGTCCTCGATTCGACGGTTTAGCAATACCACAAACCATGCACGATCGAATGTACTTGTTGATGTCATATTTAAGTGAAGGCCATTAAAAATATTTTTGGATGATAACAAGTGCTTTTACGACTCCAAAATATCCTGCAATCTTGTTGTACACAAAGATGTCCAAGATTGTATAGCAAGGTGTCCTTTAGGAATTAGTCCATAGTAGACAGTGTGTCGGTCTAAAGCTGTCGATAAATTGCATAGAAATCGCATTCTATCAAATACAATTGTGTACAAGTAGTGGTGTCATAACCCTATATACTCATTACTATAGACAGTAGAGCAATGGGAGTTCTGCTGAGACAATTGACTGCGACATTGGCTTTCCCTTTATGATACTTAATTACCAACTGAAATTGTTGCAGGTAATTAATCCACTTGATTTTTTTAGTTGTGTATAGTTTCGACTCGGACAGAGCAAACTGCAAAGGTTTATGGTCAGTGAGGATGACCATTTCCTTGCCAAGAATGTAGTGTCTCCATTGATTAAGAGCTTACACAATGGCATACAGTTCTTTTTCGTATGTCGAGTATCTTCTACCAGTGTCTGTGAAATTCTCAGAATGAAATGTGACTGGGCACCTGACTGAGTGATCACTACACTAAGAGCATAGTCCAATGCATCCGTCTCAATCTTAAAGGGATGATGCAAATCATGTAACACAAGTACTGGTGCAATACAAACCTTGTTTTTTATTTGTTCAAAATCTTGTTGTTATGTCAGTGTCCATTTGAAGGAAATATTCCCATTTCATTTCATCAATTTATTCAAAGGCAATGTGATGTGGTTGAATCCAAGTATGAATCATCGATAGAAATTTTCTAAACCAAGAAAACTTCTTAGTTCATGAATGTTTTGAGGAATGGTCCAATATTTTGAGGATCTATACTTTTTCTGGGTCGACATGAACGCCTATAGAGTCAATCACATACCCCAAATATTTGATGCTCGTCATCGCGAATGAGAATTTGTCCATGTTAAGATATAGTCGATGTTGTTGGAGAGTGTCAAAGGCTTGTTGAATTTGTTTGACATGTTCTTCCCATGATCGACTGAAAATTAAGATATCGTCGAGATAGAAAATGACACATTTACTGATGAAAGGTTGTAGAAGGTCGTCCATATATCTCATGAAGGTTGTAGGTGCATTGGTTAAGCCAAAAGGAATGACTTACCATTCAAATAATCCTTCCTTGGCATTGAAAGTTGTTTTCCATACATCAGTGGAATCGATTGGAATCTGGTGCTATCCTGATTTGAGGTCGAGTTTCGTAAAGAACTTAACACCTTTTAGGATATCGTTGAGTTCATCTATCTGCGGAAGAGAGTATCTATTCTTCACTGAAATTTTGTTCAGATCCCGATAGTTGATGCACATGCGCCAAGTCCCTTCTTTCTTTGGAATTAATATGATTGTACTTCCACAAGGAGGAGCTAGGGCGGATATGACCCTTGTCAATCAAATCCTATATTTTCCTGCAAATCTCTTCATTTTTTAGAATGGATCTTCTATAAACAGATGCATTAAGTAATGAAGAACTAGGAACAAGTTCAATGGAGTATTTTACCTTAAAATGTATAGGTACTCCTTTGGGTTCTTGAAATATGTTCTGGTATTCTCCAAGAATGCGGTCAATCTGTTCTTATTGTTAGGAGATGCACTGGCTAGTGAGTTGACTCATTGTTGCAGTCTTCCTGGAATGTTGAGGATTTATCATGATTAATGAAAATTTTTGAGAATGATTGATAAGGTTCTTTGTTTGTTTGGAAGATATCATAGAAACTGTTGATGTGGGTTGTCCCTCTGGTATGCCATACCATTGATTTCATATTTTGACAATCACCTTCTGAGGCCATGACTGATATGTACCATTTTGATCCCATAAGTCAGGTTTTTTGAGTAAGGCATCGACTACGGAAAGCAGTGCCACATCACAGAGTACTTCATCTTCAAAAGGATTAATGAAGTAGGCAAGTCGGTATTCGCATGTGATCCTTAGTTCCTTCCCATCCTTCATCCAACCGATATTGTAATGCTGAGGATGTGGAGTGGTGACAAGACCTAATTTTTTCACAAGATCTTTAGAAATGAAGTTCTTCTAGCTATCATTATCCACAATCAGATGTAATGGATTTTGTGAAACCATATCCGTGTATGGAACACGCATTCTCGTTCCTCCTCATCGATGATAGTAAAGGATGATAGAGTGGTCGAGGTTGAATACAAGAGGGTTGATGCATCTGGATCAGATTCTACCAGCGTTCTATTAAACAAGTCATATCTCGACAATTTTTCCAAAAATGTATTTCAAGCTTCAATTTCTGACATATCATGCCATGTCAAACTGCAATAATCACACCATTTCTCGGTAGGAGCTTGTTTGTTGCAATCCCTCTTGTATTTCTAAAAGTTATTCTTTTGATGATCGGGATTTGGTGGAGTCAACTAAGAAGGGTTCTTCAACTTATTAGAGTCAGTTGATGACTTCTTGTCGGATGCTCAACCTGTTGTATTATTCTTGAAATGTGCTTTTCCTTTTTGTTTAGCTTCAAGCTTGCTAGCATAATGAAATGCATCTGCAAGCATACTAACAGTCAGAAACTCCATCTCTTTCTGAATGTATGGGGATAAAATATTGAGGTACCTCAGGACAAGCAATTTCTCTTCTTCTTAGACATCAAGTCTAGCCATGCGTTGATAGAACTCATCAGTGTAACTCTGTATGGGCTGGTCTTTCCATTTCCTTAGCTGCTGCCACTTCTTATATTGTTGTTCAAGATACTTGGGCATGTAGAAATCCTTTTGTACATACTCAAAAAATTTGACCCATGTTTTAATGGGGTCCTCTTCATTTTCCATTTTTGTCAATAAATTCTCTAACCAGCTGTGTACAAAGGTTGACATTTTTCCGCTTCGGAGAGTTGATTCACTATGTAGTAAGTGTTGGAGACATTTACCACCATACACACTCTTTTTGGTCAAATTGGCCTAGTTAAACCACTATCCAAAGTATAATTGACATTAATTGACATCAGTGGAGCATTAATTGACATCATACAATCACACCCACACCTACCTATAGTCAAGGAGGCTAACTGGAGCACTCTAGGGGTGATCTGAGTGATATTAATGCACCTAATTGCTAACTGGTGGTTACAATACGTTCAGCTTTAGTTAACCTCATTGGGATTCATTGAAGTCATTGAGCACTAGCACTTGATGGTTGGCTTCCTATGACATGTGTTTGATCTCCTTCAATTGAGATTCAGTCATTTATTGCACTCCAACTTCAGTTAGGGTTTGGTGAGTCAATTAGTGTTTTGGTCAAGTGGTTAATTGAGTCTGAACCAATGGTTTAGGCTCAGTTAAGCTAGACTCACTCATTGATTTCGAATGACCTCCTTAGGTATTTTAATTCCTCACTCATTCAAGCTATTGCTTGACATTGTTATTGTAACCATTCATTATTTATTAAATATACAGAGAGGAAACCAATTTCGGTTCCAATTAACACCATTTCTGAGTTATTTGTTGATTAGTTCTTATGAGATTGATTATTTGTTCCTAGATCAAAGTGCAATATTAATATGGTATCAGAGCATACGGCAGGATGAGGATCTATCTCTCAAAAACAAGCTTTTTGACAGATTTCTGCATGAAAAGTGAGCAATAGCTCAAAAATCTAGCACTGCACCAGAAGCCAAGGCTTACCACTCAATATCCCAAGTAAAGAAATTGTTGATCAAGCTTACTTGATTGACTATGTTGGGTGTGATGAAAACCTAGAATGTGCAGGCTCTTTGACCTTATTTTTCCCTTTCTATTTTGATTTTCATGAAGCATTCGCTCTAGCACATCCAAATGGCCTCCTCAGTAGATCTTTGGACTCCATACAATTTCCACTCATGGAAAATTAATATGGAGATTCAGCTACGCACCAAAGGACTTTTTATAGTTGCCATGGAAACTGAAGTTGAGCCTGGATCCGCCATAGAAAAATCAAGATTCTTGAACAAGAAGGATGAAGCCTTCGGTTTAATGTGCCTCTCTATTTCCCGAGACCTTCTCTTCCATCTTATGGATTTGAAGACACCGAAAGAAATATGGGACAAATTGGAATCTCTATACGAAAAGCATGATGACTTGAGGGTTTACTAGCTCAAAAATGAACTCATGTCTCTCCAACCTTCCAATGTCGACACTCTGAATGGTTTCTTTACAAAGTTCAAGCATACTGTTTTACTCTTGAAGCAATGCAATGTGGAGAAGGAGGATGATCAGCTCATCCTTTCCATACTCTTCAAACTCGGGGCTGATTATTCAGTTTTTGTTTCTACATTCCGTGCAGGGAAGATCACAACCCTTGGATGGAAGATGCCTACACTCAATGCCTTCATTGAGTCCCTAACAAATGAACATGACAAGCTTGTCCAGATGGGGATCATCCAATATTCTCATGGTCAAGCCCTCCATGTCTCGGGGCCCAAAGATATGAAGGGTAAAGGAAAGCAGCAGAAAAATCAGAAAACTAAATTTAATGCTCCCAAGCCTAGAGTTGAAAATTAGCAGCATAATGAATCTTTCAGCTCAAGGAAGAACAAAGGAAAAGGGCACAATGGGAAAGAAAAATTCAAGTGTTCTTACTGCAGAAAGGGTTTTCACCCTGAACATGCCTACATGAACAAAAATCTTGATGAAGCAACCTCTCTCCTTGAGAGGAATCACATTAATCTTCTAGAGAGCTTTCGGAGGAGAGATCACCAAGATCGGGAACCACAGCATGAGAAAGGTCATGCCCTCATGGAAAGCACTTCGAAGTCCAAAGCATTGTTGATTGACTCTAGAGCTTTGAATCACATGATGGCTGAAAAAGACTCATTTTCATTTCTTGGAGACTGGAAAATCCATCCCCATCCACATGGGAGATGATTCCACCATCATTTCTGAAGGACAAGGTACTGTTGATCTTGAAAATGGTTTTTTCTCTAATGTTTTGTATGTACCGTCTCTAGTAGCAAATCTCCTTAGTGTATATCAGATGACACATACAGGAATTCCTAAGAGAGTCTCTTTCAGCCAAAATTATGTTGAGATAACATAAATTGCATCCGGGAAACTCATTGCAAAAGGCCTTGCAAATCATCATGCAAAAGCCTATGAGTTCTCTCACTTTGTTGCGGATGCAAATCCCACTACTCTGCTAACTCATGGAAATGAGGTTAGTAGGCTGTTGCATGAGAGGTTTGGCCATCTTAATTTCAAATTTTTGCATCAATTACAGAAAAAATCCATGGTTGAAGGAAACCACAGGAATTTGCAAGGGCTGTGTGATTGGAAAACACCCTGAGCACAAGTTCGATCGAGGGAAGGCAAACCGAGCTACAAGCATATTGGGGCTAATACATTCTGATATCAGCGATCTGATGCCTGTCACATCCATGGATGGATCAAGGTACCTCCTTACTTTTATTGATTGTTTTTCAAGGTATACATGGGTTTTCTTTCTCAAAAAGAAATCAGAAGTATGTGAAAAATTTCCTGAATTGAAGGCCTTGATCGAAAATGCCTCTGGGGTTAAGATAAAGATCTTGAGATATGATAATGGAGGGGATTATGTCAGTAATGCGTTTCTATACATATGATCCCAAATTGTTATTCAGTTCCAGCATTCAATTCCCTACACTCCCCAGCAGAACGGAGTAGCGGAAAGGAAGAACCGGTCTCTCAGGGATATGACCACCTGTATGTTGGAGTCAAAGAAGCTTGCTGCAAATTTGTGGGATGAAGCCATGCATGATGCATAATACATTCAAAACAGGGTTCCACACTCATCCATGAAAGGAAATACTCCTTTTGAAGCATACTTCAGACACAATCCGGTTGTGTCGAACCTACGGGTGTTTGGGTCCACTGCATGGGCCTGGATTCTGCTTGATAAAAGAAGGGCTTTGCAACCGTAAAGCATAGAATGTTTGTTTATTGGATATACTAATGAATCTAAAGGATTCAAGCTTCTATATATCAATACCAAATATATCATCATCGAGAGAAGTGTCAAGTTCGATGAGCCCCTTCAGGAAATGGAACTAGTTAAGGAGAAAACTGTTGAATTTCCTTCCTATTCTACTGAATATTTGGATGATGAAATTGGGGGTCATGACCCTGATTTGGATCCTCTGATTTTTGATATCAGTGTGCATCAATCATTAGATTCTTAATCAGAACCTAAATTGAAAAATCATCTTCCTACATGGGGCCAACAGACACTCTCCTTCGCAGGAGACAACATTGGAAAGCCAGATGATCCAAGGAGAACCCGGTCCAATTTCCAAAGAACAGGTATTGCGCTCTCTTGTTCTGATAATTTTTTGTCCAAAACTTTCTATTTGATGATTATTTCAGATCCAAAATCCTACTACCATGCTCGGAATGATCTGAGATGGAAAGTTGCCATGGATGAAGAGATGAATTCTCTTCAGAAAAACACTACTTGGGAGCTAGTTTCTCTTCCTCCGGGAAGGAAATTGGTTCAATGCAAGTGGGTGTTTCAGAAAAAGGTTGCTGATGATGGAAGCACCTTCAAATATAAGTAAATTCTAGTAGCAAAAGGTTTCTCTCAGGTACAAGGAGTGGACTACCATGATACCTTTGCACCGGTTGCAAAAATGGACTCCATCCGCCTTGTTTTGGCAATTTCAGCATCCAAGCACTGGGAGGTGCATCAAATGGATGTTAAGTCAGAATTTTTGCATGGAGATATTCATGAGGATATATACATGAATCATCCTAAGGGATACATCACTGATCCATCTTTGGTTTGCAAGCTAAAGAAGTCACTAGACGAGTTAAAACAGGCCACAAGAGAGTGGTATTCCAAGATGGATGCCTTTCTTCTCTCGCAAAACTTTCAGAGATGTAGATCAGATCCAAATGTGCATTTAAAGCAGCATTATGGTCATATAATTATCATTGTTTTATATGTTGATGACTTACTGATCACAGGTATCATAGTTGCCTCCATTTCAGCCATCAAAATTGCTCTCCACAATGCCTTTGAAATGAGTGATTTGGGGCTTCTAAAACAATTTTTGGGGCTTGGATTATGGTCACTCAGTCCAAATACACTTCAGACATGTTATTCAAGTTTAACATGGCTGAATGTAGGCCTGTACCATTCCCTTTCCTTTCAGGGATCAGCCTTGAAGAAGAAAAACACACACCTCCCATGGACTGCACTATCTATCGATAGTTGATTGGTAGCTTGTTGTACTTGACACATTCTAGGCCTGATATTTGTTATGCCATGAATGCTGTATCAAGATACATGCAGCATCCTCATGATATTCATTGGAAGGCAGCCATGAGGAACCCCTAGTATATTCATGGAACCAGGACCTACGACATTCACTATGCTGTAGACTCCGAGCTAGAGCTGGTTGGATACACAGATTCCGATTGGGAGGGTGATTCTTTTGATTGGAATTCAACTTCTAGATATGTATTCATGTTTAGTGGCGGCCCCATTTGCTGGTCAAGAAAAAATCAAGCTTCCATAGAACTATCTTCAGCAGAGGCTGAGTGTCGAGGAGCGGTGAATGCTTGCATCCAAGCAGTTTGGTTGGAAGGCATTCTTTCAGAGTTTGATCTTGGTAGTACCTTGTCCACTGTCCTCTTTTGTGAAAACCAGAGTGCTATTAAGATATCAACAGATCCATTTACCAGACAGAGGACCAAGCATGTAGAGATTCACATGCACTACATCAGGGAGCTAGTGCATGACAGGACCATCATTCTGTAATACTGCCCTACTGATGAGCAGATTGCAGACATCTTCACCAAGAGCTTTTCAGAAAATAAGTTCACTTACCTCCGTTCACTATTGGGGGTGAGTTCATCAGGGTGATTCAGACTACTTTCAGTGTTCATCTTGAGGGCGGGGGGGGGGGG
>LPNX010462211.1:212907-279022 GCA_001517045.1 Pseudotsuga menziesii
CCAAGGCCCTAGCATATTTATGCATCTATGTTTTCTAACTCTTCCTTAGTATAGCTTAAGGGGGGGTGTTGGAGACATTTACCACCATACACACTCTTTCTGGTCAAATTGGCGTAGTTAAACCACTATCCTAAGTATAATTGACATTAATTGACATCAGTGGAGCATTAATTGACATCATCTAGTCACACCCACGCATACCTACAGTCAAGGAGGCTAACTTATCCTTCTCCTACAGTCAAGGAGGATAACTTAGCCTTCTCCTACGGTCAAGGAGGCTAACTGGAGCACTCCGGGGGTGATCTGAGTGATATTAATGCACCTAATTACTAACTGGTGGTTACAATCAGTTCATCTTTAGTTAACCTCATCGGGGTTCATTGAATTCATTGAGCACTAGAACTTGATGGTTGGCTTGCTATGACATGTGTTTGATCTCCTTCAGTTGAGATTCAGTCATTTATTGCACTCTGAATTCAGTTAGGGTTTGGTGAGTCAATTAGGGTTTTTGTCAAGTGGTTAACTGAGTGTGAACCAATGGTTTAGAGTTAGTTAAGCTAGACTCACTCATTGATTTCGAATGACCTCCTTAGGTATTCGAATTCCTCACTCATTCAAGCTATTGCTTGACATTGTTATTGTAACCATTCATTGTTTATTAAATATACAGAGAGGAAACCAATTCCGGTTCCGATTAACACCATTTTTGAGTTATTTGTTGATTATTTCTTGATGAGATTGATTATTTGTTCCTAGATTAATGTGCAAGATTAATAGTAAGATTCTAGTTGTTGTACCCAATTGTCGATGGATTCTGTGTCAACATTTCCTTCAAGGTTCGGTATGTCTAGATTCATTTTCACTTTGAAGGGGTTAATTTTATCGGAGTGAGGTCACATTGAGGATTCCCCAGATTTTGAAGTGACTCTCATGAGAATCTCGTTGAACTGGGAAAACATTTCGGTTCGCTGGAAATCCAATGCTTTTTCTATGAGTTGTTCTTTCTTGCCAGTTGCATGTCTATTATCTGCTTCTTCAACCAACTTTTCTGAAGTCGAAGGAAGTGTCTTATTGTTTTGTTGAGTTTGCGAGTGTGTTTGAACATGCATATGTTAAATAACTTTGAAAGAAGTGCTTATGTAACTTAAGCTCTTCATAAGATATTTCTTTGATACCAATGATCCAAGTCGCTCCCAAGTGCACACTGGGGATAGCAATCAATTGAATGAGTCGAGTACTATTATGGTGGAAGCAAATAAGAAGAAACAACAAAGAAGGAAATACACTAGGTTGATAGGTAGTATGCGCACAGACAATATGCAAGAATTCGAATCAATGTATTACTTATTCTCCATGAAATATCAAGGAATCAAAATGTTGTATATTACATTAGTGTACATGCTTATATAGGATGTTGAGATTCTTGGGTGACTACCCATTACGTTTAGTTACAATATAAGTTATAACGGTTCAGAAGTTCAACCGTCACAGACGACTGGAAGATAGAGGCATTATGTTGATGTTTGAGGAGAACCTATCAAGGTGAACATGTCAAGGCAGACCTATTGAGGTGAACCTATCGAAGAATTCATAGTAGTCGTAGT
The DNA here is from genome assembly GCA_001517045.1 of Pseudotsuga menziesii. NCBI lineage: Eukaryota > Viridiplantae > Streptophyta > Pinopsida > Pinales > Pinaceae > Pseudotsuga > Pseudotsuga menziesii. The sequence continues at coordinate 214,512 of LPNX010462211.1, forward strand.
AGTCGAAGTGCTAGACTTTATCGTAGCTTGACAATCTACCAACTACTGGTTGGATCAATTTCTTCCTTCCATTCGAAGAAATTGAAGGAGGTAAGAAATATTTGGTTTGCTTCCATTTTTGCTTGCGCTAATGGTGAGAAATTTGCTAAAATTCCTACAAAAAACACTCAATTTTTTCTAGAATTTCTCTAAAAAAATGTAGCTCAAACACTCAAGATTGATCTGCAACTCACTCAGATCCACTCAGCTTGGATACCATGTGATAATTTTGATCTATAAAAATATCTAGAAGCATGGAGAAAACTCACAAATCGAATTACTTGCAAAAACCAGCAAAAAAACATGAAAGAGGAACAATTTTACATACACAGTGTGAACAGAAACTGGATATTATTTGACTTTCTAACATGCGAATATGTTTAGAATAGGTTTATATTACATCTGGTGCAATTTTTTAGGCTTAGGAATCCAAATCCGAGTGTACATGTGAAATTGGCCAAATTGGCCTCAATCCCCCCTAGGTGGGCCAAAATCGCTCCAACATAGTCCAAATGGTCACAAATGGTGGTGTGGACATGGATGAAGTGTGCTGGAGAAATAATGACTCCTTGGCATGCATGGGCATGCAAAATAAGGTGAGTGGGAGGCTCAAGGTGGGTAATAAATGCTCCAACAGTCCAAAATTTGGACTAAAACCACCCCTAGCGGTCCTAGTCTGCCAAAATTGCCTGATTCAAGTAATGGGAGAACACCTGTCATAAATGAGGGTTCACATGTAGATTTTGACTGAGCTAGATCACTCCTGTAGGTGTGAAAGCATCAAATTAACTGGTGGTGGATTATTGCAAATATAATTTTCTAAGACTTTAGAATAATGTACTGAGTGGTGGATTATTGCTCTAACAATTACGAAAGAGAAGAGAAACAATTTGGATCCTTTTGGAAAGAAGGGAATACTTGTTGGATACTGTGAAGTCTCCAAATCCTTCAGGATATACATTTCAAGGTTCCATCATATAAAGATTAGTAGGGATGTAACATTTGATGAAGAGACATCTCTTAAGAAATACATAAGGTTTCAGCTTGAAGAAGTACATGAAGAGGATGTACCTTCCAGAATAGTAGAAGTTTATCCCTCTCCTAAAATAGTTGCATCTGATGATCATGATATGCTAGAACCTCAAAAACCCCCTACTATGGCTATATCTCAAAAGACAAACCCTTCTTGGGCAAGAGAAATTATACAAGAAGTAGAGAAATATGGAGCTCCAGAAGGGTCCACAAGAACAAGAAAAAGATCAAATCCATACTCCAGTTATGTAGCTTTGATATGTGGCCTTGTAGATCAAGAACCCACCAGCTATGAGGAATCTGTCCAGAAGAAAGGAATTAATGATAGAAGAATACCAGTTAGTAAATGGATCTACAAGATAAAACATGCTACTGATAGAAGTATTGAAAAGTACAAGGTAAGATTTTTGGCTAGAGGATTCTCTCAGAAATAGGGGATTGATTATGAAGAGACATTTGCTCCGGTAGCAAGGTACACTTCCACTAGAACCACCATGGCACTTGCTTCCATGATAAAGTGGGATCTACACTAGATGGATGTAAAGACAGCCTTCTTTAATGGTGTGATTGAGGAATAGGTTTACATCAAACAACCACAAGGATTTGAAGTCGAAGACAGAGTGACTCATGTATGTAAGTTGAAAAAGGCTCTGTATGGACTGAAGTAAGCTCCTAGACCTTGGTATGGTAGAACATATATCTTCTTAACAAGATTGGGATTTACCAAAAGTAAAGTTGATCCTAACCTTCACATGAAGATTATGGATGATGAACCTGTCATACTATTACTGTATGTGGTTGATATATTTTTGACAGGAAATGAGAAACAGATCACATATTGCAAGAAGAAGTGATATGAAGAATTTGAGATGAAAGATATTCGATTGATGCATTATTTCCTTGGGCTCGAAGTGTGGCAGAGCTCGAAAGGAATAATTATGAACCAGGGAAAGTGTGCAGTATAAATCTTGAAAAGATTTGATATATTGGATAAAAAGCATGGCCACATCCATGGATACCAACATGAAGTTGTTATCTGATGAATCGTTAGAATTAGTGGATATGAATCAGTACAGACATATTGTTGGGTCATTGATGTATCTGACAAATACAAGGCAATATATATGTTTTTTTAACAACTTAAATCAGTATCTAGTTAAACCTAGACGAGTTCACTTGTAGTTGCAAAGCATCTGATGAGGTACCTAAAAGGTACGATAGACTTGGGACTTTACTATGTTAGAGATCATGACAACAGATTCTATGGATATACAAATTCATATTGGGAAGGAAGTGCCAAAGATATAAAGAGCACTTCAGGTGGATGTTATTGTCTAGGATCTGCCATGATCTCATGGTTTAGTAAGAAATAATCCAGTGTTTCTCTAGCATAGCTGAATCAGAGTACATAGCAGCATGCTCCACTAGTTGTGAAGCGATATGGCTTTGGAAATTGATGTCAGGACTATTTGAGATGGAGTTGGATACCAACATGATTCTTTGTGACAACCATAGTTGCATAAAGATGACATAGAATCATGTTTTCCATGATAAATCAAAGCACACAGAAATATGATACTTTTATATAAGGGATATGGTACAAAAGGGAGTTATAAAACTAAATTATGTGATTATTGATGAGCAAGTTGCTGATGTGTTGACCAAGCCTCTATTTAGTGTAAAGTTTGAATATTTTCGTGATAATCTTGGTGTATTTAGAAAATACTTTCCTCACAAGGAGGAACAATGATGATACTACAAACTTTCCTTGCAAGAAGGAATGATGAAGATATGGACTCTCTTCGGAAAGGAGGAAAAGTTCAAAGATATGGACTCTCCTTGAAAAGGAAGAATAGGTCGAAGATATGAAACCTCCTCGAACAAAGGGGGAGCAGGTTGATGATATAGATCCTCTTTGGAAATTAAGAATGATGACAATACTATCATTGATGATGGGATGATGATGAAGCTCCAATATGAAAGAGGCCAGGTACACCTGAAGATGCTGACAAGTTCTGGCATTCACTTGTGGACGATAGTATCCTCTCTTGAGGATGGTCTTGTAGGAAATAACACTTTGTTCCTGAGAGTTTTCCTTACTAGCTAAGGAAGACCCTGTAGACATTACTCTCGCATGGAGAGTACCCACATTCATTTGTGGATACCATAGAATAATACTCTCTTAGGAGTGATCCTAGCTTTGAAGCTAAGGATTCTATACGATGAGTCTTTACGGATGATAGGGCCTACATTTATGTGAAGTCTAGATCTTCCTTGTAGACGTTACTCTCACATGGAGAGTATACCTACATTTATATGTTGATTCCATAGAATAACACTCGCTTGGGAGTGGTCCTATGTTTAGTGATAAGGATTCTCTATGATGAGTCCTCATGGACACCGTAGTATAACACTCACATGGAGTGGTCCTAGATTTCACACTTAGTATTTCCTATGATGAGGTCCTACATATAGATGCGGTTGAGATCTGCAGCTGCAAATAATACTCTTGTATGGAGAGTATTCCTACATGTACATGTAGATGTCGTAGTATAACACTCGCTTCGAGTGGTCCTAGTTATAATAGGATAAGTATAGTCTACATTGCGTCCTTACGGATGACAAATCCTACATTCACATGTAGATGATATCTACACTCGGTTGTAGAATATTCATCTGGTTGATATTATGGACCCTCCTAGTTAAGGGGGAGTAGGATGGTGGAGGATTGCAATATCCTTGGACTTATTTCCTAAAGTGGTAGGGATTGATCATCTCGTAAAGAGATCATGTGTACTTCAGGTAGTGTGGTTGCAAATGATTGAGAATATATAAGTGTTGCTGCAAAGGATCAAGAATATCGAAGTGCTGTTGTAAAGGATCGAGAAGATCAAAGTGTTGTTGAAAAGGATTGAGAAGATCAAAGTGCCGCTGCAAAGGATCATGAAGATCAAAGTGTTTTTGCAAAGGATCGAGAAGATTGAAGTACTATCGCAAAGGATTGAGAATATCGAAGTACTATTACAAAGGATCAATAAGATTGAAGTGTTGCTGCAAAGGATCGAGAAGATTGAAGTATTGCTGCAAAGGATCAAGAAGATTGAAGTGTTGCTACAAAGGATCAGAATATCTAACTGTTGTTTCAAAAGGATCAAGTCATTGTGTGATGTAGAAGACAAAGACATTGAAGAGTAATTATTCTAGTTACTGATGAATGTTGAAATGATTCCTATGACGTATAGATGTATTACCTATAGTTGAACTCTCTCTCATTAATCCTATAGTTGATGATGATGTTGTTAGTATAATACCATTCTCGTTAAGGGGGAGCATTGAAATATTGTAACTTCAAAGGAGATTCTAAATGTATTTTACTGACGTACCCCAAGGGAGATCTTATTATTCCTCCATTGGGATGTTATTATTTTAATTGGTCATCATAGAGTCATGAGGTAAATCCTCCATTGTAAGTCGGGTCAATAGTACCCCAATGAATATAATATATTACTGGTTTGAGTTTTCATAGGTGAAGTTGGCCTAGTCAGTTTAGTGGGGCCAAATTGTTATGGTGATATTCAAGTGACTTAAAGTGTAAAAATAGAGGTTTGTGTTCCTTAGTATAACATAGACTCACTCACTTGTGTAGCGCATAGGAGAGAGAGAGAGAGAGAGAGAGATCAACAAGGAGGAGAATACATGTTTTTGGGTTTATCTTATACATCTTATACAGAGGAAGTTTTGTTGGTTTTTCTTCCCCTTGAGGGTTTCCTAGGATAAATATTGTGTCTATCTTAAGTTTGTGTTTCTTTTAGTGATTCTGCATATGCTACTATTGTGAATTTGGATTAAACACTAATGATGTCTAGCTTAGAACATGAAATCTTAACATAGAATACCACTAAAGTAAATAAATTAATGGATTTGACTAAATACTTGGAAATTTTTCACTTTGGAAAAGAATAGTTTTAAAGGAATGACAGTTGTGGGAAATTTGCAAAATATTTGTGCAACTACTAAGTTCCCCTAGACATATGAAAACTAGTTTTGTGCATATGAATAAGTATCCAGGTAGGCTTGAACGCTTGAGGAACTAGATAAAATAACAAGGTAAAAGGTACGTAAAAGGGTACCGATAGTATGGTGACAAAAAATTCCCAAGAAGGAACACAAGAAGAAGAACAACATATATTAATAGAGGACATAGAAATCATCAATGATGAGAACATAAGAAATTTTGAAGAATAAGCTCAATGGTTTTAAGAATCGAAGAAAGAAAAATAAGAAGGACAATACAAGAAGAAACAAGCATAAACTAAATGGGTAGACTTGCAAAAAAAATCCAAGTAAAAATCTCTAGAAAAGAAGGGGAAAGAGGGAAAAGATAAGCAAGTAAAGTTATAGAAGAAGGTCATCAAAATGAAAGAGAAAGAAGAGGTTCAAAATAAATATCAGGACTGAAATAAAAAAGAAGAGATTCAATAGAATATAGAAGAAGATCTCAAAGAACCAGAAGAAGCTCCGAGGAAAACATTGGAAGAGAAGAAGTAGGATGAGGGAGTACAAGATAGTGGGCCACAAGATATGACATAGAGACACCGTCCATTAGTTTTTTTTTCTCTCACGGAGGAACACATCTCTCTAAAATAACTTGGAATTACCACATCCATCCCATCCAAGGAACATACAATCACTAAGATTAGCTCTTTATTTTTCACCAAAAGAATAAATAAATATTGCAATTAACACATAAGAAGCTCAAGATCCCCATGTATACTGAGATAGTCATTACTTAGGGAACTTGTATATTCAAAAATACCAATGAAGTACTAGAGTTTATGGACTCAACAAATGTGGCCACTGCCTTGGAAAATCAAGACAATATACAAAATCTATCCATTAAGTTGAAACAAGATAAACAAAAAAATAATCTATTTGGTTATTATCTCCTAGAGTCTAGGAAAGAATGATTCAAATTAAAGCATTATTATGATTCCCTGCAGGAAGAAAAGATGAATCTAGATATAGTAACATGGTATTTACAATCATATAAGGCTATATAAGTGGCTCAAGTTGATATTCTTGAAGTAAAAAATTTGGCCATTGTAGTGTCCCATCTTGGATGGTCTAGTCTATGACTTCTAGAGGAGTGAATTTTGATGGATTTATATATGGATTATGTATGAAAAACTTGTGTGTGTGGACTTATATGTTGTAAACCTAGATTAAGTCACAAGACCAATATATGTGTATATATGTGTGTGATGGTATATTAGATTATATATATCTCAAATAGATTTTGATTATGCACATGTTATGTGGATATTTGTCCTTTTGCTTTTGAATTATGACTTAGTGAAAAAATTGGTTAAAATTCGATGATTATGATACAGGGACCCATGGATGATATTTGTTGTGTGGAACAAATAGTGGATCATAGTTTTTATTAATGATACATGTATTGTATGCTTATGAAAACTTAACCTTGTAATGAGCAGGATTTGGTAGGGGACTTGAATAGTTTCCAACATGGATAAACGTATCAGAAATGGCTTCCATAGCCATTTCTATAGAATTAAAGTGACTGTGGAATTCACACATGAATTTGGTAAAATTTAATTATGTTAATCTCGTTATGAATTTCATTTGATTCTTTTGATATATGATATTTTGATGTGTACAGGTCTTGGAACAAGACCTTGCCAATAAACCATCAGATGGGTGAGATATTACATTTAGTACCTTGAGGAAAATGTGTGAATTTTGATGGATTTACATATGGATTGTGTATGAAAAACTTATGTGTCTGGGATTACATGTTGTAGACCTAGTTTGGGTTATATGACTAGTATATGTGTATATATGTGTGTGATGGTATATTAGATTATATATAGCTCACACAAATATTGATTATGCACATGTAATGTGGATATTTATCCTTCTGCATATGATTGATGACTTGGTACATAACTTGGTTAACCATAGATTATTGAGATAAAGGGATTGATGGATGGTATTTGTTGTGTGGAAAAAAAATTTGACCATGTTTTTTATTAATTGTGCATGTATTGTATGATCTTGCATACTTAACCTTGTAATGAGAAGGATTTGGTAGGGGACTTGAATACTTACCAACATGGGTTATCATATAAAAAATGACAATGGAATCCATTTCTAAAGAATCAAAGTGACTGTGGAAATCACACATACAGTTGGTAAAATGTAATTATTCTCATCTCATTATGAATTTCATTTGATGATTTGTATCTATGAGATTGTGATGTGTGTAGGCCTTGTAACAATACCTTGCCAAAAAAACCATCAGATGGGTGAAAGATTACATTCAGTACCTATCCAGTGCTAAGAAGGTGATTCAAACAACTAAAAAACCCTTAAAGACAAACTTTATAGAACTTTAAGGAATCACAAAAACCTAACACAACAACAAAGAAATCAACAATTAGGGATAAATAAAGAAAAAAAATTGTTTTTTAGGCCCCATGAACCTTTAACTAATGAAAAGTTCCTAGCCATGCACTTTATCTGAAGGAATGGTGTGTGTACTATAAGTCCCATGTTTCTAATTCCTCTAAATGATGCGTAGGTTTCCTCTAGAAAACTATAAAAAAAATTAAAACACAAAAAAATGCTAAGTTTTAGGGATATTTAAGGTTTGATATAAGGCCAAGGATAAAATTGGCTTCTAGAAAATCTAACTAAGGATGGAACAATAGTTTGGAATCGTCCATATGGAGAAGAATTATTGTAATACTCCCTAGTGAAGTCGATGATTATGTTGTAAGCACTTTTCCTAACAATTAGGGATTGACTACCAACATAACAATGGAGAGATTTCTATTACTATTCCTATAGGCCATTATTGGCCTAAACTCAATCTATTGGAAAAATATCTAAGAAGGTAAACATAATGAAACAAGAAAGGATATCGAGGAACTTGTATTTTGTTGGTTGTCCTTGATCCCTATCCTAATATAAAGCTTCAACGTAACCTACCTTCAAACCTACAAACAAAGAGACAAGGGAACTTTCTCAAATACGTTTTTTACACTATGGAATTACAAAATAAATAATGAAAAAGAAACATAAACAAATTCCCCTAGTTAATCTATCTATAGGGTTGACCCCACTACACCAATGAAAGTTAAACAAAATGGAAATCGAATTGGGGGGGTGGGGAGGGGGGTAGATAATATATATCTATTGAAAATAATGAAGTACAACACATATAAGTATACCTGATCATGATGCTAGCACTCCCAAAATCAAAGTAAATTGTTAGGATTATTAATCCTCCCTTGTCCAATTTGGTCATATGTCTAAATCAGGAGTCATGTCTAAATCGAGATTCCATCCAATCTATTTTTAGTCACTAGCACCATTTGGTCCACTTTAATTGGGGCACATGTTCTAGTTACTAAAGTGTGGGGAACACTAATTGAGGCCTACTGGCACTTATTGCACTTGCATGCATCAGTTTAGGAGCCTCCTAGATCAATTCCTACAATTTAGGAGCCATTGAGAGTGTCGACACCAACCTTCAGCAGTTGAGTTTAGTTAGTGACTAGTCAAGCTGAGTTAGGATTCAGTTACATTCATGTCTAGTCCTCTACATCCAATTAGCACTAGGTTTGCATGGATGCATGTAAGAGAGGTGCATTTCTCACCTACCACAGTCAGTTAGCCTTAGTCAACACTGAAGTGGACACTTGAGTTGTGTTTTAGAACTCCGTTGAACTCCGTTAATGGTTTAGACAAGGTCAGTTAACTATTGAGTCCTCCAATAGTGATTTAGACAAGGTCTTAGTTACCTATAGTCAAGTAGAGTCTAATCAATTCGAATTTCCTGTAGTGGATTCAAATTGCATGTGGCTATTTAAGCCATTGTACTTCATTGTAATTATTATCTAATTACTCTTTGATTAATGAAAATCATTCACAACTACAAGCCATTTTTGCACTGCTTCATTCTTCAATAACTAAATAAATTGTGTGATCTATCCTGTGAGTTGTGTGTTTGTCCACAGATCTATGTGCTCAATTTAATATGGTATCAGAGACTCGTTGGACAAGGCACTTCTCCTCGTCACATCTCCTACTGGATCATTTTTTTAGCAAAATTTCTCCTTCCAGCTCTGCACCAAAAGCAAAAGGTACAACTTCAAAGTGGATTCATCAGTTCCTCTTCTCACCCTATTCACAAACTATTCAGAATGGAAGAAGAATATGATTGCATCTCTGATGAGACAAGGTCTCTATGGGGCATCTATTGGAATCAATGAAGATTTTTTTAGTGAGAATGACTGGATGAATGAATGTGATGCATATTTTGGAACAATAGCACTGGGTATTTCTCCTAGCTTGTGCTACCTCAGTAGATCTATTGAAGAACCAAAGGAACTATGGACAAGATTGGACTGAACCTTTGGAATCATTGATGAGGATCATAATAGGACTTTGTAGAGCACATCCATTACCATAAGAATCCTTGATACAAAAATATTTTCCTCTGCTCTCTCTGATGAATTTGTTCAAGATGAAGAAGAAGTAGAAGCTCCTGCACAGTCAATTCGAATTGAAGACAGTCTCCTTGCAGTGACTCCTTCTCCTGATGCTCTGGAAGTTTGTTAGATCTCTAATATCTCATCTCCTCATATGGATGAAACAAAAGAAGACATTTGAATATTTGGTATTGAAGAAAAATACTGCTGCACTTCCATGCAAACATTCACCAATGATTTTCCTTTGAATTCTGTGCAAAATTTGCTAGTAATTACTTCCAAAAGTGAAGAGAAATTTGATTTTTCTCTCTCTAATGTTGTTGCTGGTGTGAAAATATGTAATACCTTGGGTATTTTGGAATAAATATCATATTACCAGAGTGATCCATTCGCTCCCCTTGATCTAGATCTTCCAACAAACTCCTCCAGGATTGCATGCACCAAAATTTAGAATTTTGAAGAAGAAGAAAGTTGTGCATCCACCATCTCGATTGACCATTTCTTTGGATCTGATATGAACCTTATTGGATCTGATATGATATTATTTGGATCTGATCTGATATTTCTTGGCTTAATATTTCAAATTCATAATCTTTTAGTACTGCTTGTAGCTGTTCTCATCAACAGTGCGAAGAAACAAGTACCGCAAGTCTCCCACAAAACCACTGCTGGGGATTTGATCTCATTTCACAATTTTGGACATGTTGTGAAACTATTTAGATATGATTTAATTTCTTATATGATATTATTTGGTTCAAATTTTAAAATACAATAGCTTTCAATCATGCTTGTAGATGCTCTCACCAATTCCGGTGTGAAAAATCAAGTACCGCAATTTCTCTTCAAAACTCCTGCTGGGGATTTGGTGTTAGTTTCCTCTTATGAGGTTGCTGACATTTTATTTTGTGATTCATTATCTATTTTATAAGATATATCAGACTATGGAGCTAAATTATTCACTCTCAACAGTCCCAATTCTTCTCTACCATTGATCACATGCTCATCTCCTCACGAAACTAGTAAAGAGGAAGACATTCTACATCCGCCTGAACACTTGTTCCCAACACTCCCAACACTTGGGGATGATTTTACCACTCATTGTTTTCTATTCATGGCTGCAACATATCAGTTTATTGAGTGTTCCTCGCATGTTCTGAATCCTTAAGAACCTTTTCTCACTTACCAGTTGACTTCAGTTGCTCTACATGGTTCCAGTCTTCATCCGGCAGCTTTCTATGTTGCTAATTTATTTGAGCATATCATTCTTCTTCCAAAGAGGAATATTCCTCTAGAAATAATTATGGAGAGGTTCACATGACAGACCCCAGGATACCTGTGCACAGAAGAACCAGATTGATCCTGATTCTACCTGCTTAATTATAGGGGGAGCTTTTTTCCCATGTGGTTTTTTCCCCAGCTCCTTGTATTGAGAAGTTACTTTACTTTACTTGATGTAATGGGTGACCTATGGTCTTAGTTACCAAGGCCCACAGATTTTCCAATTTAGCATTCAGGGGGGTGTTAGGATTATTAATCCTCCCTTGTTCAATTTGGTCATATGTCTAAATCAGGAGTCATGTCTGAATCGGGAGTCCATCCAGTCTATTTTTAGTCACTAGCACCATTGGGTCCACTTGGCCTAATTGGGGCACATGTTCCAGTTACTAAAGTGTGGGGAACACTAATTAAGGCCTACTACCACTAATTTCACTTGCATGCATCAGTTAGGAGCCTCCTAGATCAATTCCTACAATTTAGGATCCACTGGGAGTGCCGACACCAACCTTCAACAGTTGAGTTCAATTAGTGACTAGTCAAGTTGAGTAAGGAGTCAGTTACATTCAGTTCTAGTCCTCTACATTCAGTTAGCACTAGGTTTGCATGGTTGCATGCAGGAGAGGCTCATTTCTCACCGACCATAGTCAGTTAGCCTCAGTCAACATTGAAGTAGACACTTGAGTTGTGTTTTAGAACTTCGTTGAACTCCAGTAATGGTTTAGACAAGGTCAGTTAACTATTGAGTCCTCTGATAATGATTTAGACAAGGTCTTAGTTACCTACAGTCAAGTAGAGTCTAATCAATTCAAATTTCCTCATGTGGATTCGAATTGCATGTGGCTATTTAAGCCATTGTACTTCATTGTAATTATTATCTAATTACTCTTTGATTAATGAAAAGCATTCACAGCTGCAAGCCATTTTTGCATTGTTTCATTCTTCAATAACTGAGTAAATTGTGTGATCTATCTTGTGATTTGTGTGTTTCTCCACATATCTATGTGCTCAATTTAATAAGTATGAATCATTCTAAAACCTAATCACTTATGCCTATCACTCTCAAGGCTTCAACCTTATTTTTCATATGATCAAGATGTCATAGGATAAACTCAACATGCAAATGGTAACATAACTCAAAGACTAGGATCACTAATGGAAAAATCAAGCATAAAGACTTAGGGATTAAGGAATTTCTTCCAGTATAATCATAAATACTTTAGGGATTAAGGAAGTTCTTCCAGTATAATCATCAAGAATTTAGGGATTAAGGAAGTTCTTTCTGTTTCAAAGTATACCAATGTTCTCTCTCCTCCTCCTTTCTTGCATGCATGCCCTTTTAGTGAGTGATTGGCATGGTTGTGATTGTTAGGAGGTAGTTATAATTCGTTAGCACCAAGGAAATTCCATTGCAATTGTCTTATTTGATGAATTTTCATAACATTTATATTTTGTGCATTTTTTCACACACGAAGGAAGGGAATATGCATGGGCACACATTTTTCTTAAGGGAGATGTGTTTGGGGCTCAAAATTGTCGATTTTTTTTAGTGAAAATTGAGCTGGGAAAAATTGAAGTCATTTACTGAGGTGGCGACCATAATTTGGGTTGGCCCTCATTATGGAATTCAGTGACATTAACAACTATTAGGGGTTTGTATATTGGTTAGGGACACTTATAGATAAATTATAGACATATGGATGTTTTTTGGGAGGCTCTAACGCTATTAGGGTCACCCTAATTTTGTTAGGTTCGATAGATTTATATTAGGGTCACTAGGGTGTCGATTATTGCTATAAAAAAACCCATAAAAGACAACTAAATTTATAAACATGTATTTTGGATAAAAAATAGAAACTAAAAACAATTCACAAGTACATAGAAGAACAATATATGATTAAATGCATTCATCTTGGTCTACTCCATACCCAATATGTCATTCTCAAAGGTCATATGAGACACATATTTGCATGCCAAACAACTCCCATGGTTACAATATCATTTTCTTGAGACTCACCACACTAGTTAGTTGGCTAATAAGAGTGATGAGGAATTATGTCGAAAACTAATCCAAATACACACTTGGATACAATTTCTCACTTAATCCAATCACACACTTGGACACTTTCCCACCATGTTAATCAAACCAAACATGGTAGTATTATGTTTTACTTGACCTTTTTTTACAACAATTAAAGCTCTTACTAGCTTTAATAGAAAGAATTAGAAAAATTCCAATGAAATCCAAATCATATGATAAGCTATAAATCTACTAAGACAAATAGAAATCTACCACTTCTAGTGAATTGAGTATTGGAGCATCTACTAGATATTCTAACCTAGTTGGTGTATAGTTCAATAGTGTGCCTACCCTTCTACCCAAAACTTTCTCATAATGTTATTTTTCATTAGATGTGGATAGGAAGTTGGAATACTATTGGCCTCAGAGACTGATTTAACAATACGTACTTGGAACTTAACTTGTGGTCATGTGAATGCATTTATTCGAACAACCAATCATTTTTTAAAACAAAAGGCACACACATCTTCACCACAATCATGAAACTAGAAATAAGAGAATTATATTATAAATATTTTAAATTAAGATATAATCCAACTTCACATATTATGAACTCCTACTTAATTAGATAGATCTTTCCATCTCAAAAATTTCATTGATAGATTACCAGTAAAGTTCTTTAATTCCTTGTATTTTTTCCAACACATAACTCTTTCAGAATCGAACTTCAAACCTCTTGAAACTTTTAAAATTTCAATTGTGCTTTAAATTTATATAAGAATTCCCAAATTTTCATGAACCCTTCCCCTAACTCTCAAGTGGATATTAGTGACTCTTTAAGGCGATTTAGTTTTCTTGCAAAAGGTTATGGGTTGGGATAGGAGTAGTGAATGGCTCTAATACAATTTGTATGGACTCAATCACTCTATTTTTTCTACAATTTTTATTGCTGAAGAGAATTAATAGATCCTTTGATTGATATTCATCATCCATAATCGATTAGCTACAAATGGATTTGGTTATTGTTGCTTCTAATTGCCAAGGAGCTACAGTATCCACTAAAGTTTCTCTTATTATATTTCTCATTGATGTGACTTTACCTATAATCACATTAGTCTCATATTATTTTTTATGATTTATTTATTTACTCTGTATTCTAAGAATCCTTTAATTGAGCCGAGAGGCTCTCTACAGCCCAGTATGGGGGAGATCTTGTAACGTTATGTAACGTTAGGTAACATTATTTTTATTAATAAAAAAATAGATTTTTTAATTATAAAACAAAATAAATGTTGTTGAGAAAAACAACCCAATATGGGGAAGATGTTGTAATCTTCCTACCTAACAAAACAATAAAAAAGTAAAAAATAACAAAACAATAAAAAAGTAAAAATTTAATTATCCCAAAAAAAAATGTGGATCATAAAAAAACACAATATGGGGGAGATATTGTAATGTTCCTGCCTAACAAAATAATAAAAAAATAAAAATTCAATTATTTGCAAAAAAATGTTGGCCTTTTAAACAACCCATGGTTTTATTGTATATGGTTTAGGAGGACTAGAACATGGTTTTAAAACCATGTGCAAGGCCTCCTAAAACAACCCATGGTTTTATTCTACATGGTTTAGGAGGGCCTTGCAAATGGTTTTAAGACCATGTGCAAGGCCTCCTAAACAACCCATGGTTTTAGGAGGGCCTTACATATGGTTTTAAAACCATTTATGGGGAGATGTTGTAATGTTCGTTCCTAACAAAATAAAAAATCATATTAAATATTATATGTTGGGCATAAATATTATTAAATATTAATAATAAATATACTATATGTTGACCTTAAATAAAAAGATGTGTCTTTTGGTTTGAATCAAATCAATGGTATATATAGGACACACCAAAGTTGATAGCTCATTGAGTGTAATACCTAAGAAAAGGTTTACACCTAGAGAGATTTGATCCCTCTCGGCACTTGATAGTAGGATTTGGATTTACGCTAGTATTATATTCCAGTAATGTTAATCCTATAATTAACATAGATTTTTCCTTCCTTGTACATATATAACATTCTATGTTACTTATTATTATGGATGTTTTCAACTATCATATAACATTGTATGTTACCTATCATTGCGAATTCACAAATATTATAACACATTTCGTTGGCATGTATTCTTTAAGCTTACTCTATTTACATTATTTTGAAACGTCCCATCACTCATAAAGACAATGACCTAAATATTTTTTTATGTCATCAAAACACACACATACACTTGTATAAGTAAATAAACTTTACCATTTCTTACATAATCCAACAATATATGACTTTTATCAACCATAATTAACATAGATTTTTCCTTGTACATGTATAACATTCTATGTTACTTGTTATTATGGATGTTTTCAACTATCATATAACATTGTATGTTACCTATCATTGCGAATTCACAAATATTATAACACATTTCGTTGGCATGTATTCTTTAAGCTTACTCTATTTACATTATTTTGGAACGTCCCATCACTCATAAAGACGATGACCTAAATATTTTTTTATGTCATCAAAACACACACATACACTTGTATAAGTAAAATAAACTTTACCATTTCTTACATAATCGAACAATATATGACTTTTATCAACCAACATAAGTAACACAATCCAACCAACCATCTTGAAACAACAAAGATTATTCCAACACTAAAACAGAAACATAAATTAATTAATTAAAAATAATAATAAAAAACACTAAAAACATGTCCAAGGTACTCTCACATATATACTACGACATCAATTTGTTCTTGCATAAAAATTAAAGTAAACATAACTTAATTATAAATCATAGTTACATTACTAAACCTGTAGGATCCCAAAATCCATATCTATGATTGCATATTAACATATCACATATATGGAATATTCATACATTATACGATTTGTATTCCATATTTTATCGAATGTTTATTTGACATCATCATATATTTGTAGGTTATATTTACATAGATCTATTTGAAAGGAGATCTACCAAGCATCGAGAGAGATCAAATCTTTCGAGGTGTACACCCTTTTCCACAGTAAAAATTGTGTAATCTAATTTTTATGGTTTTAGTTTATCTAATTTATGTTGTTTTATATATATGTAATTCTAAATTATTTAAATTTAATTTAAGCCAACAAGTTATTTTTAATAATATTTTATTATTATTTTTATAAAAACATATGTCAACTTTAAGATAAGCACAGAAGGAGTTACACATCTCTTCTTTACTAGGCTGTAAAATGCACCTCTTCAATGCAATAATATATATAGCTCAACCATAATCAAAATGTTCATAAATACAATAAAAAAGCCTAGTCAAAGTTCATCCAAACTTAGCATAATGTTTATAACGGTTGAAATGTGAGTGTTACTACTCTGCTTGAGATTTAATCCAACCATGTTAAACATTGTATTGGTCAAATTAGATCGCTACCATTTTTCCTAGTTTGACCCATTACTCAACTTCGATAATGGGTGATGTTAACCTCGTAATTATCCCTATGACTTGTTATATGGAATTTATGCAACAATGCTTTGAGAATTGCTACTTATAAGTTGGCAAAAAGATTTAGTTGTCAATTGAGCACCAAATAGTTTCAAGGCTTATTGTTTATCACACAAATGTCTAACATGAAAAGAGAAACGTGTTACGCAAGAAAGGTTTCACAAGTTGAGCATTAAAAAAACAAGAGACATAGGGATTTTCATGCATTTAAAAGGCCATATTTTTTAATTTTCATTATTATTATTATTTTAAATTTCAATTTATTATAAAAAATGAGAATATCATCATTTTATAATGAGGGCAACTTCAAAGATTTAAGGTACTCTAAATTCTCACACATCACTTTTATGAAACAAATTACTAAATATATTAATAATTATATGAATAAACATTACATGTTATCAATTTTATTATGAAAAAATAAGAATTAGATAATATTATTTTAGGATTATTATATCTATAAGAGAAAAGTATAATTTATGTTCAATATGGAGTTGACATGTGACAATTTAATAAAATAATAAAATATTAAGTAACAAAAAGTTAACAACATAAATCTTAACCTAAAGTTCTAAACCCGTGTGGAGAAATGTAATTAGATGATCAACGTAGAACACATGACATTTTATTAAAATAATAAAATATTAAGTAAATAAATTTCTTACAATGTAATTCTAACCTAAAGTTTAAAACCAGTATAGATTCATCTTAACTTCTGATCTATCACGTTTCATCCAGGATCAAATCCCTTGATGCCCAAAGTTTTCCTCAAATTTACACTTTAAAAAAGGTTTGCACCTCAAAATATTTAATCCCTCTTGAAACTTACTAAATCAAGAATTAAAATAGATCTATATTTATTCTTTTTTTTCTAGAAGAAAACTAGTTATTCCTTGGTATTCATTTGAATCAAAGGTAATTGTTACAACACATAAGTGGTCCTTATCAATACTTGACATACCCAACGGAGAATGGTACAAATCTCAAACTCACAAAGAGATCCTGCCCACCAAAAATATAGTTGAATCCATAACTCATACAACAAGATACAAGGTAGTATCAACTAACAATAACTACCTCACATACAGACATCCAAAAAACAAAAGCCTAACCATCCCAACTCCTTCCAGAACTCCAATGATGTCTACTAGAGAATACAAAAAGAACCCAGACGTGGTTTATCTAGGGAAGCACTCATGAGAATGTGCAGTAAATCAGAATCTATGAGGAGAACAAAGTCCACCTCTAACATCCAAAAAGATGTAAAAAACTCATCCAGCCATACTCAAGAAAAACATACAAAGATGTAAAAAGGAGTAGGTGTAAGCTCATAGTCTTAAAAGAGCTGAATCGAACCATTCCCAATAATTTCAACTTCAAAGAATTCAGTGAAATATAAGTGGCCAATGGCCAAGGAGAGTGCTTCCTTGGATAATCCATCTTCCTTCTCATTGTATTCTCTATAAACATGAAGGAAATCAAGAGAGAGAAAGGATGATTCCAGTTTTTTTATATTTTGACACCATCCTTCCAAATTGAGAGCTGAGAGAGTAGCCCTCCCCTTGACCCAATTAATAATGGCTAAAGAGTCTCTGCGGACATGAAGAGAAGGAATCCCAAATTCCTTTGTAACAAATAGCAGTCTCCAAAGAGCCAGAAGTTTAGATATGGTATTTGTACTAAGACCACACCCCATCTTTATGCTAAAAAAATGGTCTTGACTGATTAACAGATGTATACCAACACCTCCAGTCATATTAGTTGAAGCCCCATCAAAATAACCGGAAGGGTACTCAATGACAGGTTCGAGACCAATACATCTCCGCTTGGGATTTCTTTGTGAGACCACTGGATATGAATGTAGCTGATCCACAATATTGCAGCAGAGGAAAATTATATCAGGCTAATTATCCTCAAAAATAATTATGTTCCTAGTGAGCCACAGATTCCAGGTGATGGAGGTAGGTAGAGAAATTTCTTTTCTCTAATGAACCAATTTTCCATATTTTCCAAAAAAGAGGGCTCATTCCAGTCCATTGGCAAGTGGAGGATCTTGTAGAGGCAGTTGATAATATACCGATTGAAAGAACAAGCTGAGAATAGATGATTTACCGATTCCTCTCCATTTCTACATAGGCTTCATCTGTTGGGCCAAGCCCAGCCTCTCTTAATTAAATTATCCCAAGTATTTATGTGATTTTATAGACACAACCAATTAAAACAGATCAGTTTTAAAGGTATGTTACACTTCCATATGTGTGTAAGAGCACTGACAGATCAAGCTATGAGAAGGCACAGAGTGATGAGTTCATATGCTAATTTAGCGTTGACCATTCCAGAATCTTTGTTTTACATCCAAAGTAGAGAATCCTTGTTATTAGTGAGTCTGATGTAGCCATGAGATAATCCTTTAACGTAGTCGGTCCACTGATCCTTCCAATAGCCACCCAAGTCCAAATCCTTAGCTGATAGCCAATAAGATTGTGAGGAAGTACCATCCCCCAAGTTATGGGCTTGATTGAGTGTTATAATGCCAAATTCTACCAAATAACTTCTAAGTTCCTCCAAGAGAATAAAAGTTGAGTTCAATCCTACCATAGGATCAACTCCAAACCTTATTTGTTTTCCATCTCCAACCTTCCATCCCAAATACCTGGTGATCCAAGCAAATGATCGGCTAAAATCATTCCAAATATAAGATGATCCTTGTACTAGAAAATCATGAAGACGAAGCCATTCATCAACAGACCAATATTTTAGATATTTATGTTTTATAATGTGGCTCCATATTCCTTCATCATTAAGATCCATTTAACAACCTTTCATTCTGAGAGACAAGCTAAACCACTCCAAGTTCTTAATATTCCATCCACCATACTCATAAGGTTTTGAGATGGAATGCCAGTCAACTAAGTGCATCTTTTGTTTCCTACCCACATTTCCCTAGAGAAAATTGAAAATGGAGCATCTAAGACAATTGAAAATGGATTTGGGGATCCAAGCTAAGGTAAGACAATACACAACCAACCCCATAAGTACAGATCTGACTAAAATTATCCTTCCTTCGAGTGATAACAGTCTATATGCCCAATTGCTAATCCTCTTTTGAAAACTTTTAATAATCTAGTGCCAATCATTACAGTAGTAACCCAGAGGCTTGAGATAGTAACCGAGGTACTTGAAACAAATGATAATGGGTTCAATTTTGTAATGCAGTAAGGAGAGAATATGAGCTCTGGTTACCTCATTAACTTCACTATACACAAAGGATGAATTCTCATTGTTGATCCTCATACATGTTGCCGAACATAAGAGATCCAATATTTCCTTATAGCCTTGCAATTCTTCATTAGTCCCCAGCCCAAACAAGATAACATCATCCACAAAGAAGAGGTGTGTTAAATACATGCTAGAAGAAACTTTGATCCTAGTGATTATCCCTCTTCTCTGTGCATCAGTGATGAGAAGAATTGAACTTTCAATTACCAGGATGAAAAAGAGGGGGGAAAGAGGACAGCCTTATCTGATACCACGAGAGGCAGGAAATTTTTTTGTTGGAGTCCCATTGATAAGGAGAACAAAATTCAAGGAGCTGACACACCCCATGATCCAATTCACCCTGTCCACAAGTAAACCAATCTTTAAGAGGACTAATCTGATAAAAGTCCAGTTTACATGGTCAAATGCTTTAGCCAGATCCAGTTTGAGGACAAATACCTTTTGTTTTTTCTGTTTAATGAAGTGCAGTAATTCTTGAGTAATGCTAGGGCAAGGAAAAATTCTCCCCACCTACTCAGTCTAGGTCGATGGGGAGAGAAGGCTAAAAGAGGTACCACAAGGCTGATGGCGGGAACTCTCTCAAAGAAGA
Source organism: Pseudotsuga menziesii (assembly GCA_001517045.1). Lineage (NCBI taxonomy): Eukaryota > Viridiplantae > Streptophyta > Pinopsida > Pinales > Pinaceae > Pseudotsuga > Pseudotsuga menziesii. Next base: position 234,805 of record LPNX010462211.1, read on the forward strand.
AATCCACCAATACACTAGAATATCCAAATTTATTTCGTCAGCCTCTCTTGTAGTCAAAGAGTTGTTTCTTCATTATCGGGAGTACTCTTGAGCACCAGTCAAACATAGCTCCCTGTAAGCATTCTACAATGATTCTCATCTGGTTCCAAGTAGAAAGATGGAGTGATGATGATCTTGCAATCCTCACTATTGTTCTTACCAGCACCTGCAATGGGAAGTTACTAATATGTGCAATAGGGATGCAAGTTCCCCTTTCGAGCATGCAATAAGTGTTGATATAATCCTTAACACTTAGAAGTTCAGCGCCCCTACCGGTACCCTCGAGGTTGATAGGTGTTCCCCATCTTGACAAACTCGTAATTAAATATATGTCTTCCAGTGCAATTTCGAGAATCTCACCTTGTAGGTCAAAGGCACCTAGGTCATGATCCCAGTAGCCAATTAAAAACTCCAGCAAATGGACATTGGCCCACATAGGTGAGGTGCAAAAGAACTTTAACAACCCACTTTGCCACAATTCTTGCACCATGGGGGAAATTTGGAGTGCATCTTGGTCCATATTTTCGTGTTCCCTCTCCCTCCACTCCAATACCATGTTTTAGCCTTCCCATAAAACCACCATCAAACATTAAAATTCATCAAAAAACTTTGATTTTGGCCCTATTTACACTTTTCCTATGTTGCGTAGTACACGCGACTATCTTTTAGATAGCTCACGTGTCATACGTGGGTTTCCTTCAGGCAAGTCACATATAAAGAGTGTGTACGCGACTATGTAAGTCGCCTACCCATGTATACAATGTGACTCCCTTAAGATAGGCTTAAAACATCAAATTTTGCATAAAATTGAAAATGTAAATGGATGAAATAGAAGAGAATGAAGAGCTAAATTATGTGGCACCTACGGATTTGAAAATTGTCCACTAGTTTTTCCACGCCGAGCGATTGAAGTCAGAGGTAAAAATTGCCTATATTGGGTAAAAATATGAAATGGTGTTTTTTATTTCTATTTTTGGACTATTTATAGAAATAATTTCAAAATGTTGGTTTTTTAACCTATAGTTTTTAATTTCTATCAAAATCAAACTAATACCATGTCATGTTTTCCTAATGCAACAAGTCCAAGGTTACTTAAAGTAATTTTTCACTCATATAGGATAGGATTTTGGTCATTTATATGCATTTTTTCATCTATATATAATATGCTTTAACCCTAGGATCACTACTTTGACCACGAACTATGGTGTCTAACCATTATTACCTTGTCTATACCATTTTTCTTCTGTGGATAGGGTCTTCCTTCCATGAGTACCCTAGTTTAGAACACATTGATTATCTTTTGGTACTCATGCCACATTTGTTGTAGGTTTAGGGGAGCCTTCTTAGCTATTTTTCACGCCAAATTGAGCCTCATTTTGGTCTCTTTTTACAACCTATCCCCTTTATAAGGCTCCCTGCCCTTATGGAGTTTTTTTAGGACCAGGTCTAATTCCTCAAAATAGACTTCACTGCTAAGTAAAGTTGTCCATTCAGGATTGTTAAGAATATGTGAATGGACATCCACATTGGTGGTAGGTTATCAGTTTCTCGGACCATGTGGAATAGTATGAGAAATGATCACTCTCTTTTCTATGGAATTGAGAAGAGTTTTCTCAGGCATAGGTTTATCAATTTTTCAGACCTGAGGGACTAAACTTATAGAAAAGGAGTACCTGGTATGAGCTTAGTTTTCTCTTTTTCATTCTCTGGACCTAAACATGAAAAGGATTCTGAGTGTACTTTATTCCTTTGTCATGCTCATTAAACAATAAAGAACAAATAATCAAGTTTATTGTTGTAATCCCCATTCCTCATAATCAAATGGATCTTTCCGAGTTATCTTGCTTTTCTTCACACTCGTAAAACTCAAGCTATAAGCTGCTCTTGAAGGAGCGTTGGGTAGGTGGAAATTTAACCTTTTTTGGACCTCCCTGACTAAGTACAAAAAAGGTGTGCCTTACTTCTTCGGAAGATAAGAGAGTTATTCTGTGGTATGTTTTATACTTTTCCAGCCTTAGGAGACTAAATTGGACAAAAAAGGACCCCCCTGGAGTCTTCTTTGGAGTTTTTTGACTCTCTAAACATGAAAACACCAACGAGCATGTGCTAGTTTGGGCTCACAAAATCCATGAATCGGTGACATTATAAAGCATTATTCTCTCCCCTCTTCAAGCTTGTCAAAAATGAAGAGAGGCCTGATTTGACTTTCCTGGACTCGTTAAAATTTAACAGGAAAGATAAGGAAGAAGTATTCCTTTTGGGTTATAGATGGTGGCAGCATATACTCCTTGAACATAGCACTCTCTGAAATTTTTGATACACATTTCTGAGTGTACATTTTTTAGCTCAGCTATCTCTTTGAGTTTCTTACTCCTCCACCTGTCCTTTATAAATGGGGAATTTGATCATGTCTCCTACATGACAGATAAGTCTAGTTGTCCTATCTACAAAGTTAGAAGTTTCCTTGGGTCATCTCTATGTCGTGCTCACTGTTCAAGGATTTATCCCTGCATCTGATTATTATCCTGATTCCATCATTATCCTATATGAATATTACTTGTGTCTTCCTTCCCTTATCCAGTTCCTAGTCACTCTTGTGATCCATTGGAGGATCTATTTCCTTCCTCATCACAGCATGGTTTCTCATCAGCACTTCCTGAAGACGAAGACCTAGAGTTTTGATGATGGTACCTTAGGATTCACTATCATCATTGGTGAACTCCTTTGCTTCAATTGTCAGTTTCACCTATTCATTGACAATCTTTTGAATCCTTTCCATGTTCGACTTCAACACATTTATTCACATGACCTAGATTGTACTCATTCCTTTGGAATTTTACAAAGACTTTAGGTTTACATCTATAACCTAAGTTGTGCAATATTGTGTTGTGTTCACCTACACAACTTCCAGATTTTGAAGACTCATCATTGTATATTGTGGCTTCAATCCACCTTTGTAATATACATGGTCTTGTACCCATATCATATGATGTAATCAAATATTGTAAAGGATCTAGTGTTCCAGTATATTGAACATGGTATCCTCAGATATGATTTTGTATATGTCATTGATATGTATTTGTTTAAGGTACTTCCTCTACTACCTTGGACTTCTGAGTTCTCCAAGATAAAAATTGTAATGTATTTTGGTCATTGCTTCCCTCTGACCTCACACATCAGGGGGCATCTGTTATCATCCAAAATGGCACTTCTCCGTCTGAGTGCTAATATTCATCATGTCGGTACATAAAAGGACAATTAGGATTGAAGTGGCCAAAACACTATAGATGTGCATGACCTTTGATACATTATCTTCAGACCAACCTTACATATTTTTATTCTGCGTTTTGGGTTGCACATGTGACTATGTGCATTGCAAATAGCATGTCATACATGACTATGTGCATTCCAACCTGCATGTACCTTGTGTACGTAAGTTTCCTTTGAGAAACCCACGTGTCATATGCGCCTTGCCTATTTCAATACTCGTGTATACCTTAATTCGACCTTAAAATTTATAAATCATGATTAGATGAGATTAGTTGGGCCTTAATCCATAACTATCCCAACCGTCTCAACCATCCTAACCTTCGAAACCTCTCTATTTCCCAAAGTATAAATAGAGGCCTTGGGATGCGGCTAGTCAATGAATTTTGGAAAAGCAAAGTTATGTTGGTGGTATACCTTCAGTTTCTTTGAGCAGCAAAAATTAGAGTCCTCAGTTTCAGAGGAGTCCTTGTGTCAGAAGCTGGGTTGTATTCTTACCTATTCACTATTTGTTAATAAAGAGAGTTCTTCTTCCAATATTGTATTGTGTTTATCTCATGTATATTGGTTTAATGAATATGTTCAATTATATCATTAATATGCTTTTCATCTAACCTATGATGTATATATGTATGAGATATTGCTTGAAGAATTGGCTCTTTGCAAGTGAAGAGAATCATCCCTAGAAGCTTTGGAGAAGATTGGAGCAAGAGAAGACCAAGCTTGGATCAACCATCATAAACCGGGTAAGCCAAGATCTCTTCCTAAACTCATTCCATTTTCTGTAAAAGTTGATTATTTGCAAGTCTAATAGTAAGTTGGTAAGTCGAGACCCGAGGTTACAAGGGTGTATTGTCCGACACAACAATTAGGAATATTCCTAGTGACTTTTGTTATGTGTTTGGATTGATATCTATTGTATTCCTTCATGATTGTTTAAAAGTAGTCAATTGGTTCTTCTTCCATCTCTTCTTTAGTTTCCACATACTGGATCAACTCTTTTTTTTGTCTCACAAATCTTTCATTTTTTCGGTTCTGAATCACTAAATGGTGAAAGAGCTTCATGTTTCATTCTCCCTCTTAAATCCATTGATTCCTTCACTTATGCTTCCAATATATTTGTAACACCCCGATTTTGACCCCATTTGCATTTAAATGTATATGATGTATATATTGTAATTAATCATGGTTTGGAGCTAAAGTTAAAATCCCCACCATGGATTATCGTTTTGTGTTTCAACAATTAAAATCGATGCCAATGGTATTTTGTGCTAGCCAAGCATGTTATAATTATGGACACCATGTACATATGCAAATTAATTAAAATACCCACAACCAGCTATGTCAATGCAACAATAATGAGATGGGGGCATGATTTCCTATGGAATAACGGGGGGAATATTCAAACCTTTGGGGCCAATGGGGAAAATCCAAATATCGAAGGGGGAACCCATCAAACTTTCAACTATCTTTCTCGTCTCATTCACCCAATCATTTATTACTACCAAAAATTGGTTGGGTTGGTTATTGCATGGGATGGGAAAGGTATGACAACCCAAATTCGAATTGGAGAAGCCATCAGTTGTTGGGAAATGTGTTTTGACTCCTTGGACAAGCAAAGACCCAAAAACAGAGGCCATTCTACCATGCTTCCATGTTTTTATGTTTTCCTCACCATTTTTCGTTCACGTGAGCTCTCTCAGGCATTTAGAACTTCCTCTGTGTGAAACCATTCATGTTTTTGGTTGTTACCTCACTTTGATCAGGCTGAGAAATCATTTTTGGTGATTATCAATGGCTGAGTTTCCTTCCCTGTGTTTTGCTTCATTTTTCTCCATTGTTTTCAAGATGGAAATCATTTTTTTTTTTGTGGAAATACCCAGTGAGTGGGAGAGGAGACCCATGATTTTGGGTGTTACTGAGCCCATTTTGGCCATGTTAGAGGAAAAACGTCTCTAGAAATCGAATTGCTCCTAAAGGGCCATTTTTACCCACTCTGGAATTTCGTTTTGTTGTCGAAACTAGTTTTCCTCCAACCCAAAAATCGTGTTGTGTTATGGGTGCATATTTTGGCCTTGGCCTGTGTTGAATTGGGAGTGGAAATGGGGTCTGAGCTTGCTTGACAAACCTAGTGTGTACAGGAGCATCACAGACAAAGCTAGAGGACTAGATTTCTTCTTTACACCCCCTGAATAGAACTGGAAGGGAAGGAATAGCCCAAGGGACTGTGTAACAGACAAGGGGATGATTCCTTGTGTTGGGCGTGTGTGGATGTTTTGGAAGTCAAGATAGTTCTGGTGCAGGTGTCCATAGCTCTTGGATTGAGCTCACTAGATTAGCATCCAACCTTTCCAGTTCCCTATTAGCATGATAAACCCAAATTTGTTGGCTTGGCTGAGTTTTGTGTACCCTTGGCTACATGTGAGCTTGCTAGTGTTCCCCTTATTCCTTGTGGAATCATGCCCATCTTGGGGGTGGCAGTGTTGCTAAGTGATTGATGAGCACATTGGCCTATCGTTAGGTGGAACGTTGCAGTGACGTAGCTGGTTGTGGGGAAAGATTCTATTAAAGATAAGTGGCTCTTGTCCATTTTGTGATTGCAATTGTATTTATTGCTTAAATGAGATCATGAATATGCTTAATGTATTGGATGATTATGTTTACTTCCACTGTATGTTTAAATGAATTATGCATCTATGTATGTTTCATTTCCAATGCATTTTATATTTTACATTCACGGGGATTTGTTTGCCCGGAATTTTAGTTGTTAGTCGCTTCCTCTCAATGGAAGAAGGGTGGGGACATGACAATATTTATTCCTGCCACTCTTGAGAACTCAAGTGATCTAAGGTTTCCCATTCCTTAACCTTAAGCTCCTCTCTATACCCAACATTCATTCCCTCCCTATAAATCTCTTCCAACTGCTTGGAAAGACGTTTCTTATCCTTAAAAATATCACCAAACTCCTCCCTATTCAAGGTACAGATCCTAGCTTTTAGTACTTTTAATTTTTGCTTAAATTAGTACATCCATGTTCCCCTTGGGGTATCCAGTCCTCCCACCACTATTGGACTAATGATTTGAAGTCCTTTTGTTCAATCCAAAACTATTCAAATAAAAAAGGTTGCTAAAAAATAGGATTGCAGAGAAATAACAATAAAGAATAAACAAGATCCAAATATTAAAACAAATTACAAGAGAGACACAAATATAACGTGGTTCACCCAAGATGGGATACGTCCACATAGAAATTTCCAGTCCTTTATTATTATACCATCCAGTAAAATGAAGGGATACAACCTGTACAAACCCTAATGCACTTCCTCTTCACCCTAATGCACTTCCTCTTCACTCTCTCATAGTCTCTCATGCAAAATCACAGATATTGTTTTAAAATACTACAATACAATACATAGACATATTAAAATACAAGTTCCTTTTATAGGGGAATTACCATGGGAAAATACCTTGCGTCACCTAATACCATGGGCTTGTAATTTTTTGACCAACAAACATCCAAAAAATTTCTTTTGAGGGAAATTCCCCCTAAACCCCGTTGGGCACGGATGCTTACGAGGGGATGATGTCACCCCACACCCCCTTCTAGGACGAGTGTATAGTAAAGCTGGGGTACAAACTGTTAAAGAAATTTAATTGCGAAAGATATTTTATTTTGTATTATTATTATCATTACCCCTCTTGGAGATATTGTTCCTCCAATTAGGGATGTTATTGATGTCATTGGTCATGTAAATTCTTGAGGTAAAACCTCTGTTGTAAGTTGAGTTAGTAATACCCACAAAAGTATTATTAAAATGTAATTTTGAGTCTCCCAAGGCAAGTTAGATCTAATTAAGACAAGAAGTTGGCCCTGTTGGGTTATTAGGTCTCTCCACTTATCAGTATAAATAGGGGAGGTTCCTCCCTCATTTGTACACACATAGAACTCATGAAGTTGCACTAGAGAGAGAAGAAACAATCCATCTGTAGGAGAGGAAGAAATCTAGTCTCATTCCTTGGTTCTTACACTGTATTTGGGTGAATTCTATATAGAGGAATTTTTCTTGGGTTTTATTCCTCATGGGGGTTTCCCAACATAAATATTTTTGTTGTGTTTTTGTTATGATGTGATTGTTATTCTTTTAGTAATCCTTTGTTCTATTCTAGAAGAAAATTTAACATGGTATCAGATCTAACCAGAAAGATGAAATTGTGCAATAACTCATCCTACAATCCAACAAGCTAGGGTTCACTATTCTATAGACCTCCCTCCATAGATAATTCAGAAAAGGAGGTCCATTCAACTCACCATAGGAGGGTGCATCTTTCTGTTGCAACATTTTTTCATTTTGAGGGTTTTCACTTTTTGACCTACTACTATTGCCGGAAGAAAATAGGGCATCAAAATTTTAAGGTTCCATCCTTAGATTCTACAAAAGAAAGACATAGCATAGCTCGCCTTGGGGAGGAGCATATTTTCCTCCTCTCATATCTACAAGTGATCTCAGCTGGAAAATTAGGGTTTTCTAGTCAAGCCCTAGGTCATCCTAAAGCTAGTTCAAGAAAAAGTCCTCAAACTAGTAAGTACTACCTTATATCTTGTCATTTGAGGTTCTCATTCATTAAATATGACAAATAGTACCAAGCTAGATGAAAATATTGAGTGAGAAGAAAATTTCAAAGCATGGAAGTAAAGAGTTATGCTCATTCTTGAAGAGCATGACCTAGAAGGATACATCAAAGGAGATGTCAAGGAACTAGAGGGAGAGGAGGACAAATCCAAGTAAAAGAAGGATATGATCAAAACTAAGAGAATCATAGATGACTCTACAAAGGACCATTTTATCCCCCAAGTGTCTTCAAAGAATAATACAAAGGAAATTTTTGATGCACTAACCGGTCTGTTTGAAAAAACAAATCAAGGGTGTGAAGATGAAAAATGAGGAAACCATGCAGTCATGCTTATCCAGAGTATCTCAAATCAAAGAAAAATTGGAGGCCATTGTTAACATGATAGAGGAAGCTAAGGTTGTGATGACCACTCTAAATGGTCTTCCAAGAGAATAGGATTCCTTTATCCGAGGAATAAGTTCTAGAAGAAAGATAACCAAATTCAACAATCTATGGGAGGAATGTGTATAAGAATAAGGAAGGTTATAAAATAGAGAAGAAAAGTTAAATGAAGATGAAGATCAAACTCTATTTGTACATACAGAGAATGGAATAAATAGAAGGAAGGATCAAGGATCTCCTATAAGTAGATCACAAGAATTCAAAAGAGGTAAGAATTTTATGAAGGATTATTCATCTTATGAATGCTATAAATGTCGTAAGTTAGGACATGTCTCCAGATATTGTCCACTTAACAAAAACAAGTTTAAGAAGAAGGTCAAGAAGTTCCATGCCCATGCAGTCAAAGAGAATGAATCAGATGAAGGGAGGACTAGATAGAATGAAGACTCTAATGAAGAATATTGTTGTATAGGAATAAACACCTTATAACTGAAGGTCTGGGGTTACCAACATACTCAAGAAACTTGCAGGAAATCGACTCTAGAGTGCAGTAAAGGAAATAGAAGGATAGAAAAGACTCACCTGATACACGATGGTTGATCCTAGCTTGTCCTCTTCTACTCTGCTTCTTCTCCAAAGCCTTCAGGGATGCTTCTCCTTCACCTGTCAAGAGTCAATCTTCCAAATACAAGATGATACATGTATATAAATGGGTTAGATAAATCATATATAGAATGTTGAAACATAAAAAATTATCAAAAGAAAATACATGAAATACATTCAAGACGCATATGGAAGAAGGATTCTCTTTATTAACAATAATGGAAAGAGTTGAGATTACAACCCAACGCCTGAGACAAGGACTCCTCTGCAACCAAAGGATTATGAGTTCCATTGCTCCAAAGACTTATATATAAACTCCACCAGCATAACTTTTCTCTCCAATTGTATATCCAACACTCTCCCCAAGGCCTGTGTTTATACTTGGTGAAATAAGGCAGTTTCGAAGGTTGAGGAGGTTGAGACAGTTAAGGAGATTAAGGTTAAAGGGCTTAACTAATCTCAAGTAATCGCATGTTTTATTTTTAATGTCAAAGGTAGATATATGCGGGTATCAATATTGGCAACTCGCATATGACCCACAAGTTGCTATGAGGGTAACCCACGTATACATCTATACGCGACATGCAACAACCGATACTTGCGTACAACACACAAGTTGCATATATATAGAGTCGCGTATATGACTTGACATAGCTAAAGGGTAAAAATAACCAACTGGATGGATGATGAATGTAGTTCATAATAAGCCCATATATAGTGTTTCGAGAAACCCTCAATCCATAGATGTCCTTTTGTGTGCCAACATGAGGTATGTCAGCACTCGAACGGAGAGGTGCCATCCAGGTGGATAACAGATGCCCCCTAATGTGTGAGGTCAGAGGGAAACGATGGTCGAAATACATTGTAATCTTTATCTTTGGAGAAATCAGAAATCCAATGGAGCAGAGCGAGTACCTAAAACAAATACATAGTAATGTCATATACAAAGTTACATATGAGGATGCTATGTTCAATTTACTGGAACACTAGCTCCTTTACAATATTTGAGTACATCATATGATACGGGTATGAAAACCACGTATATTACAAAGGTGGATCGAAGCCACAATATACAATAATGATGAGTCTTCAAAGATCTGGAAGCTGTGTATATGGATAGAACATAATCTTGTGCAACTTAGTCCATAGGTGAGGAACTAAGGTCTTCATAAAGGATCCCAAAGAAGCAGTACAATCCAAGCCATGTGAATACGGGTAAGCTAAAGTCGAACATGGAAAGGATTCAACAGTTTGTCAATCAATAAGGGATAATCGACAACTGATGCAAAGGAATCCACCAATGATGAAAGTGAATCCTGAGGTACAAACATCAAAACTCTAGGTCTTCGACATCAGGAAGTACTGAAATGGAACCATGCTGTGATAAGGAAGGCAATAGATCCTCCAACGGATCACAAGAGTGACTAGGAACTGGGCAAAAGAAGGGAGACACAATAGATAACAGATATAATAATAATGGGATTAGGCTATAGATCAGACATTGGGTATAGTCCTTGAACAATGAGAACAACACAGAGATGACCCAAGGAAGTGGTTAACTTATATATAGAACAACTAGACCTATCTGTCATGTAGGAGACATGATCAGATTCCCCAGGTATAACGGACAAGAGGAGGAGTAAGAAACTCAAGGTAATAGCTGAATGAAAAAGTAATCACTGAAACATGGATATCGGAAAACAAAGAGTGCTATGTTCAAGGATGACATGCTGCCATTACTGAAAACAAGAGAAAACTTCTTCCTTACCTTCCCTGTTAAATTTTAATGAGTCCAAGAAAGTAAACTCGGATCCCTCTTCATTTTTTAACAAGCTTGAAGAGAGGAAAATAATGCTTGATAGTGTCACTGATTCATGGATTTAATGAGCCCGAACTAGTACATGCTCAGCTGGTGTTTTCACATTTAGAGAGTCTGAAAACTCTAAAGAAGACTCTAGGGGGGTCCTTTTTCATCCAATTTGGTCTCCTGAGGCCGAAAAAGTATAAAGCATACCACAGAAGAACTCTCTTAACTTCCGAAGAAGAAAAGGTGAACCTTTTTTCGTACTTAGTCTGGGAGGTCTGAAAAAGGTTAAATTACCACCTACCCAACGCTCCTTCCAGAACAACATAAAATAGCTTGAGTTTTACGAGTGTGAAGGAAAGTAAGATCACTCGGAAAGATGCATTTGGTTACGAGAAATGGGGTTTACAACAATAAACTCGTTGCTTTGTTCTTAAATGTTTAACGAGCATGACAAAGACACAAAGTACACTTGGAATATTTTTCATGTTTAGGTCCAGAGCACGAAAAAGAGAAAACTAAGCTCAAACCGGGTGTTCCTTTTCCGTAAATTTAGTCCCTCAGGTCCGGAAAAGTGATAAACCTATACCTGAGAATACTCTTCTCAATTCAAAAGAAAAGAGAGTGATCCTTTCTCGTATTATTCTACATGGTCCAAAAAAGAGATAACCTACCACCAATGCGGATTCCCGCTCACATATTCTTAACGAGCTTGAACGGACGAGTTAAATCGGCAGTCAAGTCTATTTTGAAGGATTCAGACCTGGGCCTAAAGAAATTCCATAAGGGCAGGGAGTCCTATAAAGGGATAGCTTGTAAAAATAGATTCAAAAGAAGCTCTATTTGGTGTGAAAAATAGATAAGAGGATACCCCTGAACTTGAAACAGTTGCAGCATGAGTACCAAAAGATGACATATGCATATAAGAAGGATACTCATGAAAAAGGGTCCTATCCATGGAAGAACAATGGTAAAAACAGGGAACTAGTGGCTTAGAATACCATAGTCCGTGGCAAAATTTTGAATGCTAAGGTTAATGTGGAATGAATAAAGATGCCAAAATGTATTGGAAATGACAAAACCACCCTATTGGAGCAACAACACTTTGTAAAAGTGAAAAACCTGTTCCAAAGCATAAAGAAGTATGGTATTAGTTGAATGACATTTCAAACTATATAAAAAGACCCACTTAAAGAAATATAATTTCTATAAATAGTTGAAAAATCAAACAAAACTCACCATTTGAACTTTTGAGCCATAAAAATCAAGTTTTACCTTGTACCTTTGTTCGATCATTGTGGGCAATTGGACCGACGAAATTGAAATCTGCCAGTTGCAAGTAAACCTACACCCTAAGCTCTTCATTTTGATCCAAACAATTATTAAATTTGAGTCTGAATTCTATATTTAAAAGCATCCTAAACTATAGCACGGCGCATATATGGGTTGCTAGTGTGTAGACTCACGTATACGCGTTCTATACGCGAGTTGCCTAACTAGACAATCGTGTATAGTACGTGACTTGTCTAATTAGACAGTCGGGTATGCTGCGCAAAGGATAAAAGGCTTAAGATAGACAAAAGTTTTTGAATTTTGGTATGGAATAATTGCATCAAAATACTTATATTTGCTAGGTAAAAGATGGTTCTGGAATGGAGGGAAAGGGAGCAAGAAATAATGGACCAAGTGGCGCTCCAAAGTGCACCCACTATACATGCATTACGCACAAGCAGGCTGCTAAAATTCTTTTGTACATCGCCCATGCGGGCCAATGTACTCATACTTGATTTCATGGTCAATTATTGGGATCATGAGTTGGGGATGTTCAACTTACAAGGTGAAACCTTGGAGATTACCACTGAAGACATATATTTCATAACCGGTCTGTCACGATGAGGGGCACCGGTGAACTTAGAGGGCATTGGCAGGGGCGGGGACCCCTTAAGTTTCCAAAATTATATAGATGTATTCTGCACACCAGGTACTGAAAAGAGAGGAACCTGCATTCTAGTTGTACACATCCAAGATTTTACTCTTCAGGTACTTACTAGCACCATCATGAGGATATCAGGATCCTCCTCTTTACATTTGGCCACAAGGAACCAAATGAGGCTGGCAGTTGACTTTCTCGCGGTGCTCTCTATGATTGGTGCTCGGGAGTTGTCCCTATCATGAAGAGGCAACTATCCGATTATAAGAGAGGAAGACGGAAAATTTTTGGCTATGCAAGCATATTAGTGTCCTTCTTCTTCGAGAGGGTACCAGCACTGAGCCCTGCTATACCTCTACCGATCATATCTCCACGTCAGCCGAGGTTGAGCAGGTGGGGAGACATCTTCCTCCATCAAGGAGGAGGAGACTCGATACACAGTGTCTATGATGATGATTTTTATACCTGGTGGGAACAAAAACTATTGGCATTGGAGCAGTTTCCATATGCTGGGATGGACTTTCGAGGTGAACCCGACCTTATCCTCCTTCCAGGAGGAGCATGGGGAGAGCTAGGTAAGTAATTTTTAAATTTTTATCATTTTCAAATTTTTATGGATTTTTCAAATGATATATATATATATACATATGTACAAGTCCTAATCCTATTCATGTATCAAAATGCAGATATTGGACCGGTCCGCCCTGAAGGGCACCCTTGCATGTTCGTTCGTCCTATTGTAGGCGAGGATCCAGGATTGATCAGGGTACTAGAGGGGAAGCTGGCCAGGCTGACCCAATGAGTACCGACCTTACGGATAGAGCATATCCCGACTACCATGCAGGAGTTCGTAGTTGGGGTTCCACCAGTTTGGCTACATCTTTTCATACGAGTGGTTAGAGCAGTGCTCGTATATATAGAGGCGGTGGAGGCTGAGGAAGCCAGAGTGCATAGAGATCATGGGGACCAAGGTGGTCCTAGTGACCAGGGCAGTCCAACGTAGACCTAAGGAATTTTGGTGGACTATGATCCACATTTTTGTACATTTTGTATATGACGGGATCTGAGGATTAGACTTGACCTATCTACAGACAGATATTTTACATATATATATATATTGGTGTTGGTTGTCAGTTTATTTACAAGTGTTTTTCATATGTTTGTTGTATATCTTTATAAAGTATGTGTGAGATGCCAATCTAAAATGTAATTAGCATATGCATCAGTCAATGAATTTTGATTTCGTGGAATATGATTGAATGTAATAACTTCAAAATGTCTTTCCAATAAACGAATTTGCATGAACTGACGTAATAAAATAGGATTTCGTACCTGATAAGCTTGATTGAGCAGGGAGACCACCAACTGAGAGTCCAAACGGACCTCAAGCTGGGTGATGCCACGTGACAAAGCATCCCATAGGAGCTCAATTACAGCCCTATACTTAGCAACATTATTAGAAGCATGACCTAGACAAGCGCCTCCCGCGACAATAAGTTATCCTAAGGGAGAATAGATAACCCATGCTGTCGAAGCTAGGTTACAAGTGTGATGGCTGGCGCCATCAGCGAATCCTAAGTACCTTTCAGAAGACATCTGCAACAACCAACAGATAGTATAAAAAAAAAACTAACAACCTAATGTACATAAAAAATACATACAGTAAAAATACAAGAAAAAGTGCTAAGCCTAAGCATAGTACTTCTTCAGGTAGAGCCCATTTCTAGGCTCAAGCAGCTTATTCCCATCAAAATAAACTAACTCATATGCACCCTTACTTAATACCTTCGACATGACATAAGTTCCTAACCACATTGCCTTGAATTTTCCTGCCCCCAAGGGTTCTTTGTCTTGGTCCCAAAGCAAGACAAGTTCCCCTTCATAGAAAACCCTAGGTTTGACCGATTTATCATATTGAGTTTTGACCCTATTTTTATGAGCCTGATTAGTAGTCAGTGCATCTCTACATTGTTCATCAAGGTGTTCTAAATGTACCAGACGTTCCTCAAGCTCAGTCGTACTAGGTAACACATGAATGGCTATCTTTAGAGATGGGATTTCACACTCAATCGAAGTAACTGCTTCCACTCCATGAACGAGTTGGAAAGGGGAAAAACCTGTAGTAGTCTTTATGTTAGTTTGGTAGGCCCAAAGAGTAGGATATAACATGATGTGCCATTTAGAGCGGGTTGCATCAATTGTACGTTTAAGGATAGTTTTTAAAGTCTTATTGACAGCCTCAACCTGACCGTTTGTTTACGGATAGTATGGAGAAGAATGTTCTTGTCTAAATCCGAGCATGGTAGTTAGTTCCGTCATCATATTATTTTGAAAATGACTGCCATGGTCAGTGAAAATCACTTTGAGTATACCAAACCATGCAATAATCTGATTGAATACAAAGAAAACTGTTTTTTCCCCGTCAGCTTTGAAAGTAGGCATTGCCTCTGCCCATTTTGTAAAATAGTCAACAACGACAATGATGTATTTATGCCCCCCAGCCGAGGCTGGGTTGCATGTCACGTAATCAATACCCCATTTCATAAAGGGACATACCGAGACAACGGGAAATAATGGAGCAGGATGTGACCGCATCTTCCTGGTGTAAAGCTGACACGGATGACAGCGCTTCACTGCTTCCACACAATCTTTACAAATTGTGGGCCAGAAATAACCGGCACGCAATATCTTCTGGGTCGTTGCTAACCCAGATAAATGACCCCCACATGCTCCACTATGGGAATCATTTAGGACAATATCTGCTTCCTTGTGGGTAAGGCAACGACGCAAAATAGAATCTACCCTCATTGATATAATGTATCTCCTATAATGAGGTAGTTCTTGGGATGAAGGCGTAATTTACGTCGTTCCTCCCTTGAGGAAGCTACAGGATACTTCAAAGTATGGAGATATATAATAATATCCCTGTACCAATGATCAGAGGTGGATATCAGGAAGATGTGTTCATCTGGGAATGAGTCATCTTCAAAAGCTACATTTTCTTCAGTAGGAAATTCTGCTATAAGTTCAGCAAAAACTAAGGACTTCTTAGACTTAGCGGACTACAAATCCAAGTCAAACTCTTGGATAATGACTATCCATTTATTAAATTTTCCCCTAAAAATCCGTTGGGATAAAACATATTGGAACGGATTCATATCCGCCACTACTGTGGTGGTCCTCGGTAAAATGTAGTGATGTAACCTCTGCACAGCATAAACATCTGCTAAGGCTAATTTCTCAATGCGGGAGTATCAAAATTCAGGTCCGACCAAAGCATGGCTAAGATAATAAATGACATGCTCCACAAGCTTATCATCCTCTTGGACTAGTACTACCCCAATGGTCGACTCTGACGTGGCCAGATATAATATAAAATCCCTAGAATAATTTGGTGGACGTAATAAGGGTGCCGACAGCAAAGCTTTTTTCAATGCCTTGAACACAAGTTGTGTGGTTTCATCCCATACAAATGGGGTGTCCTTTTTAAGCAGGCGCATGAAACCTTTCGTAATCTTGGCATAATTAACAATAAAACGTCGAAGGAAATTAGGCTTTCCTTGCAGGCTCTGAAGTTGCCTGAGAAAACAAGGAGGAGACAGATTTATAATGGCCTCAACTTTCAAAGGATCCACCTAGATGTCTCTATTAGAGACAATGAACCCAAGAAATATTCTCGACTTGACACAGAATACACACTTGTGGGAATTCAAGCGAATTTTATAATATCTGCATCTCTCAAATATCATCCGTAAATGATCTGGATGTTGGATTCTCTTATGAGAATGTGCAGGAAGATCATCAAGGTATGGTTTGACAATGGCTTTAATTTCATCGAAAGCAAAGTTCATAGCCCGTTGAAAGGTTGCCCCAGCATTTTTCAATCCACAGGGAATTTTCTTATACGCGAAGGTACCCCAAGGACAAATGAAAGCAGTTTTATGTTGGTCTTCCAATTTTATTTGAATTTGATTGTATCTGGAGAAACCATCCATAAATGAAAACACCTCACTTCCCGCACAGGCATCTATGATCTGGTCTATAAATGGTGTGGGATATTTATCCTTAGGACAAGCTTTATTGAGGTCTCTAAAGTCTGTACAGACGCGAATAGTCCCTTGCTTTTTATCAACAGGAACAGGGTTGGATACCCATTCAGTCAAAGCTATGGGATAGATAAAACCAACCTTCAACAGTTTTTCAACTTTTGCCTTCACAGCCACTGCTTTGCATGGGTTAACGGGTCTTAACTTTTTTCGAACTGGCTTGGCATCAGGATATGTTTGGATTTCATGTTCAACAATTGATGGATCTATGCCTGGCATCTCCTCATATGACCAGGAAAAGACATCGCGGAATTCCTTAAACAAGGTAGTATAGATGGCAATCTCTTCAGGAGAGCAATTTGCACCTATGTATATGTTTTCCACGACATCAGGGTTTACAGAGATGTTAATAGGTATAGTAGTGGAAATATTTGCCATATTCCCCTCAGCAAACATTCCTTCCCTAGGAAAAGGGTTGATAGGTATATCAACATCTTCTGACAATCTCAAACGAAACTCTTGGTTTTCTATTCTACTTAGTTCTGGAAGAAAATAGGATCGATGATGAAGATCCTCACAAATCTTATCACGTCCACTCATGGCTTCCAGAATAGCTTCATCAGAAGGTAAAACCATGTCTAAACAATCTATAGAATGTGAAGAGTTTTCCACCCATACGGGCAAATAGACTTCTTCCAGATCATCCGAGACTGTTAGAGGATCTGGAATGGGATCAACAGTGGCTTGAGTGATAGCTTGATAAGCGACCTCCACTGCCGATAAGGGAACTTCCGGTTCATGGGGGGTTGGGAGAACCCAAGGATCAGTCCTATGGAAAACCGTAGCTATGGACTTCCCCACACTAGTAGAACCAATATAATTAACCGAGGCTGGAAGATAAAATGTGCCCATCAGTGATGTGTACATTCCAGCCCCCAAGCTCTGTGCAGCAGGTTTGACCTGATCAACCCATGGCACAACGGGCTCATTAGATTCTAAACGACCTTTTCGGGTAAAATCAAGTTGGTCAACAGTAACCAACTTGCCCTCATGTGGAAAAACCACTATACGAAAGATGGCCGACGCAATAGCGGACATCGCATAAGTCCATTTCCTTCCTAGAAGCAAATTGTGGTCCAAAGGAGCATCAATCACTTCTACTTCAATAGACACTGCTTTGATTTTCAACTTAATTTCAAAAGCCGGCAGGATACCATGTGGACGGAAGGATCTTCCATCAAAAGCAGTAAGCAAAGTGTTTGATGGGACCAGCTCTGGGGATCCAAGAGCTTTCCAATAGGCCAAGGACATAACACATGTAGAAGCACCCTCGTCAACAACTACCCTTCCAATGGTCTTACCACCATGGACGACATCTATTGATAAGGCTAGATGGTAAGGCAGGAAAATTTTAACATCGGACAAACGAAATTTCGTCGTGAGACTCGAAGAGTCCATGCTGCCTAAAGCTGCTAAGAGAGCATCCCGCTGGGCAGGACAACTCTGTGACACCTCTAAAGCTGACCTTGCACACGCGGTATAGGCTAAATATTCAACCACAGAGTAGTTTGAAGCAACCCTAGCATTAGGGTTATGCAAGGTCTTCTTGAAGACACCTTTAGGTATCTTCGGCATAGTTTCAGCAGGCTTCTCTATTGTGAGAGGGTTAGAAGTTTCACCTACAGCTTTACCCTTCTCAAGATTCTCTTTCTCATAATTTTTGTTCCTTGTCTACAACAAAGTCGAAGATCGAACCATGTTGATATAGTTTGGGTCAGGGGCAGTTTGAGTGCCCCCTGCTGTATTAGAAGCTGAAGCTGAGTTCTGTCCTTGGGGAAAAGGATCCTTCAGGACAGCCGGTTGTTGAGCTTTAAGCAGCTTCTGGGATTGATCCATAAGGGGAAAAAGGTGAGTAAGGTGGTCCTCGTGGCACAACTTACAAGGGAAATTGACCTTCTTCTTTTCTTTTTTGCCTCCATCAGCATTGTTCGCAGGATTTTGCTTGTTTTGATTTCCCTCTCCCTTCTTGCCTTTCTTTTTCTTCCCGCTGGGCTACTGATTACCCTTCTGAGAGGTTTGTGCAAAAACATTTGCACTCTGGGGGGAGGGGGCAGCCTTTGCTGCCTCCACTGTAGACTGCTTGACAGACAACTGGTGAAGTTGCTAAGCCAAAGATTCTACGGTGGGAGAGTTAACGAACCCAACCACACCATTAGCATGGGATCCAGGCTTAGGATTCTCCACATCGTGCATAGGCCTCGATGCCTCAAGGATGATCTCATACAAGATCCCAGATTGTGAATAAATCAAATCCAATTGCTGGGCCCTAAGAATGGCTTCCTCTTCATTCGTCACTCCTGAGGTGGATACGTCCTTAGATATGTAGGGCAACAGGGATTTAAGGAACCACTCTAAAAGAAACTCAGGAGGGATGGTGGCTTTTATAAGGCTCTTTCGCCTTCTCCACTCTTGGATATGATCCGAGATGTGGGTAGCCTTGTTTTTCCTAAAAGTAGACAACAAGTCCGTTCTGAAAGCATATCGGACCGGAAGCTGAAAGTGGCTAAGAAAAGCACTAGCCAAGTCCCAGAAACTACTGAAAGCAGTAGAAGGCAATTCAATATACCATTTTTCCACAGTACCTATTAAGGTTCTTTGGAATAGCCTCAACCTTACTGAATCTTCATTCAGTGAATTTGAAGAACACCATAAATGGAATGTGGTGGCATGAGCCCCAGGATCTTCACCAACTTTTCCTTCGAACTTAGGGATATCTGATGGCAATTTGGTGGGGACAGGTGGCGACAAAGGGTCATGCCTCACTGGGTCATTCATCAATTTTGACAAATATGGCAAGTTTAAAGTTTCCAAGAATGGAATTTTGGGTCGAACCGGGGAATTAAATGTGCCAGCTTGGGGATTAGAGGGACCTGCCCCTGAATTCCCATGGGTAAAAGTGGGGTTGCCCCCTACCACCAATTGTGAAGTGGGTAGATTACTCTGAAACGGATTCCATCTTTAAGCCACAGGATTGTGTGTGGGAAGTGCAGTATAAGAAGTTCATGCCGTCCGCATAGAAATGGGGGTCTGAAAGATAGGAGCCCGTATCCCTCCACTGAACAACAAAAAGGGAGAGCTCGTAAATGGGACCAAAATTGGAGTTTGGGAACTTTGGCCATAAGAGGTATTGCTCCCAAACTGCACTCCTACATAGGAAGGTGATGGACCTACATATGGACTGGATGGGGGGATGTGCCCCCCATTCCAAGGAAATCCTTGGACAAACGCTGAGGATCCTACCGGACCACTCTGGGTAGTATATGGAAAGGAAGAAGGAATAGTAGGTATACTGGGAATCCCAGTAACCATGTCACCAGAAGTACCTGCTAGGTTTGAGTGAACCGGTGGTTGAACCACCTGGCTTGCTGGAGTCAAAGGTGTAGAAGGTATACTAGATCTAGGGGCACTTACTGGGGGAGGTAGTACCCCTTCAGCCAAAATGGCTGAGGTGAACACAAAAGGTCTTTCTTCTGCAGAAGACATGATCCTACCCACAAGGACACCTAATACAGGTGAATCAAAAGTTCTAACCTAAACGATCACAGGATCGTTTAAATCAGTCAAGGGGGTGTTAAAGTTCCTTGCAAACTCTTCAGTCTGCAATTCTTCTATCTCAACTGTATCAAGATCAAAATGGTTATCTATCAGTTCTGGTTCACCAAGAACTTCACTTATCCCTACCGGTTCAAATGAACCATCTGTATCCAATCTCTGCCTTTGGGGTGGAGGTGGAGGCTCCAATGTGACGAGAGGAGGAAGGTTTCTCAACCTTCTTGACCTTCTAATAGGTTGGTCCTCCATGATTAAAAATTTGACAAATCACACCCTAAGGCCAACTAAACACAGGAAAAACCGCAAAGCATACACTATAAAAAACCCTAAAGCCTCAAACAATCAAACAAGGGTGAAAGATATACTTTCCCAAAGAAAGCTGATGAACGATTACTTGGCGTCCTTGAAGTGGTTCTTAGGCACAAGCAGAGGAATCACCCAACCGCCCTCCTACACTTTTAACAAGGGTTACCTTCCAAGCCCGTTCAAGGTGAACCAGACATAGCTTTTCGGTTTACCTAGGTATGAACCCTAAAAGTCAAGAGACTAAAGGATACCTTAGCTATACCAACAGTCTGGGGGGACAGTCGCAAGCCTGACTCATACACATGGGCAAGGTAGCTGAGCCTGAAACTCTATCTAGGATAGAATCCCCAGATGTGTAAAAGTCATGATTTATGTTTTGACAAGGATTCGGAGGGTTATCTCCTCTGTCCAAGCCTCCACGCGGCCTCGTGCTTAACTCCCGTTTGAGAGGAGATTCCCAGATACAATCGATAAAGTCAAGGATTTACCTAAAGAAAGGTCCACTACGTCTGAGTTTTATAACTTGTGGGAAGTTTACACTTCCTATCGCGCAAGTCTAGCCTAAGCTAGTAGGTGAAAGGCCCTTAAAAACAAAAATTACTAGTAAATTTTAATTATGCGTTCATTTTAAAGGGTTGTTTCTTACTCAGAAAAAAATGGAGTGATGTACTTATGGTGTTTTTGACTCAATAAGAAATAAATAAAAGTAAAGGTGTATTTTTCAAAGCAAATTACCACTATTAAAGCAAACTTCTTGTTTTTGTAAATATATATTGATGAACTGAATGCAAACGATAAAAGAAACTAAGCCTATATTTTTTTGTAGCTTTTGAGATTATATTTTTAAACTGAAATAAACACTACTTATGCAAAATCAAAATGCAAAATCTTGACAATGTTTTCTTTTCACTTTTAAAAATGCTCAAACTCTACCATGCACCTAAAATGCACTATACTTGAGTAAACTTGAATCTAATCAACTGTATAAAAGCAACAAACTGAAGTAAACAGGCTAACATAACCAAGAAACAACCAACAAAGGAAGACTAGGAACCCTAGCTTGGGTGCACACAATGACAAAAATCACTGTAGACTAATAAAGGCAAGTGACAAATCAACCATTGCCAAAAGACAGACTGGAAAAACAATGCCCAAGACCCTGATCACTAATCTGGATAGAGACACTTCACCCTATAACCCAAATAGGCTAGGCTACTTCAACATGCAAACAGAAAATAATCCAAGCAAAAGAAACCCAAGGGCTTTCGAAAAAGCACAAAGTGTGGTCACCAAAGGTCTTCATACAAACAACATAGTATTCATAAAGAAATCCAACTAAAAAACATGAATTACACAAAGAAAGGGACAAGCAAACCCAAACCTAAAAAATCCCTATTTCCAGGCTTATATGCGACTGTATATAAGGGCAACCCGCGTATGATACGCGACTGTCCAAGAGAGTAACCCACGTATGGGAACCTCTGTACGCAACTGTGGAGAAGAGAAACCCGCGTACAGGTACAAAAAATTTCTCAAAAAACAAGAAAAATCCACAAGACTTTCAAACACTGTACTAAGTATGAACCAGGATAAAATACCACACACCAATTTCAAAGCAAAGACTGGTCAAGGGTGACAGAAACAACCTATAGCACTCTGGGCTCCCCAGCGGAGTCGCCAATTCTGTTGTACAGGAATAAACACCTTATAACCGAAGGTCTGGGGTTACCAACATACTCAAGAAACTTGCAAGCAATCAACTCTAGAGTGCAGTAAAGGAAATAGAAGGATAGAAAAGACTCACCCGATACACGACGGTTGATCCTAGCTTGTCCTCTTCCGCTTTGCTTCTCCTCCAAAGCCTTCAGGGATGCATCTCCTTCACCTGTCAAGAGTCAATCTTCCAAATACAAGATGATACATGTATATAAATGGGTTAGATAAATCATATACAGAATGCTGAAACATAAACATTTATCAAACGACAATATATGAAATACATTCAAGACACATATGGAAGAAGGATTATCTTTATTAACAATAATGGAAAGAGTTTAGATTACAACCCAACGCCTGAGACAAGGACTCCTCTGCAACCAAAGGATTCTGAGTTCCACTGCTCCAAAGACTTCTGTATAAACTCTACCAGCATAACTTTTCTCTCCAAGTGTATATCCAACACCCTCCCCAAGGCCTGTATTTATACTTGGTGAAATAAGGCAGTTTCGAAGGTTGAGGAGGTTGAGACAGTTAAGGATATTAAGGTTAAAGGGCTTAACTAATCTCAAGTAATCGCGTGTTTTATTTTTAATGTCAAAGGTAGATATACGCGGGTATCAATACTGGAAACTCGCGTATGACCCGCGAGTTTCTATGAGGGTAACCCGCGTATACATCTATATTCGACATGCAAAAACTGATACTCGCGTACAACATGTGAGTTGCATATATATAGAGTCGCATATATGACTTGACATAGCTAAAGGGTAAAAATAACTAGCTGGATGGATGATGAATGTAGTTCATAATAAGCCCATCTATAGTGTTTTGGGAAACCCTCAATCCATAGATGTCCTTTTGTGTGCCAACATGAGGGATGTCGAAACTCGGATGGAGAGGTGCCATCCAAGTGGATAACAAATATGTCTTGATATAAGCCCTCAAAGGATCAATCTCTCATGGAAGTGATACTTGGGTCATACATAGTGGTTCTTCCAATCATATGATAGGTCATATAGATTCTCTCTCATGCCTCACTCATAAAGACTATCCACACAAATTACAACTTGGAGATAACTATCAATATCCTATCAAAGGAATGGGAGAATATTCCTACAAGATAAAATACAATAAGTCCATAAAAATGAAAGAATTCCTATGTGTTCCAAGTCTAAAGAAGAATCTTCTTTCTGTATTATCTCTAGACAAGAAAGGATTCAGAGTTGCCTTTGTAGATGGAAAAGTTCTTATGTGGTCAAAAGGAAGAACTATATATGGTGCAATTGTAATAGGTATTGAAGAGGAAGGACTTTACAAACTAAAAAGGGATACATGTTCATCTTTCGTAGCTAGTACCATTAGTCCATGGGAACTATGGCATAGAATACTCGCTCATGTAAACAACAAAGCATTACCAATTTTTAGCAAGATAGTAACAGGTCTACCAAAAATCTAGATCAACCATGATGGGGTATGCAAAGGATGTGCTCAAGGGAAGAATAACAAGAATCCATTTCCAAGCAGTAATAGTAAAGCAAAAGGGATCTTAGAGATTGTCCACTCAGATGTGTGCATACCAATGTCAACTACTTCCTTAAGTGGGTATGTATATTATGCCTCTTTTATTGATGGATACTCACGTAATACTTGGATATATTTATTGAAAAGGAAAGATGAAGTATTTGAAAATTTCAAAGAGTTCAAAGCTCTTGTGGAGAATCTCTCTGAAAAGAATATTAAGATATTAAGATTAGATAATAGAGGATAATTCACCTCAAATGAATTCAAGGAAATATGCAGAGAATATGGGATTAAGAGGGAGCTTACTAGACCCTATAATTCTCAACAAAATGTAGTAGAAAAAATGAAGAATAGATCTATCATGGAAGCAATCAAATCCACGATTCATGATCAAGATCTACCCAGGTATTTATGGGTTGAAGTAGCAAAGACAACAGTTTATGTTCATAACAAATTATCCCACAGTGTGCTTGGAAACAAAACTCGAGAAGAAATGTTTACTAGTGAGAATCCTAAAGTTAGTCACCTGAAGATATTTGGTTGTCTTGTTTACCTACATGTTCCCAAAGAGAAGAGATCAAAGTTGGACTGCTCAGGAAAGAAGGGAATATTTTTCAGATATATTGATAATTCAAAAGCATACAGAATCTATATTGCACATTTTCATAAAATTGAGGTCAACAAAGATGTCATATTTGATGAAGATGCAGCTTTAAGAAAATCCAAAAAGACCCATGTGAATGGAGAAGATCAAGAAAATCCCAGAATTGTAGAGATCAGTAAACCACCAGTTAGAGATGATAAAGAAGAGTGCATACCAGAATATCTGGACATAAGAGAACCTCAAGAACCTTATAGAGACACCTCATGAGGCGATCTCAATAAGAAAAGTATCGGCTTGGGCTCATAATATAATTCAAGAAGAAGAAAGATATGGTGCACTAGAAGGAAGCAAGAGACCGAGATTCCACTCCAACTACATAGAATTAATGTGTAACCTTGTTGACGAAGAACCCAAATGTTTTGAAGAAGCCTCAAAGAAGAAGGAATGGATGGATGCCATGATTGAAGAATATCAATCTATCTTAAAGAATGATGTTTGGGAAGTGGTTCCAAGAATGAAAGATAAATTAGTGGTCTCTTCCAAATTGCTTTTTAAGACAAAGCATTCAGTTGATGGTAGCATTGAAAATTTCAAAGCAATATTTATCGCATGAGGATTTTATCAGTAGGAAGGGATTGATTATAAAGAAACTTTTTCACCATTATTTAGATATTCCTCAATCAGAACCATTCTAGCTTTGGCTTCCAAGATGAGATGGAAATTACATCAAAGACAACCTTTCTAAATGTTGTCATAGAAGAGGAAGTGTATATTGAACAACCTCCAGGTTTTGATATACATGACAAGAAAAGACATGTGTGTCAACTAAAGAAAGTAGTATATGGATTAAAGCAAGCACCCAAAGCATGGTACTGAAGAATTGATGACTTTTTGATGAGCTTAGTCTTTATTAAAGCATATTCCAGCCTTTACTATAAGGTTGAAGATGACGGGATCATGATATTACTATTTTATGTAAATGATGTATTTTTGAAAGGAAAGGAGAATCTCATCAATGGATGTAAGAAGAACCTTGTGACACAATTTGAAATGAAAGACCTTGGCATGATGGAATATTTCCTAGGTCTTGACATATGGAAGTTCCCAAATGAAATTTTCCTAAACCAAGGAAAATATGCAGTTGATATCCTAAATATATTTGTAATGTTAGATTGTAAGGCAATGAACACTCCGATGGTGACAGACCTGAAGCTCTTGAATGATGACTCTTCAAAAAGAGTAGATGTCACACTATATAGATAGATTATTGGTTCACTGATGTATTTGACAAGTACAAGATGAAATATATGTTTTGTCGTAAACACACTAAGTCAATATATGGTGGAACCGAGACATGTCCACCTAGTTGCAGAAAAACATGTGATGAGGTACCTAAAGAGTACATTGGATTGTGGCCTCACATATGCAGTTGATCGTGAGTTTATATTATGTGGCTACACTAAGTTAGATTGGGAAGGAAGTGCTGAAGATAGAAAGAGCACTTCAATATGTTGTTTTGTTTTGGGATCATGTGTGATCTCATGGCTTAGTAGAAAACAGACCAATGTTGCACTCAGTACAACAGAGGTTGAATATATTACAACATGTTCATCATGTAGTGAAGCAGTATGGATTCGCAAATTCTTGACAGGATTGTTTGATACTAAGATGGATGCAACTGATATTTATTGTGACAACTAGAGTTGTAATAAGTTAACAGAGAACCCGATGTTCCATGATAAGTCAAAGCACATAGAGATAAAGCATCATTAAATCCCGGATATGGTGGAGAGAAGAGCCATAAAGCTATAGTATGTTCCTATAGAGGAACACGTTGCATATTTGTTAACTAAGCCTTTGTCTCATGTGGAGTTTGAATATTTGAGAGAAAATTTTGGTGTAGTCCGAGAGGACCTCCCTGGAAAGATGGAGTGATGATGAAATGGTAGCTCAGTACATATGTGATAAAGTTCCTATAGATAACATTGTGGTACATAATTTATTTATAGACTGTGTGGTCCTACATTCATTTGGGGAAGTTTTGGACCTGCATTCATTTGCAGATGTTGTGGTCCTGCATTCATTTGCAGACCATGATATTCTAGCATTTTTTATGTTGTGGGTGATTCCACATTAATTTGTGATGTTTTGTTGTGTTTGTGTAACATTGCAGGTGATGCTCAAGATGAGGATACCTGAGATGATGCAACGAGATGTGATACGCATGATGATGTGACGAGATGTGATACTAATGTTGATGCAATGAGACATTATTCTTATGATGATGCGATATGATATGATGCTCATGATGATGCGATGAGATGTGATACTCATGGTGATGTGATGAGAAGTGATGCTCATTATGATGCGATGAGATGCGATGCTTGTGATGATGTGTCGATATACGATGCTCATATGAATGTGTTGATCAAGATGTGATGCTCCATGATGGTGATATTCCACAGACAATGATAATGTTTATATAATTGTGAAAACTTCCTATGACGTATAGACTTATGAGTTAGTTGTAATATGTATTGTTGTGTTATAGAATACCTTCCTTGTTAAGAGGAAGTGTTAAAGAAATGTAACTGCAGAAGATGTTATATTTGGTATTATTATTATTATTTACACCTTTCGGAGATTTTGTTCCTATGATTAGGGATGTTATTGATGTAATTTGTCATGTAAAGTCTTGAGGTAAAACCTTTGTTGTAATTCAAGTTAGTAGTACCCACAAAATCATTATTAAAATGTAATTTTCATTTTCCCAAGGCAAGCCAGCTTTGATTGGGAGGAGAAGTTAGCCATGTTGGGTTCTTAGGCCTCTCCACTGATCAGTATAAATAGGGGAGGTGCCTCGCTGATTTGGACACACCAAAAACTCAAGTAGTTGCACTAGAGAGAGGAGAAACAATCCATTTGGAGGATAGGAAGTAGTCTAGTCTTATTCTTTGGGTCTTGCACTGTACTTGGGTGAAGTCTATATAGAGGATTTTTTATTGGGTTTTCTTCCCCACGAGGGATTCCCATGATAAATAATCATGTTCTCTTTTTTTTCTACTGTGCTTGTTATTCTTTCAGTGATCCTTTGTTCTATTCTAGAAGAAAATTTAGCAAAAGCACGACTTAACAATAACATCTCTGAATTTGGAAGATCATGCTCGACAACCAACAAAGGTTTCCTGATTAGAGGTCCCCTACCTTTCCAGACAAGGTTCACTAGCTAATGATTCGAGCCAGCAGATGGAAGGACAATAACTGTCACATCCCCACTCCCATCACCCAAACCTTTCGAAATTAAAAATATGTCTAGGTTTGAAAGCCACGTGGTCCTCCCCCCTATGCCAATTATTCCAGGTGAGCCACCTATTTCTTGTTTCCACATTCACGAACTTGTACTCACTTATGAAATACCTAAAGGATTCATTTGTCACTCCCAAAATCTTCCTACCTTCCTTTCACTCCTCCAAAGAGGTAATCATGTTAAAACCATTGTCTGCATTCAAGTTTTGGACACCAATCTCTCTCACTTCCTCCTTCATGAGAGCAAGAAACTCTAGATTTTGGGGGAAAATACTGGGACCATAAACATTGGCGACGATCCCCTTAATAGTTGTGTTAACAATATGAATATCAGCAGAAAGAAAGAACTGAGTAGCCCAAAATTTGTTTAAACATACCTCTTCCGGTTGCCAAAGTATTTGATTTCCTCCCATAGCACCCCGTGCATCAATTGTCATCATTTCAGTGTATTTCCATACTTTCTTACCTATTTTTGTATGCTCTCATAATTGCATTTTGTTTCTTGTAGTAATGCCATCATTGGTTTTTCAATCCTCAACTTGCTTCTAAGAGTTTATTTTGTGAGGGTGACCCACCCCCTGTATATTCCATTTTATCACCTTCATTGGGTAACCTGATTAACTTCAGAAAAGCCTTCCTTTATCGTGGGATACATACTTGCTGTGACTAATATGGTTCATTTTTCGACAATTCTCTATGAATTTGTCTTTCTTCCATGCTTTTCACCTTCCTTCTGTCATTTCTTTTTACTCCCCTTTGAAGGGTCCTTTGCTATACGTAGATGGAGAGAAGCCCTAGTTTTCGGAATGGCCTCCTGTAGTAGTTCAATTTGTCTACTAGGGACAAAGCCCTTCCTTTCTTGTTGCATTCTTTTTTTATCATATCCAGATCTAGCTCCCTAAGGTCCATATCCTTCACCTCCTCTTGTGGGTCTTCTTGGATAACTTCTATATGCTCCTCCCTGTCCTTCTAGGTTTCCTTCTCCCATGAGACCAATGATTTCCTGGTCCCTGTGCCCACATCACCAAGATCCTCCCCCACCTAGTTGAGGGTTTCAAATCTATTCCCATGGCTTGTCTTTTTATTCGTATCTTGCCTATTATAAGTGTGATTGTTGGATTGTCTCCCTTGTTTCTACCTATTTTTAACCTGGGTAAAACCTTTCTCATATGTCTCCTTCTCTCGGGTCCCCTGAGCAGAAACTTGGGCCTACCAATTTTGGGACAGCCCCTTCCTAGGTGTGCATATTCATGGCATTGTCTACATCTAAATGGGAGCTGCTCATAATCAAATGGGTTGCACCCAGTCTTCATCCTCCCATGTAAGATTGATTGCTTCTGGAAACTCTCGAGACAAGTCCATATACGCACAAATCCTTGCAAAGGAAGTATATCTCTGCTCTTTTGATTATCAGAAAACAAATTAAAAAACTTGTAAGTAAAAGCAATCCAATGAGTTGAGTATTTAAACTTATTAACGGTCTTGACAATCAATTAATAGTGGTCTTTTATATTATGAATTGTACAAGCTTTGAATCTCTAGTTGAATTCTCTCAACCATGGATAGCTTATACGACCGTAATGATAATTCTATAGTAAATACATATACCTTGATATTATACAACCATAATGATAATTCTATAGTAAATACATATACCTTGTTTTCATATCCAAATATTGATCATATCTTCCAAGTTAGGTTGATTCAAAAACATATGTTGGAAATGAGTGGAAAATTGCATATCTATGGGGTTAAGAGATACCGGTGGAGAATGTGGTGTCCCTTACAAAAGATATTTTCCCACGCCAACTACTGCAAAGAACAAGCCATGGCACTCTATCAATCAAAGACCACTGCACTTCACTGTTATGTCGACCAACTATAATTACAGCCGCGCGTAGTCCATACGGCAGTTTCAATGATGAAATACATACGGCTAATTAATAAAATCTCCAAAACGGCTAATGTATTTTACCCAAAAGCATTTTTTTTAAAGCAGAATACCCAAAACCATTTAATTGCTCGAACTTTTGGATAAACAAATCAAAAGTGAAAAAAAAAATTAAATATTATAATCTCCATGCAAATCCATTATTTAGATGCTTTATTTAGTTGAAGCGATAATGTTTAAAACATGAAAAAGTCATGGTTCAACGGCATGCATGATACATAGTATGTAGACATTATCAATAGAGTGAAGGCCAAACGATTCTCAATTAATATGAATAAAAATTTAGGATGGATTCGAGAACTTTTATGATATTTATTTTGAATCATTTTAAACAAGTATCTCATTTTCATTTTCATTTTTATTTTTATTTTTATAATAAATTGAATAATATAATATAAATAAAAACTTATTTGATTTTGATTTTGATTTTTATAATAAATTTAATAACATAACATAAATCAAATCAAAACTGAGGATTGATTTGAAGTTGTGATTCAGTTTTTTTGGAATTATATTTAAACAATCTCATCTTTATTACATAATTAATATACATCTTTTCTTATGCACCCAATTACTAAAAATGTTCTAAATATTGTTTAGTACATTACACTAATTTCAAATCATAATTTAAAAATGTTCTAAATCTTGTTCAGTGCATTACACTAATTTCAAATCATAATTTAAAAGGATCATGAAGATAAAATCATTTTACTTATTTAGTGCATTACACTAATTTCAAATCACAATTTAAAAGGACCATGAAGATAAAATCATTCATTGTCAAAGTTGAGTTGGCCAATAGAGAGTTTTATTTCAAGATTAACATCTATATTTTTTTAGACACCAAATTATTAAAAAAAGTTCTAAATATTGTTTGGTGTACTAGACTAATTTCAAATCACAATTAAAAAAAGTATGAAAATAAAATTGTGCACTACACTAATTTCAAATCACAATTCAAAAGTACCATGAAAATAAAATCATTCATTACCAAAGTTGAATGGGGTAATGAGAGGTTTTGTTGCATGATTAACAAATTTATCTTTTTTATGCACCAAATTATTGAAAATTGTTATAAATATTGTTTGGTGCACTGCACTAATTTCAAATCACAATTCAAAAAAAAACCTAAGAATAAAATCTGTCATTATCAAAGTTGAGTGGACCAATCAAGGGGTCATGCTAGTGATGTGATATAACACATTATATAGTTAAATCAACCTAAATATGGTCAAGATTAGTGCTTGACCAAAGTTGAATTGGACTTTGGAATTCTAAATTTATGACCATTTTAATTATGAATAAATATGGGTTTAATTAAAGATAAATATGGGTATTGTATATCATATATATGTATATATGAATGATTAGATGCTATGGATGTGTACAATGTTCAAATATCAATATATAATTTGTTAACATGTAGGTCTTGCCATGAATACTGGGAATTCCCATCATACGAGAGTAGGGGATACTTATTTGATATCAAGGTAGTCAAGGCCTCACATATATAATCATTGTCCTTTAAGGATGATGAGACATAGCGAAAAATGATAAATAAAGTTAAAGTTGCGAGCATTATGAGGAAATCTAGTAACATTGTTTTGTTATAAAGGGATTTGCAGCTAATGGTAGCCTGCCATGTTTTGAGAAAGTCGAAAAAATCCATGCTAAATGGGGGATTAATAGATCATTGAGATATAATATTATTTAGGATGTCTAGGCCATGGATTAAATAAATAAAATTTGAAACAATAATAAGATGGTAACATGGCTATGGCTAAAGTTACATCATTAACAAAGATGGCTGGCTATTATGGCTAGTTGATAACATCGACTAAATTATGGTGAAAAATGATGATGGATGATGAGTATGGTGAAAATCAATGATGGATGAGGAGTATTAACTAATGGTTCTAATCTTCTCCACCCAAGAAAATTGTTGTAGGAACAAAGAGTGATTATGGGAGTTCATACAACTTATAGTATAACTATTCACTATTTATGTCCTCATTCATTAGTTCCGAGAACACATTGAATCATGAAGAGAATTATTAATACTTGATTAGGATTTAGAGGAAGGCTTCATGTTGATATAAAATATATTTCAAGTAATTTTTTTATTTAAAGGTTTAATAAGTTTGAAGCATCAATAACAATGGTTTTAATGTTAGTAAAAATGAAGGGAAGTAGAGAATGTTGCAACCAATATTGATAGGGATTTTTTGAAAGTGGAAGGATCTCAGTCTATTAAAGTAGAAGTTTAAAATATTTGAACTTAGTTTATATTTGGATTTAAAGTCATTTTTTTAATCTTTTAATCTATATTTTGGTGATTATGGTAGATATGTGAATGTGAGATCTTGTTGTTATATAAAATTATTCGTTGGATTGTTGGCCATTCAAATAATATCATTCTCATAACGACACTTGATTTAGTGCTAATTATTTATTATTGAACTAGTTCATGGCATTAATACTATTTTGATTTCTTCTCTACATTCTACTGGAATATAGGACTGAGAGGGGTAAAACCATGGTAATGTGTCTCACTTTGTGGCAAGATAATTTTATTATGTTTTTATAAATTTATTCAAGACTTTATTAAAAAAAAATAAAAATGTATTTTAAAAAAAACTTTAAAATAATTTTAAGTTTTAAAATGACAATGTTGATTTTGAAGTTTTAAAATGATATTTTTTGGGTCACACTTTTACGTTCTCATAAAAAATACTATTTATATTAATAATATTTAATAATTAAATAATGTCATAATATAAAATTTAAAATCATGCACAATAGTCTAAAAAAGTGTCTCTAAAGAACATGTTCGAAAAATTGGAATTAAAAAAATAAATGAATATAAATGTGAGTCACCATTTTGTGAGTACTTATGAGATGCTGAAATAATAATAAATTGTGTTTAAAAAAATGAAATAAATAAGATAAATAATTATTTTTTTATTCTGAAAGAAATACAATATAAAATCTCATTTAGAATGAAAACTTTTGTTTCATTGCATTATTATCTAATTGTTAATGGATTTCTATATTTATTTAGTTCATTATTTTTTCTAAAAGTTCATCATCACAAAAGGGAAAAAGTCAGACACCTTACCATGCTTTTACCCGCGGAAGAGTTTTGGGTAGAGGGTTATGTGTTATTATAGTACACACAATCTAGGCTAGAATATCTAGAATATTCTCAAATAGTTTAATTCACTTGTTGCGGTAACTTTCTCATAAGATTAGTAGATTTATAACCTATCATATAGTTTGAAATTCTTGTGTATTTAGTTACTACAAGTTATTTATATTATACATGCTAAGATATTTAATCATCATAGAAATTATTCTAAGTAAATTATAATCCTACTTGGTTTGGTTTCCATAACCAATCATAAGAAATAAAATGTTGTGTCCAAGTTTGTGTCCAAATCTATTTGAACCACAATTCCTTATCACACCAATGAACCACCCTACATGGTCAGTTTCAATGGAACAATGTAAGCATGGAAGTTGAATAGAAATAAAATACATGTCTCAAGGTATCTTGAGAACAAATTCTCAAGTTTAGAGTAGAGAAGGATGAATGCCTTTAAACATATAGCGGTATTCTATGAACTTGTACATTATGGTTTTTAGTATTTGTAATTAATATAAAGTATATTTTCATCCATTTTGTTTCTTTTTCTGGGGTTGAAAGAAATAAATATGCTCTACTTCAGATGCTCAAGTTCTTCACCCTCATATCAATAATTCTCACCAAGTCCTAATTGAGAATTTAGAAATGGTATGGTAGAGATAATTTTCCTTCGGTAGGACTAAAGGAGACTACATAAGTTTATATAGTAGGTGTTATAGATGAACCTCCAAAGATAATGTCTTTAATGACTTCTTGGTTGTGAAGGAGTAATGACATGGGTAAAGACATGAATATGGGTAACACTTTTTAGAATGAGGCAAGGAAAGAAAATTCAATTTTCAAGTCTATGTGGCCCTAATACTAGTGATGGTAATATCGAGTGAGACGTAAACTTAATGTCACCATAGTTTAAACTCTCAACACTTTGGGTAACTCCAAACCCAGGGGGAGACCCTAATCAGTGAAAGGTACCAAAATTAAAATCTAGATACATCCCAGGAGAAGTGTGCCTAGCTTCAAATGATCTTATAAACCAATAGAAATATAAAAGAATACATAATTTGAACCCTTGTCCATGATTTACAAATGAAGTGAGCATGTATTATTTATATGATACAACCCACAAACTTTTACAAATTTGTGCCTACAAGTTAATGACAAAATATAAAAATTTCGGTTGATGCACCCACAAACTTGGGGACTAAACCACTTAGTGACGTAAAATAACAACAAAAATGTGAAATTTGGCTCCACCAAGTGAAAGGTGATCTAAAATTTAATGTCATGCCCAAAATAACCCATTTTTTTCAATTGAAGCCCCTTGTTTTTAACCATGTAGGATTATTCATTCTTCTTTAAGGGATGACATCATTGGTTCAGAGACCAAGAGGAGGGGTTTTCTATCAAAACAATAGGTCCAAGTGGGAAAAATAAGGTGTCCTAAGTTGAGTATGAAACCACTTACATGTTATATCACCTTTACAAAAAAAAAATGGGTGCGTTCAAGTGTCCTAATGGGCCCACTCTAAGAGGATCCAAACACCAATCTAGGGATCAAACGACCAAATAAGGGGAAGTTAACAATGCCACTGAGGCAACACATCCTGGAATAAAACCAAGAGGGAATTCCATAAATCCTTTAAACGTATTTATCCCCAAAACCAATACGCTATATAATATAGCCTGACATACTTGGAATTTAGAGTAAAGTAATGAAACCCCTCACTTGGGTATGTCTAAAAAGGATGCATTAGAACTTTGAGGCATAACTACTGAATATTGTAACTTCAAAGCATATTCTAAATTTACTTTATTGATGTAACCCAAGGAATATGTTAGTAGTCCTCTGACGGGGTGTTACTATTGTATTTGTTCATCATAGATTCATGAGGTAAATTCTCCATTGTAAGTCGGGTCATTAGTAACCTAATGAATAATATAATATATTGTTTTGAATCATCCTAGGTGAAGTCAGCCCAGACAGTTTAGTGGGTCCGACTTGATTAGGGTAAAAGTAAGTTGGCTCAATGTGTATATATAGAAGAGTCATGGTTCTTATTTAACACATAGACACTCACCTATGTAGCGCATAGGAGAGAGAGAGAGAGAGAGAGAGAGAGAGAGAGAGAGAGAGAGCATCAAGGAGGAGGAAATCTATTTTGGGTTTATATATTATACATATTATATAGAGGAATTTTTGTTGGGTTTCTCTTCCCCTTGAGGGTTTCCCAGGATAAATATTGTGTCTATCTTGTGATTGCGTGTCTATCGGTTATTCTGGGTATGCTACTACTATGATTTTGAATTGAACACTAATTATATCTAGTATATCATATGAAATATTAACATGGTATCAAAGCTAACCTGATTAGGATAGCTTTCACAAGGTGAAACTCCCTCTCCTCCCTCTCTAGAAGAAATTAGGGTTTATGTAAATTTTGGAATTTGGAATATATGCTTACATAGAAATTTGTGCCTCCCTAGAGTGCATCTCTTGAGCCCAAGATCAAAATTTTTGGATGATTTCATCTATGGGAAATCCAAACCCTAGTTTGGTAGTAAACCAAAAAAATGCAGTGAATTGGAACCAAAATTCTACTGTGCCGCTATCTCACGAGTAGGAATTAATGGCTATAAATTTAGGATTTCCAAAAATTAGATGGATCAACCAACTCACCTCACTCAAGCACATCTACTAGTAAGGTCAACTTTTTATTTTGAGAATTTTCAATTTTTTGTGACCTACTCGATAAGATGGTCCCAAGCACTAATATTGAGGACAAACTGGAGGCCTAGAAAAATTCCTAGCATGGAAGTACAGGATTGGTCTCACTCTTAGAGCTAATGGTCTTGAGAAGTACATCAAGAATGAATTTGTAGAACCAACGAATGTTGAAGCTAAGGAGAAGCATGAACAACACCTAATCAAGGAAATGAGGATTATTGTTGACTCTATTAAGGATCACTTGATCTGATAAGTGTCATCCAAGAAGACACCAAAGCATATGTATGACACTCTTTCCAGAATGTATGAAGGAAGGAACATCAATAGAAAGATGAATCTGAGAGCTCAACTAAAGGGAACGAAGATGAGAAAAGGAGAATCAATTCAAGATTACTTCACAAGGGTCTCCCAGTTCAGACAAAAACTAAGTGCTATTGGAGACACCCTTGATGAGGATGAACTATTTATGGATGTTCTCAATTGTCTCACCAGACCTTGGGACTCATTCATACAGACTTTGTGTGCCAGAAAAGAAAGTATGATGTTTGACATAGTATGGTAAGAATGTATTCAAGAAGAAGCTAGAGTAGCCAATAGAGAAGCTCTACTCAGAGGATGACTGGTATCTATCCACCCATATTAAATAAAGGAAGCAATCAAATTTTAAGAAGAGTAATAAGAAACCTTCCAAGAATAAGTTTCAAAAAAAGAATAAGGATTAATCAAAGTATCAATGATTTAACTATCATAAGATATGACACCTAGCCATAGAGTGTCCATCACCAAAGAATAACAACAACAACAAGAGACAGCATGCTCATTTAGCTGAAGATGAGGATGGAGAAGAGAGAACTCGAAAGAGATTAAGAAAAGAATAAGATGTAGATGAATATGTACTATTTTATGCACTCTCTGGGTTTGGAACACCTAGATAAGACACATGGCCTATTGATAGTGGTTCCTCGAAGTATATGACAGGGGAGAACCAAATTATGTCAAGACTTGAAGAGAAGAACTCTCTTCAAAAAGTATCATTGGGAGATAACTATCAATATCCCATCACATGTATTGGTGAATCAAGCTACAAGATTGACTCTGGGACTTCCAAGAAGATGAAGGAAGTACTATATGTACCAAGTTTTAAAAAGAACTGACTTTCCATATCATCTCTAAATAATAAATGATATAGAGTTTCCTTTATAGATGGACAAGTACTAATATGGTCCAAAGGAAAGACACTTAAAGATGTTGTGGTTATTGGAGAAGAAGAAGGTGGAATTTATAAACTCAAAGGACATTTAGAGACAGCTCTTGTCCATGACACTACCATATCAAGTGAAATGTGGCATAAAAGGATTCCGCACATAACCTACAAAGAATTTCCCTATGAGAGAAAGGTCGTAACAGGGTTACCAGATCTGAAGATTAATCATGAGGGTACTTTAAAAGGATGTACAAGTGGAAAGAACATTAAGAATCCCTTTGAAGAATATCTGCTGAATATTGTAACTTCAAAGTATATTCTAAGTACAAGGTGAAACTCCCTCTCCTCCCACTCCGAAAGAAATTAGGGTTTTTGTAAATTTTGGAATTTGGAATATCTGCTTGCATAGAAAGTTGTGCCTCCCTAGAGCGCATCTATTGAGCCCAAGATCAAAATTTTTGGATGATTGAATCTATGGGAAATCCAAACTCTAGTTTGGTAGTGAACCAAAAAGATGCAGTGAACTGGAACCAAAATTTTGTTGTGCCGCAACCTCACGAGTAGGATTTGAAGGCTGGAAATTCAGGATTTCCAGAAAGTAGATGGATCGACCAACTCGCTTCACTCAAGCATATCTACTGGTAAGGTCAACTTGTTATTTTTTGAATTTTCAATTTTTTGTGACCTACTCGATGGGATGGTCCCAAGAACTAATATTGAGGACAAACTAGAAGGCCTAGAAAAATTGCTAGCATGGAAGTACAGGATTGGTCTCATTCTTAGTGATAATGGTCTTGAGAAGTATATCAAGAATGAATTTGTACAACCAACAGAAGTTGAAGCTAAGGAGAAGCATGAACAAGACCTAATGAAGGAAATGAGTATTATTGTTGAATCTGTTAAGGATCACTTGATCCAATAAGTGTCATCCAAGAAGACACCAAAGCATATGTATGTCGCTCTTTCTAGAATGTATGAAGGAAGGAACATCAACATAAAGATGAATCTGAGAGCTCAACTGAAGGGAACCAAGATGAGAAAATGAGAATCAATTCAAGATTATTTCACAAGGGTCTCCCAGTTCAGACAAAAACTAAGTGCTATTGGAGACACCCTTGATGAGGATGAACTAGTTATGGCTGCTCTCAATTGTCTCACTAGACCTTGGGACTCATTCATATAGACTCTGCATGCCAGAAAAGAAAGTATGATGTTTGACATAGTATGGTAAGACTGCATTCAAGAAGAAGCTAGAGTAGCCAACAGAGAAGCTCTACTTAGAGAAGATTACTGGTATCTAGCCACCCATATTAAAGAAAGGAAGCAATCAAACTTCAAGAAGAGTAATAAGAAACCTTCCAAGAATAAGTTTCAAAAAAGAAGGATTAATCAAGTTATCAATGATATAACTGTCATAAAATATGACACCTAGCCATAGAGTGTCCATCACCAAAGAATAACAACAACAACAAGAGACATCATGCTCATTTAGCTGAAGATGAGGATGGAGAAGAGAGAACTCGAAAGAGATTTAAAAAAGAATAAGATGTAGATGAATATGTACTATTTTATGCATACTCTGGGTTTGTAACACCTAGATAAGACACATGGCCTATTGATAGTGGTGCCTTGAAGCATATGACAGGGGAGAAGCAAATTTTGTCAAGACTTGAAGAGAAGAACTCTCCCCAGAAAGTATCATTGGGAGATAACTATCAATATCCCATCACATGTATTGGTGAATCGAGCTACAACATTGACTCTAGGACTTCCAAGAAGATGAAGGAAGTACTATGTGTACCAGGTTTGAAAAAGAACTGACTTTCCATCTCATCTCTAGATAATAAAGGATATAGAGTTTCTTTTATAGATGGACAAGTACTGATATGGTCCAAAGGAAAGACACTTGAAGATGTTGTGGTTATTGGAAAAGAAGAAGGTGTAATTTATAAACTCAAAGGACATTTAGAGATAACCCTTGTCCATGACACTACCATCTCAAGTGAACTGTGGCATAAAAGGATTTCGCACATAACCTACAAAGAATTTACCTATGAGAGAAAGTTCGTAACAGGGTTACTAGATCTGAAGATTGATCATGAGGGTACTTTAAAAGGATGTGCAAGTGGAAAGAAAATTAAGAATCCCTTTCCAAAAAGTGAAACAAATACCAAAGGTACATTAGACCTAATTCATTCTGATGTGTGTGGTCCTATGATCTCTATATCCTTAGGTGTATATGAATATTATGTCACAATTATTGATGATTATTCAAGAAATAATTGGATATACTCATTGAAGAACAAGAGTGAAGTGTTCGGTAAATTCAAGGAATGCAAATCCTTGATAGAGAAAATTTCAAAAAAGAATATCAAGACACTAAAAACAGATAATGGTGGAGAATACACTTCAAAGGAATTTGAATATTTTTGTAAGAAGGTAGGAATCAAGAGGGAACTAGCCACTCCCTATAATCCCCAATAGAATGGTGTGGTAGAAATAAAGAATAGAAATATTATGGAAGCAATAAATACCATGATTCATGACCAAGACCTCCCCATGCACCTATGGGATGAAGCAGTAAGAATAATTGTATATGTGTAGAATAGATTATCTCACAGTGATCTTGGATTTAAGACTCTTGAAGAGATGTATACAGGAAAGAAACCTAAAGTGAGCCATATCAAGATATTTGGCTGTCCTGTATATGTACTTATTAAGAAAGAGAAGAGAAACAAATTGGATCCTTATGGAAATAAGGGAATATTTGTAGGATATTGTGAAGTCTCAAAATCCTTCAGGATATACATCTCAAGATTCCATCATATCGATATTAGTATGGATGTAACATTTGATGAAGAGACAACTCTTAATAAAACTAGAAGTTGTCATGTTGAAGAAGTACATGAAGAGAATATAACTTCCATAAGGATAGAAGTTGAACCCTCTCCTAAAATAGCAGCATTGGAAGATCATGACATGCTAGAACCTCAGGAACACCCTATTATGGATATCTCTCAAAAGATAAAAACTAATTGGATATGATCAATCATACAAGAAGTAGAGACATGTGAAGCTCCAAAGGATCCACAGGAACCAACAAAAGATCAAATCCATATTCCAGTTATGTAGATTTGATGTGTGGTGTTGTACCTCAAGAACCCACCAATTATGAGGAAGCTGCTCAGAAGAAAGAATGGGTTGAAGAAATGACGGAAGAATACTAGTCAATCATGAAGAATGATGTTAGGGATATAGTACCCAAACCAGAAAACAAGAGTGTGGTATCTTTGAAATGGATCTACAAGATAAAAACATGTTTCTAATGGAAGTATTGAAAAGTACAAATAAAGATTTATGGCTAGATTATTCTCTCTGAAAGAGGGGATCAATTATGAAGAGAATTTTTCTCTAGTAGCAAGGTACATTTCCATCAGAACTATCATGGCACTTTCTTACACGATGAAGTGGGACTTACACCAGATGGATGTAAAGAAATCCTTCGTTAATGGTGTGACTGAGGAAGAGGTTTACATCGAACAACCACAAGGATTTGAAGTCGAAGAAAGAGAGACTCATGTATGCAAGTTGAAAAAGGCTATGTATGGACTGAAGCAACCTTTTAGATCTTAGTATGGAAGAATAGATAACTTCTTGAAAAGAGTGGGCTTTACCAAGAGTAAATCTTATCCTAACCTTTATATGAATATTATGCATGATGAACCAGTCATACTATTATTGTATGTGGATGATCTATTTCTGACTAGAAATGAGAAACAAATAAAAAATTGCAAGAAGACGCTAGATGAAGAATTCAAGATGAAAGATCTTGGATTGATGCATTATTTCCTAGGGATGGAAGTGTGGAAGAGCCCAAATACTAGAAGGAATCTTTCTAAATTAGGGAAAGTATGTAGTAGAAATCTTGAAAATATTTGATATGTTGGATTGTAAATCCATGGCCACACCCATGCACACCAACTTGAGGTTGTTGTCTGATGATACATCAGAGTTAGTGGATATGAATCAATAGAGACAAATTATTGGGTCATTGATGTATCTGGTGAACACAAAGCCATATATATCCTTTATTGTGAACACATTAAGTCAGTATCTAGTTAAAACTAGACGATTTCATGTGATAGCTTCAATGCATGTGATGAGGTACCTTAAAGGTATGATAGAGTTATGACTTTACTATGGGAGAGATTGGACAAGAAATTTCGTCAACAGGAAGAGCACCTCATGAGGATGTTATTTTCTGGGATCCTCCATGATATCATGGTTTAGTGAGAAACAATACAGTGTTGCTCTCAGTACAGCTAAAGCAGAGTACATTGCAGCTTGCTTCGCTTGTTGCTAAGTGATATGGCTTTAGAAGCTGATGTCAAGATTATTTGACATGGAGTTGGAAACAACATCAATTCTTTGTGACAACTAGAGTTGTATAAATATGACAGATAATCTGGTGTTCCATGACAAATCAAAGCATATAGAAATACATTTTTTTTATATAAGGGATATGGTACAAAAGGGAGCTGTAAAGCTCCAGCATGTGAGTACCAATGAGCAAGTTTCTTATGTACTAACCAAGCCTCTATCTCGAGTAAAGTTTGAATATTTCTATGACAAGATTGGTGTATTTTTTAAAAGAATTTCCTTGCAAGGAGGAACATTGATAGGACTACAAAAGATGAAGATATGGACCTTCTTCTAAAAGGAGGAACAGGTCGAAGCTATGAACTCTCCTCGGAAAGGAAGAATAGATCAAAGAAATGAACCCTCCTCATATAAAGGGGGAGCAGGTTGATAATATGGATCCTTCAAGAAAAGGGCGAGTGATCATGAGACTAACATCGATGATGGGATGACAGATGCTGACAAGTTCTGAAATTCACCTTTGGACAATAATATCCTCTCTTGAGGATGGTAGGTACAACACTCTATGCATGAGAGTGGTCCTTACTAGATAAGGATGGCTCCGCAGATGTTACTATCACATGGAGAGTACCCACATTCAGTTGTGGATACCATAGAATAACACTCACTTAGGAGTGGTCCTAACTTCAGTGGTATGGATCCTCTACGATGATTCCTCATGGACAACAGGGCCAGAATTTTGTATTCGGTCCATATCTTCTCTACAGATGACACTCTTGTATGGAAAGTATGCCTACATTCATATGTAGATACCATACAATAAAATTTGATTGTGAGTGGTACTAACATTCATCATATGGATTCTCTATGATCAGTCCTCATGGATGTCGTACTATAACACTCACTTGGGAGTGGTCCTAACCTCAATGGTATGGATGTTCTATAATGAGGGCCGACATTTTGAATATGGCCAAGATCCACTCTGCAAACAATACTCTTACATGGTAGGGTATACCTACATGTGAGTGTAGATACCGTAGTATAACACTCACTTGGGAGTGTTCCTAACCTCAATGATATGGATGGTCTAGGATGAGTCTTCGTAGACTATAGGAATTGCACCGGGTGCGGTCGAGATCTACATTTAGTTGTATACAACTCAACTGATCGATATCATGGATCATGCTAATGAAGGATTACATCATACTTGGACTTATGTCCTAAAGTGATCGGGATTGATCATCCTGCAAATAGATCATGTGTACTATAGGTAGCGTGGTGGAAAAGGATCAAGTAGATCGAAATACATCGACGAAGGTTCAAGTAGATCAAAGTGGGATTGCAAAGGATCAAGAATATCAGAGTGATGTTACAAAGGATCGAAAGGATCAAAGTGTTGCTGCAAAAGGATCAAAGTGTTGCTACAAAGGATCAAGAATATCACAATGCTGCTGTAGAAGATCAAAGCGTTGCTGCAAAGGATCAAGAAGATTGAAGTGTTTCTGCAAAGGATCAATAATATCAAAGTGCTGCTGCAAAGGATCAAGAATATCGAAGTGCTGCTGCAAAGGATCAAAGTAATACAAAGGATTAGAAGATATAAGTGCTACTACGAAGGATCAAAAGGTTGAAACGTTGTTGCAAACTAATCAAGGGATTGTCTGATGCAGAAGAGGAAGAGTAATTGCTCCAATTACTGATTGTGAAAACTCCCTATGACGTATATATGTATTATCATGATACTACTAAAGATATTGTCTCTCTATGCTCCTAATGTCTATGATGACGTTGTCAGTAGAAACTACCTTCTCGTTAAGGGGGAGTGTTGAATATTGTAACTTCAAAGCATATTCTAAATGTATTTTACTGATGTAACCCAAGGGATATGTTATTATTCCTCCAATGGGGTGTTACTATTGTATTTGGTCATCATATATTCATGAGGTAAAGCCTCCATTGTAAGTTAGGTCATTAGTACCCTAATGAATAATATAATATACTATTTTGAGTCTTCCAGCTAGGTGAAGTCGGCCCAAAAATTTTAGTGGGGCCGACTTGATTAGGGTAAAAATGAGTGGCTCAATATGTATAAATAGAAGATATGTGGTTCTTATTTGACACATATAAAC
The DNA here is from genome assembly GCA_001517045.1 of Pseudotsuga menziesii. Taxonomy (NCBI): domain Eukaryota; kingdom Viridiplantae; phylum Streptophyta; class Pinopsida; order Pinales; family Pinaceae; genus Pseudotsuga; species Pseudotsuga menziesii. Next base: position 278,109 of record LPNX010462211.1, read on the forward strand.
TCACTTGTGTAGCACATAGGAGAGAGAAAGAACAACAAGGAGGAGGATAACTGTTTTGGGGTTATATCTTATACATCTCATATGGAGGAAGTTTTTATGGGTTTTATTTCCCATTGGGGTTTCCCGGGATAAATACCATGTCTATATTGTGATTATGTTTCTATCAGTGATTTTGGATATGCTACTACTATGATTTTGAATTGAACACTAATATTATCTATTCTAGCATATGAAATCTTAACAATAACAACTAGCTTCAACTGCAGGACATGTGCTCTTCTTGCAAGTGTATGAGAACCCCCTAGAATCTATTTGGCACCTACATACCTACACATACATCTAACAACAAAGAAATTAAATTCATTAGAGGCATACACTTATGTATTTCCTTGTCAAAAACGAAATCAAAAATATAAATCAAAATGAATAATGACAAGTGTAATGCATATGTAACAATAAATGTTGAACTCAAATGAAACTAAATCTAATTACTCCAAGCATGGTGAAAAATAAAGGTTAAGTGAACATACCATCAATGCAACCAATTTAGCATGTTATTTGTGCCAAGGATTCTTCCTTTGTCTTTGGAAATGATCCAAGACAAAACTAGAACAATGGCGAACTAAATTAATGGTACTATCTCCATCGGAATGTTAAGATTTCATATGCTAGACTAGATATCATTAGTGTTCATTTCAAATTCACAGCAGTAGCATATTGTTGTAATCTCACAGATCACATAAGGTTACCAATAATACATACCAAAATACACAGAATATTCACAGATACAAGAGACAAGAACTAATAGGATGAACAGATTATATTATTCTCAATAGATCATACAAAGCCAAGAACTGCACTATGTTCTTGTGTGGCTCAACAGCCTAATATACAGGTTACAAACAGTTACAATC